>CM032485.1:1834877-2214877 GCA_019059595.1 Marasmia exigua | reverse complement strand
AATTATAAAGGACAATATATGCTTATACATAGTTTGATTACCTTTGGTCCTCACACTAGGATAACCTGTATCGCGAGGGCCTGGCATGCGATTAACATATTAAGATTAAGGCGCTCTTGAAAACAAAGTGCTAATAGTCATAATAAATTATATATATTTATGTGTTTATATAAGTACATTATTATTAAAAGGATAAATACTAGTATAATATATAAAGTTATATAAAAAGATTAATAAGTAGTAACTATTACGTTACAATTTGTCTCGCTACCATAATAAATACAGTCACATCATATGTCTATGTTTTAAATCAGGTTTTCCGTATCATCATAGCTTAATGTCATCAGCCATTCTTGAATAATATTTTTATTGTTTCTCACATCGTTAAGTAAGTTCAGAGCACTTCACACCCTTAGTAAAATACCGACCTAACTCAAAATTGTTGATATTTTTATAGCAATTCTTTGCAATTTATTCTTGAGTAGTCTTGAGTAAATAACGCATTTCAAATTTCATCTCGTGTTCATATGTGAGTGTACCTATTTACTTAACTCAAAATTTTTGTTAGATGACCTTTCATCCCTGGATTAAAGCCGATACTATTTACACTTAGCATCTATGTATATTAAAATTTTTAATTAGGTCGGTATTTTACTAAGGGTGCGACTTTTATTAGTTGCTTCCTAAATGCGGCTCTGCCATGTTTATCAAATTAAATTGTCTGATCATAAAGAATGGCTACGTACCTTACATTTAGAGCAATGCCAACCCACATCTTTGCGAAAGAAAAATTATAGACCTGCGCAATTTTATTTATAGCTCATAGGGTTATATTTGTTCGCTTAAAGATAATGTTGGGTTAAGTTTCTTCGTAATTACAGATGCTTATTACAAAAAGGTTATAAAGGTATATTTACGAGTTTTTTTACGTTAGGTGGCTTACGAGCAGACGGTTTATCTGATGGTAAACGATTGCCAGTGGAGCCACACGTGCGCTGCCAACCATTAAGCCTCCCTTTCCCCCGGATTAGGCCTCCGGTACCCTCAATCAAGCAGCAAAACACAGCACAGTGCTGCTTCACGCCGGTTTTAAGTGAGGATGTGGTATCATTTATGACAAAGCGTGGCTCTCCCACGCATTATAAACATTAACTATTATAGTACCTACATAATTGTCATGAAGGGACTATTTAGGCTTGTAAACCATTTTTTTCGGATTTTAATCAATGACCAAATTCAAAGTTAGCGATAAACTTAGATTAAAATTTTAGGGAATGAGGACCCGGAGGTGAGTGATAGTAGCTCATTGGTTCAGTACCTATATTAGCTCGGCGGTGAAGGAAACATCGTAAGGAAACCTGCACGTCTCTGAAACGTGTAATCATGATTCAATTGTTTTGGTTCCCTGGGTTCCGAAGGTCAGTCGGCAGTCGCTTCATTGTGATTACCAGACTCACCCAACCTGAATAATGGACCTGGGGCTCCAGAGCGACAGCTTTGGACGCAACCGGGAATTATACGGTAAGATGAGGAGGGGACCCGGGGGACCTTTGAAGTGCTGTGCGAGGGGGGTAACAACATACTAGGTACTATGCTTGTTCTTTTAAGTTCATCATCATTTCAGCCAATAGACGTTCACAGCTGGACATAGGCCTCCCCCAATGTTCTCCACACAGATCGGTCCTGTGCCGCCTGCATCCAATGGATTCCCGCGATCTTCACCAGATCGTCGGTCCACCTTGTGGGGGGCCTGCCACGGCTGCGACTTCCTGTACGTGGCCTCAATTCGAGGACCTTTCCGCCCCAACGGCCGTCTGTTCTCCTCGCTATGTGCCCTGTCCATTGCCACTTGAGGAATGCAATCCTTTGGGCTATGTCTGTGACCTTAGTTCTCCTGCGGATCTCATTATTTCTGATACGATCACGCTTTTAAGTTCAATTCAATTAAATTTATCAGATATTCATTTTACACAATTAATTTTATTGTAATAGGTTTACATATGTATTATACATATGTAAACCTATTACAATGGTCAGAAATAAATCATCAGCCTGAACTAGGCAAACCTGTTTCTCAGGTTAGATAGTTAAAACATAACAGTAATTAGTCATAAATAATCACAAAGATATCTAAGAGAATACAAAGTAAAAAAAAAGTTTAAAAAAATAACAACTTTTATAAATTACCTACTTCAAAACAATAAGCAGTTTCTCTGTATCATCATATGATATGTTAAGTAGAGCATCATGGAGGGTACGCTTGCATTTAGCAAAAGTAAATGGATTCAGGTCTAAAGTACCGTTTAGTCTATTATAAAAAAGTGGGCCTAAATAAACAAAGAATCTAGAAACGAAGTGATGTGTTTTATAAATTTTAGGGCAAACAAGATCTTTTCGTCTTTTATTAGTAAGTTGATATAATGTTCTTTTTTTATAACAAACAAAATAAACTTAATTTCGTTAACCAGCACTAAAATAAAACAACAATAAAAACCCAATTCTGTTCCACAAACCTGCGCATGATATTTAAAGTTTCCTCAAATTAAATACATTTAATTAATTGAATTCCATGAGAGGGCTCAATCGCATCGGAACTCCCGGAAGAAAACATTAAAATATCATATGATATCTTTACAACTTCCCCGAGAGTGAGTCATAGCTCAATTCGAATTAACCAGTAGCTAAACGTAGCGTCGAGCCGTGTTTGTTCACTAGACCTGGAAAAAACGTATCTTTCAAAAGATTGGAACATCTGCATCTGGGTCAGTGCAGAGCTGCGGAATAGTGATACGCTTCATTTGGAACATCGACTCTCAGATAGATCCGTGATTCATTCCGCTCATTCGGATCATTCTGCTCTCTCGGATCATTCAGCTCATTCGGACCATTGGTTCAACGGATCATTCCGCTCATCGATTCATTCGGCTCACTTGGATCATTCAGCTCATTCAGATCATTCAGCTCATGGATCGTTCAGCTCATCTCACTCGGATCACTCGGACTCGAGATCCATTTGAGTCGAATGATAAATTCGGAGCGAACATTAGAGATTCAAACTAAACGAACAGATACATTTGGCTGAGTCGGATCACTGAGTCGTTTCAGTAAAGAGTTACACAAGTCTATTGTTCACCCTGCAGTGACCCGTAATGGTTTTCGTGAGGATACTCAACTCTCCGCAAGATAACGTAAGTCCTCCAGCGAGTGCCCTGTGGCTAGGGGCGTTTAAAATACTGCCAAGGTATTCTCGGCCTGGCGTAAGAGACGACTAATATGGAGTACGCGAGTGTAACCACTGTTGGGGAGTGGCTTGCTCAGTATACGACTCGTATACTGAGCAAGCCACTCCCCAACAGTGTCCCCAACAGGTACGTCATACATCAGAGAAGGGCTAGCGTGGCGAGCGCGATTATAGCGGTAAGGTCCAGTCCCGGCTGTGGGGTATCCAACCGTGATTGCACTGAGATGGACTCCCCTGGGGGTTTGGTTATGGTTAAAGTCTCAAATACCATCTTGTTCCCTATATGTGACAAGGTGAAGGCAATGATGTTTGCCACTGGCAAAAAAAATGCCCTCCAGCGAAAACTCGCTGCAAAATCCTGTCATTGAGGCGTGTGCCTGACCTGTTGATCTGAGCCAGAGCTTTTTTATGTGATTGGTGGCAGAAGAGCAGACGAATTATCGGATGGTAAGCGATCACCGCCCTTGGACACCTGTAACACCAAAGAGGTCACAAGTAAGCTGCTGGCCTTTTAAATACATAGACTACTAGAATCATAACCCTTCCATTGTGGCTTTGCCGTAGTAATTTATTTATTTATTTATTTATTTATAATATACACACAACACATTACAATCGCAAATAAACAAAGTGAGAAAAACAAAGTGCAGCTTTGAACCAGATTGCAACCCAAAAACAATGTGTACATAAAAAAAAACAATAATTGAATAACTACATATAATTATAGTAAAAAGGAATATGCTCTTTTCTTGAAGATGACTAGTGCGATGTAAAAATGTATAGTGACATCTACCGAAACAACGACAAACTAACTGCTTCATTGCTTTTAAAGCTCCATCTAACGAAAACCGCTGAACTCTTTTTCCCATACTAACTAAGGAAAAAAAACCTACTAAGTAAAGTGACACGTTTGGGTCTAATACATTTTGTAGAAACTCGATGTACGACTACTGTCAATATAAATACTGTAGTGAAATTGTCCACGAGCAAAGTCAAGGCAAAAACTTGTATTGACCTCTGTGAAGCAAAAGTTCAGTGTCAATGAACGAACAGCCAGTTTCGTTATTTAACAACCAATAAAATTTCTCTTTAGGCCAACTGGTCGTTTAAAAGAGGATTTTGTGTGTAATTTGGGTAAAGTAAAGTAAAAACAGTAAAGCGTCAGCCTATTTAGTACTGCCTCACGGCAACGTCCTACATCGGTGACACTAGCGCCACTAGTAGATTTAAATGAAGGTTTGCGCGTGTGAAAAATCCGCTAGATGGAGTACTATAGGAGTGAGGTCCATATACAACGTGATTGGTTATTTTTAAACATGATCTGTCAAAATGTCTATTTGACAAACTAAACAACCAATGCGGTTGATGTTGGACCTCAGTTCAACAGTACGCCATCTAGCGGATTTTTCCCACGCGAAAACCCTCATTGATTGTGGCGATTATGAGAGATTATTTAAAAAAGTACAATCTTAAATACTTGCAGGAAAGAATAATATTTTTTCTGAGATGCAAAACAATAATCTGTTAATATTATTGTGTGATTATCGTTACTTGTAGAAAGAAATGAGAAATAATAAACAAGGCCACAGAATTTTTATTTGGCCACGCGCGCAAACATCTAATTTGCTAACTAAGCACCGGGAAATTGACATAGCCTTTAATTAACTGATTCATCTTCTTTACAACGCCAACTAAAAATGTTAAAGAAAGCGTCAAGTCAATATCAACAATAAATTTTCCTTGTCCTTCTGATTTATACATTGCAAACTAATTTACTAACTCAGCCACGAAATGTGTAACTCATCACCATATTACGTTTTACAGCTTCAATACAAGCTCCTCAAAAATTATGTATTCAAGCTTCAATACTCAACATCATATATTATAACAAAATGTGGCAGACGAAAGAAAACGCGCATAAAAAATAGTGAAATAATATTATTAAAATAAATAAATAAAAAATACAAACCAAATAACCAAAATTCCAAGCAAAATTTTATATGACAAGAGAGAAACAAAAAAACAATGACAACTTCTGTCAATATAAGTAAAAAGATTATAAAAACTAAATTAGACCCAAGGAGTCTGTACTCGACATGCATGTAAAATAATACTTCATATTCTTTTATCGTGAAAATAGCCACTGTACGATTTGGCGCGAGTGCGCGACATGACAGCAACTGGCCATTTGCACCAATCAGAGAGCGCTATTCGATACTTGTGCCGAAGCCCTTATTTTCTTTTTCTTATAATCACGTAATTATACGTGTTAATGTTTATTAATTACTTTTCTTTAAATGGTTGTACTTGTTACACATATTAATACACAAATTGTTTGCATAAATAAATGGTTTTACTATGACTGTCCTTAATAGTTCTTCTTCTTCTTCATATTTGCGTATAATTCCCGGTTGAGTCCAAAGCTGGGCTTTGAGCCCAGGGTACGCTTTGATCATGATTTAGGATTTGGGGAGCCTGGTAATTACAATGAAGCGACTGCCGTCTGACCTTCGCAACCCTTTGACAGAGGAACAAGACCAACTGAATCATGGTTACACGCTTCTGAAACTATCCCAAACGAGCAGGTTTCCTCACGATGTTTTCCTTCACCGCCGAGGTAAATATAGAAATATGCACATAGATTTTAAAAATCTAGAGAAATCGACCCTCCGCATGGAGGGCGCGTTCTAGACCACTAGGCTACCATCGCTCTGGCTGACTGTCCTTAATAGTTCATGTGTAATACATAATAATAATATGTAGTGGCTTTTATTATACTATTTGATGACAATTTTAGGTACATTTAACAATCGATTAATGTAGGATGAGTTACATTTTATTCATACTAAATTATGCAATTAGAGGCTAATATTCTTACTATTTTGGTGTCATATATTAAAACTTTAGAAGCTTCCTATTTGAATGCATACCACAAATTTAGATGCTAAAAAGTAACCACTATGCTGAGTTATATTTACAGTGGCTTACATATAAGATAACTAGTGTCTGAGATACTATTATTAAGACGCGCATTGGTTGTGGCCGACTTAGTAATTTAGAAGGTAACATAAATTTTCTGAGGCGAATAATGCTATTAAAAAGAAGCTTGTTTAATTAGTACCCGAAAGAAATCATTTCATATGTTTCTCTCAAAAAACCTTTAATATTTTTCCTCCTCCCCATCATTTCTCCAAGTATTTAATAATAATAATTCGTTTATTTCAGGCAACAAGATACATTCAAAAATATTTCATTGGCCCATATAATAAATACCTTACAGTCTAACATACATACATAACAAATAAAATACACTTTTTTTTTAATTATTACGTGCGGCGCATAAATTCAGCTGGTAGCCGTCCTCGAAACTTCCGAAAGACGACTCCCTGCGACTTTAAGATCTTACTTTTTCAAATAATGTCTCATAATCGCCACAATCAAATTAAATCTACTAGCGGCGCCATTTTCGCCGAAGTGGCACCTTAAGCTAATCATTAGTTAAGTAAAATATTTGATCAAATTACTTAAGTAAAGAAAGAAAGAAAGAAAGAAAGAAAGAAAAATATTGATTCAGTGTTTAACAATAACATTAAACATTTGAAATAATGACGGTACACAGTAAAACACCGAAAAGGCACATACTCAGCATGTGTCGGGGTGTCGCGCCACCCCGACGCTGGTATTCTACAATGTAAAAATTTTACATTAACAGTATTGAATGCTGGAATTTTTTTATTGTGTTGGAAATATTTTTTTGTATTCTTATGACTAAAATTGCAAGTTAGCTACTAAACCGGATCTATTTTAAACACTTTCGGAGCTCCAGCTTCCCGGCAAACACTTATACACTGTAATTTTTTTTCGCTTATTTTGTTGATGTAACATGCTAAATGGACTTTATTCACGATACCTATTATAGGGTTTTCGGGATGTAAACGATACAAAAATGACGGTGTATATTGGTTTTACGAGATAAAGGGCAAACGAGCAGACGGATCACCTGATGGTAAGTGATTACCGCCGCCCACGGCTCTGCAACACCAGAGGAGTCACAAGTGAATACGGTCTTTTCTTGAAGGTCTGGGGGACAACTCTCATGCACTCGACTGCAAAGTCGAATGTAGAGACTTTATGCAACGTGCTTTTTTTCTTGGCTCTCTGGTGGTATCACTCCGGAAATACTGCAGGCAATAGTTCATTCCATAGTTTTGTCGTATTCAATACTACTTTTTGATCTGTTTTTGCACTCGAAATTTGGTTTAGCGACCACTTCTGTCGTAAAACAAAATGTCTAGTGCAATATCCACCACTCTGACCGATCCATGGTTTCTAGCTCCCCACTCCTGCTATTTTTGCTATAATTAAAATTAAATGTATTATATTATAAGTATGTATTTACAAAGGAAAACTGTTATATGTATATATTTGTAATCCCACTGTTGATTCTGATATCCGTAACACAGGTGCTTGAGCTACCTATCTCGGAGTCAGATCAATGTATGTGATGTTGTGAAATATTTATTATTATTATTAATTTTTAGTAAAAATTTCTCGGCTTGACAGCCGGTAACTTTGAAACAAAAGGTACCGGTACCAAACCTTATTATTATTATTATTAATAAAATTAAATGTGGCACCTAATATTTTGATGTCCCAATTAAACTATTTAATAAACATGTACCGTCTTGACCAGTTAGCAATCGTCCTTGTTGTAACCATTGATACAGCGCAAGCCGAAGGGCGTGCAAAAGCAAATGGCCTTTGACCCAAAATGCTAATTAATGCTTCATATTTTATTCATATATTTATTGCATATCTCAAGTCATGTAGTACAGTTCTTAATATATTTTACAATGTGAAACCCGGTAAGGGTGTAGGAAAAACTTAAGTAAAATTAGTTGTACAGTACATAATCTAACTATTATCTTATATCACATTTAGAATATGCAATTCAATATCGGAGGTCAGGCGACAAAAGGACAAAATGCTTTTTGGACTGAAAATACTTCGGGGCGATATTGAGGCGATAAAGGTGTAGCAAACACGGTGACGGGTAGGGCACACTAGCGACGCCAATTGATTTTATTTTTTAGCTACTAAACCGGATCTATTTTAAACAATTTCGGGGTTACAAACTCGGCAAACACTTATACAATTTATTAAGCGTGGTTTGCCGGGACTTCTAAAGCAAAGGTTAAGGCAATAATAAAAAAGTACTTATCATGATTTATTAAAGAAAATGTCATCGCATGCATAAATTGACGTGACCGAATGCATGCATATTCCTGGTAGAAATCGCTCCGGCACGTGCAATGCCCTTGACTGTCAGGCAATGATGAATCAATCGTGGCTTTAAGCCGGCTGCAAAATGAGGAAAATTTTATGTGATTTTATAATTGTGACTATTTTTATTGTTCGGATGCCCTGTTGCGGTCTAGGATGTTATATTCCTCGGAGATGACTGTTCACTCTTGCCTTAAAGATATCCAGATTATAATGATCCGGGAATAAAGACTTTGGCAAGGAATTTCGGAGAGTTTTGATGTTATACGGCAATGATTTTAAAATTATAAATTGTAACAAAATTACAGAGCAAAGTCATTATTTCACCAATACTTTTATTATTCATATGAGCTGTATTTAGAATAATGATAAAAAGCAACCTTGCTATGCCTTGACCACCTAATTAGCACAGTGATATAGGTACGCATGTTGATTTGAAGAATCCAAAGGTGCATGCTCGGATTCGAAGCAGGACCCCCAGTATGGAAGTGTTCTTGTCCACTAAGTTCTTAGACTGCGTTTCCACAAGTGGAGCTGCGTGGAATTGGGCGGTAACTTATAAAAAATGACCAATCAAATTCCTCAAAAAACACATCTCATCTATTTTGGGCGATATGATTTATAAGTCTCCGCTCAACTCCGCGCAGCTCCACTTCTGTCAAACGCAGCCTTACACAATAAATATGTATTACTGTGAGTATCTATGTCTTCGTTAGTCCTTATTTCTATAGTACAGAAATATGTATACACTTTAGAACTTAGTCATAATACTACACATTCCGTATAAGAAAGGAAAAGTCTGAGATAGCTTAACACCTAACTAAGTACCTTGTCCTAACCGACAAGGTACTTAAATGTTTACATTTCTTTTCAGCCGATCGTACATTGAAAAATCTTAGTTTGAGACCAGTTTTGTATGTGGTGTTGACTCCATTTATTGATTCTATTTGCATTTGTAATTCCTGTGTTGTCAATGTCCATATCACAGGTATTTAGACGGAATGAGGTCAATATTAGAAATGTGTTTATTACAAATTGAAGTGGCGTTTGCCATCAACCTGTAAAACTATTTTAATGTCTCTAGTCGACTTGATCCTCTAGCACTGCGGCGGGTATAAAGCCTCCCTCAGCATTCTATACGCATCTATCATGGGGAGTGCTCTGAGGAACTGTTTGATCTACTCCCTGCAGCTGAATTGTTACATCGAACCACACGCAAGCGATTGTCATTCCATTCCCATCATCTCGTGAGTTTTTCGCGGAGCTTTCTACCACGTACTCGTACCTCAGCTCTATGGAACAGTTTACCTACGGGAGTATTTCCCGATGGCTACGACTTATGGACCTTCAAGAGAAGAGCGTACTTCTTTTTAAAAAGGCCGGCAACGCATTAACGATATCTCTGATTTCGACGATGTTAATGGGCGGCGATGATTGCTTTCCATCAGGTGACTCGCTTCCTTGTTTGTATCCTCTAGAAAAAAAAATGTAATGCAATCATTGAGTGCGAGTATAATTTATTGAAAATATTTTCCTATGAAGTAATACCGTTGTAAATACGTTATTATTTCAGTTGATGTGATCACTACACAGGAAAAATCGTTTAGTATTCTGAATTATGAGAGATGTGATTTATCGAAAGCTTGCTTATTAATTGTTTGGTTAGTTAAGATATGTGATTAAAAAATATTTTGATAGCATGTTTAAATAAAGTAAAGTAAATCATCAGTCTATAAATTGTCCCATTGCAGGGCAAAGGCCTCCATCATAGAAATCAAGTCATCGCTACTATGATGGCATTAGG
Organism: Marasmia exigua; assembly: GCA_019059595.1. NCBI lineage: Eukaryota > Metazoa > Arthropoda > Insecta > Lepidoptera > Crambidae > Marasmia > Marasmia exigua. The sequence continues at coordinate 2,204,549 of CM032485.1, read as the reverse complement.
CTTAATCACCACGCTTGCCTAATAAGGATTGGTGATCACAAACCCGAGCTATGTTCGAAGAACTCGAAACATACTTTTTGCTCGACCCGGGAATCGAACTCAGGACCTCGAGATCATGACCAACATGGCGTCGCATGTTTAAGAAGATTATTATTATTGTTCTGGTCCCAATTAAGATTTTCCCTTGTACTATGGAACCCAGAAAGAAAGAAAGTACTACAAACCGTGGGAGAGCCACGCTTCGGCATGAATGGGCCGGCTCGACCACGGCCTCGCAGAAAACTGGCGTGAAGCAGCATTGCGCTGTGTTTCGCTGCGAGAGTGAGAGTACCGCACGTCTAATCCGGGGGTAGAGGAGTTTAAAGGTTGGCAGCGCACTTATGACTCCACTGGTGTTACGGGTGTCCATGCGCGGCGGCAATCGCTTACCATCAGGTGATCCGTCTGCTCGTCTGCCAAATGTCATTAAAAAAAACACCCATAGCCAAAACTCATATCTATTTAATTAACAAACGTGAGATGGTGAGAATTCAAATTCTCATCATTTCAACCGGAACTCAAACCACTACTAGCATGATTATGAACTATCGATATAATCGACACTCGAAAATTCTCGATAAATCATTATTATTCTATGACACCAATAGTTCACTAGTAAAACCAAAATTTCACCTATCGATACTTTAACGAAAGGTGCATGCCCTTGGAAGGCGCGTTCTGAACCGTTAAGGTACCATCGCTCATAATATTAAACTGATTATATGTAATATGTATGATTATATGTAAACTATGTAAACTTTCTTCCACCATGTAAGTTGTCTTTAAAAGCTTTCATATCTTACTCCATAAACACGAACAATGTCCTTACAATCTCGATTTAGATCTCACTTAGCTCAAGCAATTTAGTTCCCTATTTCATTTTGCAATAAAGAGAAAATTTGCGAACACGACCATCGTGATTTATTCTAAGAATTATACCGTTTTGTACTGGCCTTAGTCATGGGTAGTATGAAGGTATTGCCCCGACAACGGATACAGTGAATCAGATACAATTATTAGTACTTAACCACGTGTTTGGTGAAATCATTAGGTAACATTCATTTCAATAAGAGCTCTCTAATTTCTCTAAGATGGATCATAAGTGTCGGGTCATCCTCCTTATGTTTGCATGTGATTCCCAATTGAAAGAAAGAAAGAACGAAAATATTTATATATAGACATCACAACACAGAACTTATAGCAGTTTTACAACTGCTATAAGTTCTGTGTTCTGTTTACACAGAACACAATTTGGCACAAACAAAACATAAAACAATTAAATGCTCAACATACATATGTTTCAATAAAACATACATATGTTTTTTTAATAAAACAAAAGAAAAAAAACAAAACTATATTCAATCATGTCAAGACAGTGCCAAATGAATAATATGATGTGTAATGACGTCTAGTATAAATGGCCCTCACTCAGCTTATGTCACAAAAATGTGAGGTCGAGTCCAGGAGAACTTTTAAGTCTAAGCTGAGATGGTGCCAGAATAATCAGCAACAAATTAAAATGGACATAATTGCACAGCACCATTCCAGCAAGGATTTTAAACAATTCTGGAAGTCGACTAATAAATTAAACCCAAAGCCGAGCCTTCCCGTGAGCGTGGCGGGCTTCGACAATCCTGTTGATATAGCCGAGGCTTTCAGAGACAGTTTCAAAGTGAACTCTCCACTCGAACCTGCGGCTGGGGAGCTCGACGTCGACAGCTGTCCATCAAACCACCTTGATGTTAGATTTACCGCTAAAGACGTTGCGCGTGTTTTAAAAGATATGGTTCGTGGTAAATCTCCGGGTCATGACAACCTGAGCGTCGAGCATCTACGCTATGCAGGAGTCCACTTACCGAGGGTGCTATCCCTACTTTTCAATTTATGTATGAACCATTCCTACCTGCCTAAGGATCTTATGCGCACAATAGTAGTACCTGTGATCAAAAACAAAACGGGGGATGTTTCGGACTTGTCGAACTACCGGCCAATATCACTGGCAACGGTGGTGGCAAAAGTGTTGGACCGCTTGCTTGATCAACAGCTGGCCAAACACATTCATCTTAATGATGCTCAGTTTGGTTTTCGACCAGATTTGTCGACGGAAAGTGCTGTGCTGTCTCTCAAGCAAGTGGTCAAATACTATACAGCCAGGAAAACACCAGTGTACGCATGTTTTCTAGACTTGTCCAAGGCATTCGACCTAGTTTCATACAATGTTCTTTGGGAAAAGCTGAGAAGTGAGACAAGTGTACCTTGCGAAGTAGTATCTTTGTTCCGCTACTGGTACAGCCATCAAAAAAACAGTGTGAGGTGGGCTGGCGCTTACTCGGATATGTATGGGTTGGAGTGTGGAGTAAGACAGGGCGGGGTTACGTCTCCTCGACTCTTCAACCTTTACATAAACCGACTGATCGCGGAGCTCACCAGCACCAATGTCGGCTGTCATATTGACGGCGTTTCAGTCAATAATATCAGTTACGCGGACGACATGGTGCTGCTGAGCCCCTCGATAGGTGCGTTGCGTAAATTAATACGTATTTGTGAGTCCTATGCCGTGACCCATGGACTCAGGTACAACGTGGTTAAGAGTGAGTTTATGGTATTTAAAGCTGGTACAAAGTGTCCTCAATCAGTGCCTCCTTTAACTCTAAATGGTTCTCCTCTTAACCGTGTATCACACTTTAAGTATCTGGGGCACTGGGTTACGGAGGACCTATCTGATAATATGGACATTGAGAGGGAGCGCAGGGCGCTGGCCGTCCGCTGCAATATGGTAGCCCGTAGGTTTGCTCGCTGCACTCGGCATGTTAAAAAGACCCTTTTCAGGGCATATTGCCAGTCTTTTTATACGAGCAGCTTATGGGTGGTCTATACACAGCGGGCGTATAGCGCGTTGCGAGTCCAATATAACAATGGGTTTAGGATGCTGATGGGACTTCCACGATTTTGTAGCGCGTCCGGCATGTTTGCCGAGACATATACTGATGGATTTCACGCCATAATAAGGAAGCGGTCCGCGTCACTTTTACATCGCTTGCGTGAGAGCACCAACACCATCCTTAAAACTCTGGTGGACAGGTGGGACTCGCCATTGCTGCAGCACTGGATTCGTCTCCAAATGCTTGTGAGATAGGCGCAAGGTGCTGCGGCGGGGGTAGGTTCTCCTGTCTTAATAATTTAATGTAATTTTTCTTATTTTTTGTTACTAACCAATTTCATTTATATTCTGTTTTTACTAACCAATATGGGCCTGTAATTTTACTTTTGTTGCCTGAAATAAATAAATAATAATAATAAGTTGCGTCCAAAGCTGTTTATTTGGAGCCGGGAGGCACGCGCGAGCGAGTCAACTGATGGTAAGTGATTACTGGTAGTGATCACTTACCATCAGTTACAGTACCATGGACATCAGCCACATCAGGAGAAGTGGAAATGCGTTGCCGGCTTTTAAGGAAGTTTTGGTTACGCTTAATAATAGATATCAATTAGCTGTCCTTTTCTTAATCATGACTACTTCCAATTTTTAATTAAAAACAAGTTTGATTTATGGTCTAAAGTAAAGTATCAGCATATATACTGTCTCCATCATAGAAATCAAGTTATCGCTACTATAATGCGATTAGGCTTAATCACCACGCTTGCCTACTGCGGATTGGTGATCAGAAAACCCGAGCAATGTTTGAAAAATTCGAAACATACTTTTTGCTCGACCGACTTGAACCCAGGACCCCGATATCACGGCCCGGTACTTAAACAACTAGACCAAGAGGATTTATGGACTATTCTTAATAAAATACTTTTCGTATATTTTTTTATTCGAATAGCCAGAAAATTGGCTACAATCTTACCTCAATTTGGTAAGAAAATTCTTTATCAAGCTGCAATTCTAAATATTCAAATTCAAATAAGACCTATTTGGGCCGACTTCACCAACTTTAAAACAATAATACTCCTATAAACCTTAAATCAATAGTAATCACACTTTAACCGTGATCTTACCACTGATTAGTATTCTTAAAGCACATTTAATTTGTTATGATTAGGTACTGTTATTTGTTGAATAGTTGGTGGAATTGGCCCTTATTAGTATAGGTATTAAGTTAGATAGGTACGTTTTGTTTCGGGAGTTCCAATAGATAGCGCTAGGTGTTGAATACATCGCGCAAATTCTTTTCAAATTGTGTCTTGTTGTCAATCTTGTTTTCAAATTGACCTTTAAGAGAAGAGTTGCCGCTGTCTGTAGAATTTATCACTTTATAAATGGTATATTTATGGTTTTCGACTGACCGGATGGTGCAATTATTTGTGACCCTGCCTCTTACGCCAAAGGTCGTGGGTTCGATCCCCACCCTGGACAAACATTCGTGCGATGAACACTTGTGTTTGTTCAGTGTCTGGGTGTAATATAGATAGATAGATAGATACACTTTATTGCACAAAATTTACAAATCTTAGGCTAAGTTATTATACTAAAACAATGTAGGCGGTCTTATCTCTAATAGCGATCTCTTCCAGACAACCTCAGAGTAGAGGAAAAGTATAGCGAATTAAGAAATTATATGTATTTAAGTATATATTTGTGTTCCTTTGTTGTCTGATATCTGTAACACAAGTGCTTAAGCTACTAAGTACGGAATCAGGTCAACCTATGAGATGTTGTGAGAATTATTATTATTATATTATATTATATCAGACATAGCAATTGAGGCTTTTGTACAAAATAAAACCATCATATTACCATGATATAAATGTAAAAACCCGACTACAAAAACCAAATCAGGGGAATAAATAAACCTACATCAGATACTTTTTGCTACAACTTTGTATCCAAATTTTACTCATACGACTACTAACATTCACGGAATTCGGAACCAGTTTGAGGCCTAATGGACCTCATTCCTACGTCATTTGTGCAGTAGTGCGTCATCAAACCCGAACATGGGGGAGTACGTCACAAAATACTAGCGGCTTGCGGATTGGAAACTTCCTTGTTCGCATAAAGGTTAAGATGATTCATTATTGTTAAAGTTTAAGTATGTAATGCCTGCTTTGAGTCGTAATGAGCAAAATGAGAGGAGGTTGAAACCAAATAGGCATATAGCATAGGGCGCTGTTCTAGAACCGGCTCGAAGGACCAATGTTTGGGGTTAACGAAAAGGCGTTCGTTAAGTGAACTGTATTTTATTAGATCGAGTAATACAATAATTATAAAAAGAAATATTAAATCACAGACGGCGGAAACGGAAGAGAGCGAAAAGAAAGTTGCCATACGTCAAAATTACACTTTAAGAGTTAGTGTTGCCATCAACACAGCCACACATGAAAGTATACAATACTGTCAAATTTCTTTATTCAATCCTCATCTTAATGTCAAACGCGTTTGATTCAATATCAATTGAGAAAGTTTGACAGATTGTGGCAACCCGATGTGTCATGGCTGTCTGTACGTTGATCTTAAGGCGACGGGTAGGGCACACTAGCGACGCCAATCGATTTTATTTTTTTGCAACTAAACCGGATCTATTTTAAACAATTTCGGGGTTACGACCTCTCGGCAAACACTTATACTATTTATTAAATAACCATGCACAAATGTTGGGTCCGCTTTTGTACGCGAAAAATTGATTCACGCCAAAAGTGGCTGCTTTTGGCGTGAATCAATTTTTCGCGTACGCGTTGGAGAAACTTTACTCTGATAGCGCATTTTGTAGTTAAATAATCGTGATTGATATTTTGTTCAGTATGTAGATGCATAAAATAATAAGTAGATACTATTCAACTAGTTAACATAGTAATTTGTGGTCTTAGCGCGTCATTACCAGGTATCATCAGCCCATTTAAGTCCCCACTGCTGGGGCACGGGCCTCCCTCAATCACATGAGGGGTAATTGCCATACTCACCACGCTTGGCAGACGGGTTGGCGAGGGTTTTGATATAAATGCAGAGTTTTCCTTCTCTGGGTGCTGATGATCATGCCAGCAGCTTTACCTTAGTCGCCTTTTACGACACCTCGGTAAGAGTGAGGGTAGCCTATTCTACTCTGCCGAGGACCACACGGCCATTTATCTACGTCATTACTAGTTATCTACGTCTTAATTGTATTGCTTTGGAGCTCGGCGTACGTGTGGACAATGAATCTAAGATTTATTTAAAGTCTTTATCGCACAATATTTTGTTAAATTAAGATCGTGGGAGAGCCACGCTTCGGCATGAATGGGCCGGCTCGACCGGAGTGATACCACGGCCTCACAGAAAACTGGTGTGAAGCAGCTTGCTGTGTTTCGCTGCGTGAATCGGAGTACTCGGGGTACCGGAGGCCCAATACGGGGGAAAGGGGGTTTAAAGGTTGGCAGCGCACTTGTGACTCTACTGGTGTTGCGTGTGACTATGAGCGGCGGCAATCGCTCATCATCAGGCGATATGCAAACTTAGTACCACGAGGAATTTATTGCACAAAATGTTGATATATTATACGACCTGCAAACCTTGAAGAAAAGTGCGTATTCCTTTTCAAAATGTCGGCAGCGCACTTGTGACTCCTCTGGTGTTGCAGGTGTTCATGGGCGACGGTAATCGCTTACCATCAGGAGATCCGTCTGCTTGTTTGCCCCCTATCACATTAGAAAAAAAACAATAAGCGAACTTAATACCACGGGGCATTCTCTACTAGTCAACAAAACAGGACTATTATGATAGGATTAAATCTGATAATTTCTATGTTATAACTGCCTGACCCTCTCAACCTTAGACAAGGAAAGCAAACCTAAAACATATTAATAAAACATTAGTTTAAATAACCCTCTTTTTTGCAACACCTTAGTCGGGTTTTAATGTAAGTATAACAATGGTATATTTTAAGTTATGGAGTAACATTTTTGAATCACCTTCTTAAATTGACTTACTTATTTGTTTTTTTAAATTTTTTTTGTTTATTTTTTTTTTACTTTTAAATATTTATGTCCGTGTGTATGTACCGCGAGTGCCTTTCAAGGAAGGCCTCCGCAGAATACCAGCGCCACGGGTACTTCACGGTTTCGTGGCTAATGCTGAGCGGAGACCTTTTAAGTGCCAACATTATAATTGCTTTTCTTTATGTTTGTGTTATGTTTTTTATCTTTGTTGGTGTTATCCCGCGCACGGTTACGGCCGCGCGTGTTACTCCGCCAATGTCAAGTGTATATGAGAGACACGTCGATATAAAATTGACCGGTAATTTTTGCCAAATGCTCGATCTATATTCAGGTCTTTTCTAAGGTTAAAAACGCCATAAATCTACAACACACAAAAGCGGCACATGTAAACAGCACAGACGACAGGACACAATAACACAGAAGCACAGCTATAAAAGACAAAAACATAACATAAGAAGAGAATTATAATTTTATACCATATATACTTATATATTTACATGAATATTTTAAATAAAGGATTCTTATACTTATGTAATAAAACTCTACAATATTTCAGAATCAAAGTAAACAACACATTGTTTTATTTTTAGTACCCATTGTTCAAAATTGTACAATGTTAATACTATTAAATAATAGCAGTTTTATGTATATAAGTGATTTAAGACGACTGACATAGCTTACCTTTGTATTATTGTCATGTTTGTGACTTGACAAGACTTACAATCAAACACAAAGATTCATTTATCCTAAAGAAATATTGCTGCGTTCTGTTAGGAATTGTTCCGCTGATGTTCATTATCATAATAGTGTAATAAAAGCTAATTAATATAATAATAAGTCAAAATAACAATAGATTTAAATGTCAATAGAATATACCTACATATACTCCGAAAAGATTAAGTAATTACTTCAGTGACTGAAATAAATAAAAATTAAAATCATTATTAATAATAATTTAATAAATAAATAAATTTAATTTAAATAACATTTAGTTAATCATTTACCTTAAGGTGACGTGTAGGGCACACTAGCGACACCAATCGATTTTAATTTTTAGCTACTAAGCCGGATCTAATAGTATAAGTGTTTGCCAAGAGATTGTAATCCCGAAATTGTTTAAAATAGATCAGGTTTAGTAGCTAAAAATTAAAATCTATTGGCGTCGGTAGTGTGCCCTACCTGTCACCTTAAATGAATTTAACTAAATTTTTAAATCTAATTGTCAAAATAATCATAACAAAAAAAAAAAATCCCTGAGAATCTATAAAGATGTTGATTTTAAAACTCAAATAAACCCAAGGATAATACACACAAGATACAGCTTTAGTGTCATAGTAAAATACTCAAGGGGACAAGTACTCGTACTATAGATTCCTGCAAAAAAAAAAATACTGGCCGGCACTTAGATAAAAAAAGAGGATATCCTTTGTACGTGTAATATTTCTTTTAAAAAATTGAAGCTTTTGGTGTACAGACAGTACAGGCCACACATCAATGTACTTAAATCTGACAAAAATTAATCGATTCTCATTTTATTCACTTATTCATTTTGGTTCAATTCTATAGAAAATTTGACACATGATAATGTATATTGGTAGTTTCCTGTGACGAGGCTGTTTTGAGTGTACCTAAATATAATTTACCTAAAGGGTTTCTATGCGACTTACTCGTACTTCTTAATCCTATCGTCTAGTTGAAGATTTGGTAGATAAAAAGGTTGGTAGGTCAAGTTAGTTTTAATAAAAATCAAGAAATCTGATGTTACATACAAAATAGAACATCTTTAATCCAAAACGGCTGTTTTTAACATTCGTTTAGGCCGTTTATTTCTATTTAAAAAGCACCTTAAAGAGTGGCTTTTAAAAAGTACTTACGCAATTAATGACTTTTGAATGATACATTTAACATTTTATGTAGTAATCATTTAATTTTAATGGGTTAGTAATTTATAAATTAATTTGTTCAATAACGTAGGTATAAATAAAATGACAAAAATTTCACTTACCACTAAGTGGTTGAATAGGCGAATATATTGCTAGAATACCATCTTATGTACTCTGTTTTTTGTGAAATAAATTATTATTAAGTAAATTAAACACACACTATTAAAAATTTCATCCCGTGTTCAGGCAGATAAATTATTATTATCAAGAAAGAACATATACTTCTCGATAACGTATCGGCAATTCTAGTGATCACCGTTATCTGGTGATCACTTATCAACAGCACATTCCTTATTTCATCATCATCATCCCAGTGTATCTTCCCGCTTCGGAAGCCAGGGTGCGCTTTTCTGCTACGCCTCTACACGGTAGCAATCACTTTCCCATTAACTATTTACTACCCAGCCTTTAACGTACTGTTTATATAACCCAATTGGCCACTCACGTTGCAGCCCAGTAAAGATCGTGACGGCATCACAGATGGACGCTAAGTAATGTCCTCAGAGCATCATTAGCGGCGCAATTAAAGAGATACGTCATCGATATCCCTTGATCTGAGCCCGGTTGATGCAAGGCATAAGCAGACAGCGGGAGAAATTGATCTGGCTGTTCTAGTGCTCCCCTGGCCAGCATAAATATAAATAAATAAATATTTAACAATATCATGTACATTGGTCTGACTCCGAGATAGGTAGCCCAAGCACCTGTGTTACGGATAACAGAACCAACAGCAGAACTACAAATATATAAACATAATTAATACTTTTCTTTTGTAAATTCATACTTATATACATACAAAACATACATAGAAAACACCCAAACCAATACAAACAGACATGTTCATGCACACAAACATTTGTACCTACTGTGCGGGGTTTGAACCCACAACCCTTGGATCAGAGGTAGCATTCACTACCACTGATCCAAACTGAATATGTCAGTTTCAGATCAATTATTTATCTTGATAGAGGAGTGGTGGCAAAAGAGTAGAGGGATCACCTGACGGAAGCAATGGACAACATTTCATATTTTTAACATGTCCATATTGTTTTTTTATATGAAAATAGATATAAAATGAACAGACCCATATTTTTTCTTTTTTCAAAATTTGGCTATTTTCATGCATAAAATAATTATTGAAATTCTTTATATTCTAAATAGACGTAAGCGCCAAATGACGTCATCGGACGGCTGAATACAGCGATATTCCTTTGCTTATCATTGTTTTAATAAAAAAAAGGTACTACTGTCAAAGGTAAATAATACTTGTGTCAACATTGTCAACGTCATTCATACATTCAACGTTGACAAGTTGTCTTTTTTTTTGACAGTTACATGTCATGGGTTTGGCATTTCATAAATTTAAAACTATAATGTGCTAAGCAAAGAAATATTTTACATTCTGCCGTCCGATGACGTCATCTGACGTTTTTTAGTTTTTAATTTTTTTCTCAGTAAATAAGCAATATAAAAAATTAATAAATATATATTCGAGCAGCGGAAAAGTAAACAAAGAATTGGTATTTTTTGTTTCAGAGCTTAGCAATTTTGAAATGTTGTCCATTGGCTCTGCCTATAGAATGATGAATGGTATGAAGTCACAATCGTGCTGTCAATATTTTGTTTCTTTTTAGTTGCCAGTTGTCTTTAGATAAAGATTAAATTACGTTAAATTAATTATTAGACATAACACACAGTATTGTAAGAGGGATCAGTCTTAGCATGTAATGGACAACATTTCAAAATCGCTAAACTATGAAACAAAAAATACCAATTCTTTATTTACTTCTCCGTTGCTCGAATATATATTTATTTATTTTTATATTGCTTATTTACTGAGAAAAAATTAAAAACAAACAAAAGGTAAGATGACGTCATCGGACGGCAGAATGTAAAATATTTCTTTGCTTAGCACATTTTAGTTTCAAATTTACGAAATGCCAATCCCATGACATGCAACTATCAAAAAAAGACAACTTGTCAACGTTGAATGAATGAATAACGTTGACAATGTTGACACTAGTATTATCTACCTTTGACAGTAGTACCTTTTTTATTAAAATAATGATAAGCAAAGGAATATCGCTGTATTCAGCCGTCCGATGACGTCATTTGGCTCTTACGTCTATTTAGAATATAAAGAATTTCAATAATTATTTTATGTATGAAAATGGCCAAATTTTGAAAAAAGAAATAATAAGGGTCTGTTCATTTTATGTCTATTTTCATATAAAAAAAAACAATGTGGACATGTTAAAAATATGAAATGTTGTCCATTCGGGAAGTCTGGTAATTACAACGATGCAACTGCCATCTGACCTTCGCAACCCTTAAACAAGGGAACCAGACCAACTGGATCACGGTTACACGTTCAGAATCAAAAGGTATGTCAAGTATTGTAGGTATCCACAATTTGGATAAACTATCCGAGACGTGCAGGTTTCCTCGCGGTGTTTTCCCTAACCTCTGAACTAATGGCAGAAATATGCACATACATGCTCGAACCTCGACCCACCCCCAAAGATGGCGCGCTCTTATCCACCATTGTTTCACCACCTGCCACCGAGCTGATGATTGGCACTTATAAGCAGCGTTTCCCACCCGATGCTATATATTCCCATATTGGATAAATGAATTTTTTATTATAGAATAAAATTATCTTAGTACCGATGAAATTATCAAGAATATTATCAGACCGATCAATTGTCGATCGAGCGATCATCAAGCTTAGTTAAAAGGCATGTCATAAAAATCCTCATTGTTGTCAAAATAATCGTTTATAATAATTAATATTGACAATTGACAGTTTCCACTCAAAAGATATTGATATATTTGTTAATAATATAAATAATAATAAAAAAACTGTTATTGAACAGTTGTCATTGTAAGATCGCTAAACCTTTCTACTCTAATATTTAATTATTATTCTTTTGTTTTTGTGCCCAAATTGTCCACCTAAATACCTACCGATTCTCTTTTTCTCATTATATTTTGCTCTCTTTGTAATATTATTAGTTATATTTTTGAGCAGCTTGCGACAACTTGATTTTAGTAACATGTGGATAGCGTCGTGGGCTACAATGTTATTAAGTAGTTTAAGTATGTGCTGTCTTAGATGAACATGTATTTTGTAGCTGTTTGCTATTTCTAATAAATAAAAGAAAATAAAGTAATATCTAACTATCTTGATGATTTGATCCGCGTGTAAGTTTTAAATAGATCGTATTATCTACCTACGAATTTTTGTAGTTAATTAAGAATGAACACAGAATCACGTATTAATTAACAGTTTTTCAAAGATAATTGTTCCATCGTATTTTTTTTTTGAAAGCAGCTTCAAACCTGCCCATTTTAATTGCCACCAATTAATAACTATTAACACCACGTGCGGTTCCCGTTAAAGATTAGTGAATTCATCAGTGAATATATTCTCTTCGAATCTATTTACCGCTACCTCTTATGCCGTAGACTCGAGTTCCTGACCGACCATACCAGTCCAGTCACGTATTCCGTCAGTTTCACTTCTGCTTCAGAGCATTGCACCCGAGACCATTCGTAATACTGCAGAGCATCCGCTGTGATTCGTATTCGTAAATACGATATACTTAGATACCGTGTTGTGTTGTTATTGTGATTAAGTTTTTTGGTGTTGTGTTTTTGTGTGCTTGGAATGTTAAGGTTGGTATTAAGTAGTTTTTGTTTTTTTTTTGACCTAGTACGGCGCGTGTTATTATTTTTAAGTTCACCTGTTCGTGAGTAGATAATCAACACCTGCAAGAAACAGTATTGTATTTATACATAACAATTTATGTACTTCTTAACTCAAAGAAAACTAAATGTTTAAAATTAGCCATGCCGAATGTAAGGCAGGTCAATACTAGTATTAAGATGAACAATGAATCTATTCCAATTTATTCTATCATTAATGCCACAGTTTTTCTCGGTATAACTATGGATGCAAAATTGCAGTGGAGTCCCCATATTGCTGCCTTGCCCGGAAAACTAAGTTCCGCTGCATATGCAGTAAGAAAAATTAGGCGTCTGACTGATATCGAGACTGGTCTATTTCAGCTATTTCCACAGTGTGATGTCATATGGTCTACTGTTGTGGGGGTCTGCTCCTGACATACAAACTATTTTTGTATTACAGAAAAGGACCATCCGCGCTATATACGAACGTTTCGGAATCTGGGTGTAAGGTAATTTCCAATAAACAAAAAATATATGATCGAGTCAAATTGAGAACCTCCTCCTTTTTTAAAAGTCGGTTAAAAAATAAGCTAAAATCGTAGTGTCTCTAACTTTGTGTTGATTTTAGACAAACTCAGAGCAATAAAAGTATGATGAGATTTTGATGAAAAGAATTTGGTTTCGAATTGGTACTGAGATAGTTGCAGAAGATATTGAACCAAACGTGTTTGACATTGATGAAAATGGGTTGAAGAAAAATATGTTTGTATTGATGTCCGTGCCTACATAGGTTTTCGTTACGCATTCTCAGAGGCGTCATTTAAGCTTATTGTGCATTAACTTTAGTATCGGTAGTCTTTATGCGTATCAAAATAAGTGTCAATATTTTTTCTTAAGTAGTCACCTAAGTTAATCAACGACCCCGGCCGCACTCACAGACGTCAAATTAACTTTAATTGGTAGAAAAAATATTGACCCTTATTTCAATACGTATAAAGACTCCATAATTAAGTAAGTGAACATTTAGCGTAATTGACGTCTCTGAGTGCGGCTAATTACTTAGGATTACGCGCAGACTTTTTTTTTCAGGTTTACACTAAAATTTTTTTATGTGATAGGTGGTAGACGAGCAGACAAATCACCTTATATGAATTTTTTGGTATAGCAATGTTTCGCAATTTTTTCTGAGGTAAATAATACTCTTTCAAGTGCATTATTTACTTAAGGTGACGGGTAGGGCACATTAGCGACGCCAATCGATTTTAATTTTTAGCTACTCAACCGGTTCTATTTTAAACAATTTCGGGGTTACAATCTCTCGGCAATCACTTATACTATTTATTAAATAACGATGTACAAATTTGGGGTCCGTTTTTGTACGCGAAAACGCGTGATTCATGCCCAAAGTGGCCGCTTTTGGCAGTAATCCAAAATTCGAGCGCAAAAGCAGACCAAACAGTTAATTATAAGTATTAAATAAATGGTATAGGTGTTTGCGGAGAGATTGTAACCCCGAAATTATTGAAAATAGATCCATTTAGTAGTTAAAAATAATAATCAATTGGCGTCGCTAGTGTGCTCTACCCGTCGCCTTAAGTAAATAATACACTTTTAAGTGCATTATTTAAGAATCACCTTATGTAGCGATTGCCGTCACCCATAGACACACATAACACACACAAAGGCGCTTCCAAACTTTAAGCCCCCCTTTTCCCAGATTGGGTTTCCGGTACTCTCACTCAAGCAACAAGTATAGTCTTAGCAAAAATTGTGTTATTTTACCTTAGTAAATACAAATGCTCGTTTGCTGTATATCATTAACCTTTTAAGGTTGACATTTACAAGTGTTTAAGGGTTTTATTATATGGTGTCATACCTTAAAAAGAACGGACCATTTGTGAATCATATCGGCGTTTCCTATTTATTCTATCAACCTACATACACAAAGGGTGCTAGAATTATTACCTCATTGCACCCTATTTCACACTTATCAGCTACATAACATCACAAAAACATCGTGAAGAAAACTGTACATTTTAGATAGTATTTAAAATATGTTCATCATCGTCAGCCCATTTAAGTCCCCACTGCTGGGGCACGGGCCTCCCTCAATCACATGAGGGGTAATTGCCATACTCACCACGCTTGGCAGACGGGTTGGCGAGGGTTTTGATATAAATGCAGAGTTTTCCTTCTCTGGGTGCTGATGATCATGCCAGCAGCTTTACCTTAGTCGCCTTTTACGACACCTCGGTAAGAGTGAGGGTGGCCTATTCTACTCTGCCGGGACCACACGGCATACAGTGAAGAAAACTGAACATTTTAGATAGTATCTAAAATATGTACCTAATGATAATTCAAATGGTCTGGTTTCCTTGTTAAAGGGTTGCGAAGTTCAGACAGCAGTCGCCTCATTGACAACATCAGTGGAGTTACAAGTAGGTACACTGTCAACCTTTAAGCTCGCCTAACCCTCGGATTGCGCTTTCGGTACCCTAACTTACTCTGCCAAACACAGCACAACCGCTACTTCATGCCAGTTGGTATCACTCCGGTCAAGACGGCCCATTAATGTCGTGGCTCTTCTTCGGTCCTTCATGACTTATAGTAAAAATCAACTTTTATCCTTAAACGCGAAATCACAACTTTTTTTTAAGTGATAGGTGGCAGACGAGCGATTGCCACCGCCCATGGACACTTGCCAGTGGAGTAACAATTGCGCTGCTAATTTTTAAACTCCCCTTTCTCCCGGATTGGAACTCCAGTACCCTCACTCATGCAGCGAAACACAGTACAGTGCTGCTTCACGCTTCTCTGGGTGCTGATGATCATGTCAGCAGCTTTACCTTAGTCGCCTTTTACGACACCTCGGTAAGAGTGAGGGTGGCCTATTCTACTCTGCCGGGAACCACATGGCTTCTAAATACCTATACTTAATTATTGTAAAAATTACAAATGATTATGCTATTAAATTCCGCACGAAGTGGTTCGTTTCCACATTCCTAATGCGGACAGCTAAAGAATGGAACTCCTTGTCAAGGGCTGTTTTTCCGGACCACTACAATCTGGACATCTAGGCGAACTCGTTACATCCTAGACCTCATCATCACTTTCCATCAGGTGAGATTGTGGTCAAGCGTTGACATATAGTTCATAAAAAAATGTATTAAGTTACTAATTAATATTACTCAGATTTTAATACCAGTATAAGTAAAACATCATATACCAACATTTATAATGATCTCAAAGTAAGTCCACCGTGAGAGAGCCACGCTTCGGCATGAATGGGCCGGCTCGTCCGGAGTTATAACACGCCCTCACAGGTGAAGCAGCACTGTGCTGTGTTTCGTTGCGTGAGTGAGGGTACCGGAGCCGCGGAGGCTCAATCAGGGGTTTAAAGGTTGGCAGCGCACTTGTGACTACACAACTTACCATAGGTGATCCGTCTGCTCGTCTGCCACCTATCACATAAAAAGTAGCAAAAGAACTCGTGTTATAGATGTCAAACTCATCGAAGGTGCCACAATAAGACTCAGCTGTTGGTCTCAATTCCTGGCCGGTAGGAATCCACAAGGAAAAAATGTGATTCCCCAACACCCTCGACTGAATATAAAAATATCAGACCACGTCATCACGATCACTCAAAATTTGATGTAATTTGCATTTTTAAAGGATAACCTTCCATAGAAACTATACCACTTACCCAGAAAATTTTGTTGTGCTATTGTTTTTTTCTTGCAAATTAAATAAATTATAATATTATAATGTTAAGATAAGATAAAGATAAAGATAAATTTATTTGCCAAGAAACATGTATACAGAGAAGATGTTGTTAGATACATGCAAAGTGCCAACATGTTCTACCATTACGGTGTACAAAATGATTGGTTAATGAACAATGATAATAAAATTAAATGCCAATATATGTCACAGTTATAAAATTAGTCACTACATTAAATTACTTAGTCAATACAAATATTACAAATCAATTTATAATGTCATTTAGAAAGTCAGATATAGTATAATAACATTTGTTTCAAGTCAGATATAGTATAATAACATGTTGGTTTCTAAGTTTGTTTTGGGAATTCCATCTCAGCTCTCGAGTGTCGGAAATCGTTTACAAGCGTAGATATGTTTATTGCCTACTGATGTGAGAATTCATTGATGAATCATCGGTATTCCGTATGATTAAACGTTACACCCGTATAGGTTGGGATTTTGCTGGAACTCTGCCAAATGATTTTACAACCGGTCTTTTATGCAGATAATACGAGTAGAACAAGGTGTGAAGCTTGACTGCCTTGAGTTGATCAATATAAAGCGACGGTTACACTTGTCCCAAGTTCGATCCCCAAAATTTTTCGAGAAAAATTCAGGTCGTACCAAAGTTTGGGTCGTGTCAAAATTTGTACCTAAGTTTTTGTGTTGCGAAATTCTCGGCGTCGGTTGGAAATCAAGTTAATTTGTAACACTTTAGTGTCCCATGAAATGATGACTGTAACCACATTATTACAAAACGTGGTCTAAAGTTATTATCGTACTAAAGCTCATGTCATCCCGTTCTAACACGCAATGTTAAAAGGGGCTGGCGCGAATTTTGTTCTATCCCTAGTTCGCGATTTGTAATAAGGGGGTATACTAGAGAGTACACTTGGGTTTACGCATACATATAATAAGGTACATATGTTTGCCGGTACATAAAATATATATAAATATATTAAGAAATAAATAAACATAATCCACCATATTACAAATCGCGACCTAATGTTATTATTACCGTAGTAAATCTCATGTCATCCCGTTCTAACACGAAATGTTAAAACAGGTTGGCACGAGTTTTAGTCCGGGACTATCCTTAGTTAGCGATTTGTAATAAGGGGAAATGAGATTCTACCACTAGCTCGGAAAGTTGTTCTGGTCGAGATACAAGCACTTGCCAGAATTTGTCGACTTGCTTGAAATCCTCAATATATATGTTGGTAGGAGCAATTTGTTTGGATTTCAAAGACCAAAAATTCAAATCTTTTAACAATAAAGGAGTTGCCACACTGGCTGATTGCGAGCGTTTTCAAATCGGAGCGACGACGTAGCGAACACGTCGCGGCTGCGCAACGGATTCGCCGGCGTTTTTCTGCATGGCCGCCACAAAAATACAATGGCGTTCAGACTTATCTCCGCTTCGAGTCCGCGGCGAATCCGTTGCGCATCCGCGGGGCGTGAACGCTGCGCAGTCGCGACGTGTTCGCTGCGTCGTCGCTCCGCATTCAATACGCTCGCAATCCGCCAGTGTGGCAACTCCCTTACAAAAGGAGATCCTCGCACATTCATAATATATATTTGGTCCAAATATGAAACAGCTGACCAAATAAATTGTTTGCTTTATCTTATCTTGTTAGGGCCCTATTGGTCTAGTGGGTTAAGTACCGGATCTCGGGGTCCTGGGTTCGATTCCCGGGTCGAGCGAAAAGTATGTTTCGAATTTTTCGAACATAGTTCGGGTTTGTGATCACCAATCCGCATTTGGCAAGCGTGGTGATTAAGCCTAATCCCATCATAGTAGCGATAACTTGATTTCTATGATGGAGGCCTTTGCCCTGCTGTGGGACAGTTTATAGGCTGATACTTTACTTTTTTTTTACTTTACTTGTCAGGACTTCCCCCTTCTTGTTAGGGGGTCCCCCTGATGCTCGAATGTCAAGATTTGGCAAAAGAAAAAATAATGTTTTCGTATGTTACTTTACTGAAAATGTATGAAGGTTTTGATTTTTGACCTCAAATAATACCAAGGATTAAAACCCCAGTGGCAGTGGGTTTGCCATATTAGCCGCAAAACCGACAACCGATGGGGTAAACGAGTTCTAGAGTGGAGACCGCGTCTTGGCAAACGTAATAATGTTGGGCGCCCTCTGGCTAGGTGGGGGGACGATCTGCGCAGGATGGCTGGCATGGATAGATTACGGTGGCGAACAATTTGAGAGGCCTACGTCCAGCAGTGGACTGCGATGGGCTGATGATGATGATGATTAAAAATACTCAAGGGACAAGTCCTACAGCATACAGCAAAAAAATGTTTTGTCTGCCACTTGGCCCAACAAGGAGGATGTCCTTTAAACTATTCATAAGAAAAACTAAATGCCTTATCAATTTGCGGATTATTACAAGCATTTAATAACATCTTCAAGATAAACCTAGAACTACATGTTTTGCAAGTTAATACGATAACGCGATATTATCAACATCATTATTATCATCTGTCAGTAAGGTTCTAGGATAATCAGCAACAGGTGACACACATCCGATGATAAGGCTTAACATTATTTATAGATTCATCACTCACTTCTCACTTACGTATCGAGTAGTAATCACGTCTTCGAGTTAGTTTCAAGATTAAATTTCTGACTAGGCTAGATTAGAAGTTTTAAATATCACATCTGTGTATTAGTGAAGTGTGTAGTCAGTTTGTGGGTAAGATTTTATTTTTTATATTTTTCTTTTATTTGAAAGGTGGCAGACGAGCAGACGGATCACCTGATTGTAAGCAATTCCGCCGCCCATGAACACCCGCAATGCCAGTGGAGTCACAAGTGCGCTGCCAATCTTTTCCCCTTCCCCCCCATTGGGCCTCCGGTAACCTCACTCACACTCCTAGCCTACGCGTGGCTCTCCCACATTTGTGAAGACAAGATTGCTAGAATATTATAATCATCGTCATCTCTTTCATATGGACTGCTATTTAGCAGTAGCAGTAGGTCGACCGGAGTGATACCACGGCCTCACAGAAAACCGGCGTGAAGCGGTATTGTGCTGTGTTTCGTTGCGTGAGTGAGGGTACCGGAGGCGCAATCCGGGGGGACGGGGGCTTAAAGGTTAGCAGCGTACTTGTGACTCCACTGGTGTCGCGGGTTTCATGGGTGGCGGCAATCGCTTACCATCAGGTAATCCGTCTGCTCGTCTGCCACCTATATAAAAAAACAAAGAACTTTTTTTCCCAATATCTCTAATGGTAATAAAATCATCATCATCATCATCATCATCATCATCAGCCTATCGCAGTCCATTGCTGGACGTAGGCCTCTCCAATTGTTCGCCACTGTGATCTATCCATGGCTTCTCGCATCCAGCTCTTACCAGCCATCCTGCGCAGATCGTCCCCCCACCTAGCCAGAGGGCGCCCTACATTACGTTTTCCAAGACGCGGTCTCCACTCCAGAACCCGTTTACCCCATCGGTTGTCGGTTCTGCGGCTAATATGGCCAGCCCACTGCCACTTAAGCTTGCTAATCCGGTGAGCAATGTCGATAACTTTGGTTCTCTGCCGGATCACCTCATTTCGGATTCGATCTCGGAGAGAGACGCCGAGCATTGCTCGTTCCATAGCCCGCTGAGCGACCTTTAACTTGTGGACCAGCCGTACCGTAAGTGTCCACGTTTCGGCTCCGTATGTAATGACGGGTAGGACGCACTGATTGAAGACTTTCGTCTTTAGGCACTGTGGTATCGACGATACGAATATTAAAATAACTTATATTTAAACATAATTTCAGTAGGCACACAACTAATACATAACTAATTAGATAGGTGCACTATAAATCAAATTAAGAACCTTATCGCACCACAAGATACTTATAAATCTGTTACAATATTTGCTTATTTGTTTATATAGTAAATACTCTGATAACATGCATTAAGAACTTCCTATCTTTAACAATACTTCGATAGTTCTTTAATAAGGTATTCTATGAAAACACATTTTTATCTTTGAGAATAAATTTAAACTTATTAATATCCTCCAACCGATTACGGCTACAGCGGCTAATCTCAACGATCAGGCACGTACGCAGGATATATTATAGTGCTAAAGTGTGTGCGCAAACACAAATACACTCTCTATTGCCTTATCATAATATTCCGATGGGATACTACTGTGACACGACCGGAGAGGGACCGAAGAGGGACCAACAGCTTAACGTGCTTTCCGAGGCACGGTACAAGACCGCCAACTTTCAGACTCCGGGCTGCCACTAAGAATTTCTTACCGAAAACTTAGGTACAAATTAGGTGATCTGTCTGCTCGTCTGCCACCTCTCATATAAAAAACAAAGTTTTGGCCCGACCCGGGGATCGAATCCGGAACCTCTTGCGCAGCCGTTGCTTTAAAGTGCGACCCACTAACCACTGCGCCACCGAAGCAGTTAAGTTATGAATTTAATAATAATATTATTAAATTCATAACTTAATAATAACTGCAGAGAAAAGGCTCTTTTCAATTTCATAGGTTGCAGACAAGCAAAAGATGATATTCGAAGAAGAACCAAGGTCAAAGATATATACCAAAGAATAGGGTAATATTTGGCTAAGCTCGAGATAAACAAAATATAAATAATTTATCAAAATATAGGTAAATATGTTCCAATAGCAAAAATTCGCAATTAAAAATATGTATAACGTCTAGCCGGTTTTATGGTCATTCAAAGATTCATGGGCAAGTCCATTCCAACTCCATAAAAGTATGAAATTATTAAAAATAATTATACCATTGAATAACCCATACAATTTGCACCAACTAATATTATAGAACCATTGACATAAACGAAACATTTGTTATAGCTACCATACAAATTTTATACGAAATGCATACAAAATACTAAGGTGTGACGTCACATCTCAGTAGCCATTTGTATGGAGCGTTTTGGGTTTGCCCAAAATAATGTGATTTTAAAGTTGTGATATCTCAGGTAGTTTAAATGAGAATCAAGTGATTCTTTCAATATCATTGAGAGGTATTTTGATCAAGTGACAATGGGCAGGGCACATTGCGAGGAAATCAGACGGCCAATGGGGCAGAAAGAAGTGGAGGCCGCGAATAGGAGGTCGAAGCTGTGGCAGGCCCCACAAGGTACACCGGCTTTCTAGTGGAGGTTGCGGGGATCCCATGGATGCGGGCGGCACAGGACCGATCTGTGTGGAGATTGGGGGAGGCCTATGTCCAGCAGTGGACATTTATTGGCTGAAATGATGATGATGATGAGACAAGCAAACAGATTACCTAATGGTAAGCGATGTCGTCGTCCAGTGGACTAACAAGTGCGCAGCCAACCTTTTAAATGGTAAATGGTAGAGAGTGGGCTTGATGATTATTTTGACGACGGAAGATACAAGCTTGAAGATTTCGATCGGAGAATAATTATAATGAAATGATATAGTTGTTTACGAAGGAATTTTACAACTTCCTCTCATTGTCTAAGGATCAACTGACTTGGCCTTTAGATGGTATACTTGCTAATGAGGAAATCGAGCATTAACATAAGTCTTGATAATGATACAATAGTAGAAATTAGTAATGCCGGGTAATCGATTGTACGACGATTTATTAATCGATTCTGCAAGTGGGGCCCAAATAATCTAATAATCCTTTAAATTTACTATACTATCGATTAATCCGTATCGTCAATTTAAACAAAATGAAAATCGATTAAATGTAATTGTCTCTGTGGCACCGCCGTTAGCGCCTTGGGGCAACAGGGGCTCTCCTGTGTAAAAAGTGCCGGCCGTCCCTCCAGGCATTACTCATTAAACAACATGATCCGTCGGTCGCTTGCCACCATCAATGTGCCGGCAAACTTGGAGCTGAACGGCATTTCACGTGATGATGGCAAGAGTCCAGCCAGACGGAATGTCTCTCATGGGACGTGAAGGGAATGAAGATGGGACGTGCTCTCGTGTGGGACACTCTTGCAACGTCTCATCTTCCCGGGACTACGAGGAGTGCCGGAGCTGCGACCGACGCGGCAGAGAGACTGAAAGCAATAAAGTATAGGCATCTATCTGGTATCTGTCAGAGTAGAATAGGCCACCCTCACTCTTACCGAGGTGTCGTAAAAGGCGACTAAGGTAAAGCTGCTGGCATGATCATCAGCACCCAGAGAAGGAAAACTCTGCATTTATATCTAAACCCTCGCCAACCCGTCTGCCAAGCGTGGTGAGTATGGCAATTACCCCTCATGTGATTGAGGGAGGCCCGTGCCCCAGCAGTGGGAACTTAAATGGGCTGATGATGATGATGATCTATCTGGTACCTACCACTTTGTTGCTTTCGGTGTTGAAACACTGTTTCAGTGGGGTTCCGACGCTCTCTCTTTCTTCTGTAAATTAGCTAAACGCTTAGTCGAAGTCACGGGAGAGCCAAAGGCTGGCAGCTACCTCGCCCAGCAAATTTCCATCGCAATCTAGCGGGGTAATGCTGCCAGCATTTCGGGGACATTGCCACGGGGAACTACTTTATTTTAACCTTCCCTTTTATCTTAGGTCGTGAGTAGAGTCGTCACGTCACGCACGTTTGACCATTGTATTTTAGCACCCGCTCACTCTCTGAACATACCTCGACTACCGGCGTATTCTTTGAGGCACATCTAATTGTTTATTTATCAGACGGAACATACCGTTGTCTTACAAACTAACGTAAACAACCATAGCTGGAGTGTTTAGCTACCTATCGGTATGGCTCAATACACAATGGATCTTTCATCTCAATACAATATTTGTGTTAGTTGATAATGCGGCATAGTACATTTACACTTTTGTTTATGAGTGAGTTCATGATTGAACTAGTTCTGGATTCGTAACCTCGAAAAGATAAGTGTCGTTGGAAAGATCCTAAGGAACATGCCAAGAGAAAGTAGCCTTATGCGATGGAAAGATCTGATTTGCGCAAAGCATAGAGTAAGTTATATACAATACTGAGATAGAGGCATCAGTCGGCTTGTAGTCAGTGCTAGCGCCAGCTAGAGGAAATCGACCAATATTCAACGGCTATGTGGAATAGCCACTTTCGAGAATCTGTCTGGGACCTACTTTTTTTGGGTTCCGTAGCCAAATGGCAAAAAACGGAAGCCTTATAGTTTAAGTAAATAACACACTTTAAAATTTCATCTCGTGTTCAGGCGGGACTTTAACCCACACCTTCCACAATCCGGGTGAATGTTCTACCAATTAGACCACTGAACGCGTTATTAAGCCGACGAAATTTGTAAGTGCTGTCGTTTTGAAAATTGTAAGAGCTGTCCCGCCTGAACACGAGATGAAATGTTCAAGTGTGTTATTTATTTACTTAAGAATAAACTGCAAAAGATTGCTTTAAAAATTTCAACTACCTTATAGATTAGTTTGTACGTATGTCACAGGCACTTTTTTCCGAAACTATAAGAATTTTACTATTGAAACTTTGAATTGAATTGAATATATCTATTTTCTTAACCGCATTACGTTTTTTACTCAAAAAAAGAAAAAAATATATTTGCGGTGAAATTTTTGGGGTCCCTTTTCTCTTTAGATCGTACAGGGTTAGGTCTTTATCGAAAACGGTACATTAAATGCACATCGCTGCGTGGCGGAAATTCTTTCACTTTATGCACAACTCACATTAGCCATTATTGGCGAAAATTCGGATTCGGATTTTTATGGATGATAACGCTCGTGCCCACCGATCAGGCGATGTAGGCGCTTACATGATGGAGGTCGGAATCCGTCGTTTGGATTGGCCAGCTCGAAGTCCAGACCTCAATACTATTATGTTTGGGACGTTCTCAAGCGTGAAGCTGCACTGATCTCACTCGTGAGATCAGTGTAGCCGGCTCCGCAAACCATAACAGAGCCAAAGAATGCAATCACGGCGGAGTGCGGTCGTATTCCACAGGAAACCATAAGGGGTTTACTGGCCAGCATGCCCAATTAAATGCAAGCTGTGATTTCACCAATAAAGGATCACACACCATTTTAACATATTCATGTTTTGAAGTAAATCTTTTTTTTTTAGAATTAAAATTCGTTTTTAATTTTTTACTTACGGAGCAACTACCCCTGCCTTGATTTTTTACATTTTTTTTACCAAACCAGTCAAAAAGTTACACTAGTTTTCACAAAACGATTCCTTGGTGATTGATTTACGAAACTATAAAGGTATCACTACCTAAAATCACCAAACACCATAATGATAATTAAAAAAAATGATTAGGTATTTGCTTAGGTGCCAGTTTTTTTTTTTTGCAAAGGAGTGTATAATAACTTCTATAATACAAGAATTATAAAATGAAAACTAACAACGAAAATTGGATCTAATTTTCCTTCCATATATCTTACTTGCTGCTACGGAACCCTTCATGGACGAGTCCGATTCGCACTTGGCCGGTTTTTTTACTTGCTTTTAGTTTCGCTTTAGGTCTCAGTTTTGTTATTACTGCCTTAAATGTTTCTCATATTGTTCAAATAAATAAATCCATTGGGATTTCTGAAAAAGAGCCTCGTGACGTAGGTCCTAATACAAAAAACAAAGTGATCCTACATACAAAAGTGACGTGTCTCCAAGAAAACAAATGGCATTAAAGATGAAAAGATTGCATGTCAACACAAGTAATTCAATGCAAAATATTGACCCAGTTCACATCAGACTGTTCAGAGAAATAACAGCACTTGTCAACCCGATAGCTGCGGCTATTGTATGCTAATGCAGCTTTGGCCTCTCCCGCCCACTGGGGCATAGGCCTAACTCGAACGAGGCCTAAGGGCTGGTCTTAGCGTTCGAAAGGTCAATATTTTTAATAAATATTACACAACATCACATACATTGATCTAATTCCAAGATAGGTAGCTTATGGTGACGGGTAAGGCACACTAGCGACGCCAATCGATTTTAATTTTTAGCTATTAAAACGGATCTATTTTAAACAATTTTGGGGTTACAACCCCTCGGCAAACACTTATACTATTTTATAAAAAATTATAAAAATTGATTCACGCCAAAAGTGGCCGCTTTAGGCGTGAATTTTTCGCGTACGCGTTGGACCCAACATCTGTGCATGGTTATTTAATAAATAGTATAAGTTATTGCCGAGAGGTTGTAACCCCGAAATTGTTTCAATCAATTGGCGTCGCTAGTGTGCCCAACCCGTCAGCTTGAGAACTTGTGTCGCGGATATCAGAACCAACAGCGGAATTATGAATATATACAAAGAATACTTTTCTTTTGTAAATGTATACTTTTAATACATAGAAAATACCGAGACCAATACAAACAGACATGTTCATGCACACAAAATGTTTGTACTGTGCGGGGATCGAACCCGCAACCTTTGCACCAGAGGCAGCGTTCACTACCACTAATCCAAATGGGTCTATTTATTTATTTATTATTATACATCATCATCATCAGCCCATTTAAGTCCCCACTGCTGGGGCACGGGCCTCCCTCAATCACATGAGGGGTGATTGCCATACTCACCACGCTTGGCAGACGGGTTGGCGAGGGTTTTGATATAAATTCCTTCTCTTCAGAGTTTTCCTTCTCTGGGTGCTGATGATCATGCCTGCAGCTTTACCTTAGTCGCCCTTTACGACACCTCGGTAAGAGTTAGGGTGGCCACACCACACGGCGGCATGGCGGTTATTATTATACGGTTATATTTATTTATTTATTAATAATTTTTCGTTTTGTTTCAGATGTTGCAAACATAAGAACACAAAGCGTTGTTAGCTGGCAGGACGGGAACCAAATGCTTGTAACCGACGCGATGTGACCTGTGGCTACGAAGATGTTGCTTACATTGTGTAAATCATGCCAGTAGTAAGTATATTAACTACTATTTGTATATTTATTAGACGTTTGTAACTCTTTGCTGAAACGACTCAGCCAAATGATACACTGTTCCGAATCTCGAACGTTCGCTCCGAATGTATCATTCGACTCAAATGGATCTCGAATTCGAGTGAACCGAATGATCCGAATTCAAATTCAAATTCAAATAATTCTTTATTTGCATAGGCTTGTACACAGCACTTACAAATCGTCGTACATTTGAATGACTTAAAACTATTTATAAGTACTTATGTATAATTTACATGTTAAGACATATATATGTTGATACATAAAATATACTAAAGAAATAAATAAACATAATGCGATTCTACCACCGGCTCGGAAAGTTGTTTCTAGTCGAGAAGATCCGGCAAGAAACTCGCCAGTTACTCTTTTTAATGAGCTGAATGATCCGATTGAACCGAATGATCCGATGAGCCGAATGATTCGAATGAGCTGAATGATCCGAATGATCCGAATGAGCTCAATGATCCGAGTGAGCCGAATGATCCGAATAAGTGGAATGAATGAAATCACGGATCTATCTGACAGTCGATGTTCCAAATGAAGCGTTTCACTGTTCCGCATATCTGCACTGATCCAGTTGCAAATGTTCCAATCTTATCAAAGATTCGTTTTAACCAGGTCTAAATTTATCTATCTATTACTACCTCTATATAATTCCTATCTATAGAGAGCGGCAACGCTTATAGGGAATCCGAAAACACGAAACACTTGCGCGATGTAATCGACACTTGGCGCCATCTATTGGTATAATGTGGAACTAATGTCGCGAGACGAATTGAGGGCGGGCCAAAATTTTTTATATTGTGAAAGGTGGCCGATAAGCTGGTGCATCTCCTGATCGGCGAAGCGATTACCTATTGCCGCATATAAACACCCTGGATTGGGCCTCTGGTACCCTCACTCACTCGGTAAAACATAGCGTTGCTATCTTAGGTTTTGATTTAATCTAAGTGCTATACGCCGGGTTTTTGTGTGAATGAAGTATTTTCTCTTTACGCTTTCTGCAACTTACAGTTTATCTGCCATTATCTAATTTATTCAGATTCACGTTAGAACAGCCAAATGTTCACGACTAGTTTGATTTTTTTTTATAAAAACTTGATTATTATCGAATGATACGATTTTTTGAAATATCCCAAGATGCATTTTAACGCCGTCTTATCTCTAGATAAGACAAAAGTCTTTCAACACCACGTCCACGGTATTTAAATTTAGTCAAAACATTTTCATCTTACGTTATCAGCTGACCATTTGGCAATATGAATAAGACTCGGAATCACCCGACTCGATCACGATAAAGCCGTCAACCTGTCAAGATAATGTCATCTTGCGCAGGAAACTGTGTAGCTAACCAAGATTTTAATAGAATAGTTCATGGCAGTGAAGTTCAAGAGCGAACACAGTTTTCCCGCGGAAATTATAATTTGTAATCAAAAATAATTACGTGTCCGAATTTTAATTACATACTCTTAAATGTTTAGTGTTTCGCATGTAAATGGGCAATTAATTAATTTGTTTAACAGCGTAATTGGAATTGCAATTGAATTATACATTAAGTGCAGAATATCATTTGTTGATTAGTTATAATTGTGGAGTGGAAGCGATAAGTGTTTAAGTAGTTGTAAGAAAAATGTAGTCACCTGGAATCATTTTCATTTTCGTACAATTAACTTTTGAAAAATAAGTTTGAATTTTAAAATCATTTTTTTTATATTATTTTATTAACGTTATAAAGAAAGGTTGGTGGATCATGCTACGTTCTTCTTGTTAAAATTTAATTTTGTGATAAGTCTGTTGACTAATCTCTTTCTAGTGGGTCCCTCATTACTGAGGATCGTAGTCACTGGAACTCATCAACCAAACCAACTTTCTCCATTGATTACGATTGGAAGTAGCCGTCACCACATCGTAGAACTTGGGTAGGGATGGAGCTCCTTTTATTTAGTCAGGCCATCGTGTTGGTGATTGGTCTTGTGATCTTTTGCCTTCAGTGTTGCCAACAAGGACCAGTTTTTCAAGGCTATCATCCCCTCTTAGCATTCTGGTCGAAATAAGAGAGTATGCGTTGTAGACATTAGCTCGACAGTCGAGTTTTTTTTACTCAAAACTAACTAATATAATTAAAAGTAAATATATTCAGTTAGTTCCAGTGCTGTGATAAAAGTGTCTAGCAGCTTGTGACCTTTTTTTCACTTTGAAAAGTGAATATTATCATAATAAAATACGTGTTCGTGTTCATCGGTCTAATATAGCTGTTTTCAACTGACTTTATGAAGTTAAAATTTTAAAAAAATCTAAAGTTTATCTTTAAGTCTATGGCGGCTATTTGTATTTGCTATTTTGACGACCCGTTTGGAACAGTGGTAGTGAACGCTGCCTCTGGTGCAAGGGTTGCGGGTTCGATCCCCGCACAGTGCAAACATTTGTGTGCATCAACATATCTGTTTGTATTGGTCTGGGTGTTATCTATGTATTATAAGTATGTATTTACAAAAGAAAAGTATAATATGTATATATTTGTGATTCCGCTGTTGATTCTGATATCCGTTACACAGGTGCTTGAGCTACCTATCTCGGAGTCAGATCAATCTATGTTATGGTGTGAAATATTATTATTATTATTATTGTAAGGTTTTATATAGAAAATTAACATTATAAAGCTTACAGTATTTATTTTACAGTAGATTGTTTTTTTTTCATAAATTAAAAGGTTCTCATAGTCATAATCATTTAATAAAGTAGGTGGTAAAATCAATCAGACGTTTTATGTTAACGTTAATATTTTTTATTCCAGCTGCCTGGAAACTATGTACTGGAACTGCTGCGAGGAGAAGTTCTGCTTTGACAAGAAAATAGCCACCTACAAGTATGTAATATTTTATCAACCTAGTTCTAAAATGTAAATAAAAAATCTACCACTAGCATGTATGTAATAACATACGAGTAAGTACTCAGACACATGCCATTAATCATTGTTTAACTGACATGTGGTAAGTGATCCATCTGTTTGTATAAAGTTTATCCTTTTATAGGCTCGATTATACAAACTATGATTATTTTTGTCCGGACAACACTCAGCACACAATTTTCAATGTTTCACCTCAAATTTTCATTTCATTAAGCATTATGTCGGCCATATTGGCATTTAAGTGATTTTTCAAGATAATAGATACCAAACGTTACAATGGACATATTCTTTTAACATAGTTAAATAAATAAATAAATTCTTTATTGCCAACAACATGCTACAGGGTCTTACAATTTGGCGACTTCTGCACTAAGCATGGATGCTTGTATCGCAGGAGTCAGGTGACATTTACTAAAAATGTTAAGACCTTACGTACCGGGGTCAGACCAACAAAATATTATAAATTTATATTACAGGTTTTCACAAAATTAAAATGACAAGAATTAAATTAAAATAAAAGTAAAAGTTATCTAAATCAAAATTAAAATTAAATCAATATAACATAAAATAAAATAAAAATTAACATTACCCAATTAGAACAAAGTCACAAAATTTACTTGAAGTCAGATTAGTGTGTATGAATGTGTATAAGTGTGTGTGTGTGTGTATGTGTGTGTGTGCGTGTGTGTGTATGTGTGTGTGTGTGTTTGTGTATGTGTGAGTAAGAGGGTGTGTGTCGTAGGAGTCAAACATGTAGCGTTCTGGTGAGGAGGATTTTAAGGGTCATTAAAAAACAAAAAGGTCTTCTGTTTCCTTTTAGTCTAGGTTTGTTAAGCCAGGATTCAAGAGCCAGTTTGATATCATACATTGTTGCCTCTTTTATGTCCAATTTGCGACAGACGACGTTGTATATACGCGGCAAGAGAAAGAATGGGTGTCGTTTGGCAAAAGTTGTACGTATTTTTGGGACTTTCACTTTATGTACCTACTTCTTTTTCAGACGCTCGTACGCTGGAGACTTAAGAAGTATTCTGTGTACAGCAGTTTTTTAAAGAATATTGTTATGCAAATGCTACTATGTTTATGGAAGCGTAGTACCTTATTACGATAATAAATCTATGGTATAGCGCTGTCATTCCATAAAAATCTAAAGTTATACTATAGACTTTTCAATGAATAAAGATTGGTCGAATCCAGCCTAAAAGCAGCAAGCTAGCCAACGCTTTTCACAAACCTTACTTATAGTTTTAAACTGTATTATATCCAATGCTAAAAGCAACATGTTTTACCTACACATGATTTATACTACTGGTTGTGTATTCTTGTTTCAATCGGACTGATCTTCACGATTACAACCTCATTGATAGATTATTTCCTCATTTCTATAACTTTATCTATCTTTTATCTTTATCATTTCTGCATACCTTTCCGCAAAAATTACTATAAATTTACACTTAAACTTGAAAGGGATTTTCAAATTTCAACAATAATAATTAATATAAGAGCAATTTTAATTATCAAACTAAAATGGATTGTCTCTACCAGGACCACCCCTTAGGGTACCCGAAACACCCCTATGTATGTTTTACGATTTTTTGTAGTTCAGGAGTTATATCTGTACTTTAACTATAATCTTTTTCATTTTATAAATTAGATAGATATTCTTTATTTCAGAAAAGATTACCGACCTCCTGATCTTAATACAATGGTAATATGCTACCACAATGTAGGCAGTTTCATCACAGATTAGTAACACTTGTTAATTACCTATTTATAAAATCTTTTTACTAAAAATTATTATAAAAAAGGTGTTTTAGAGTGGTAGAACTAATAAATAAATTACGATAATTTATTATTAGTTATTGTTATTACAATGTTTTGTTTGTAGAAGTTTTATAAGAAGGAAAATACTGTACCTACTAACACTAAGTACAGTACCTAATAATGATGTTGCCTTTTATGCAAATTCTGGATTTACTCTTCACTTATGGTGGGTTTTTTTATGGTATAGATTTAATTAGTGATAATGCTAATTAATACTTAGTTCTGATTTCTAAGTAAACTTTTAGTCTGAGCAATGTTTTTTCTGCGTGTGAGTTGGATGGGATGAACCGGAGGAACACTGTCCCGGAGAGTCGCCCACTATTAGAGCAAATGAGCTAACCTTAGTTGGTTAATATCGCATGTCTAGACTATTAAATTAAGCACTCAACATTATGAACTGTGTGGATAACTTTTTGGCCTAATATCGCACGTCTAGACTATTAAATTAAGCATTCAACATTATTAACTCAATGGATAACTTTTTGGCCTAATATTTAAATGTGATTTGTTTTATTTTGTAAGTATTTCATTATGTCAAAGGCTGTTGTTGTTCCTTAATAAATAAATTAACAATAAAATAATATTATTTAATGATAATTAATATTTCGCTATTCAAATTATAAAATCAAAAAGTTAGAGAATAAATAATAGCAAAGGATTGAACAAATGAGGATCGCTTCCTAGTGGAATAATTAAATAAAAGCCACTTTCGTTTGAATATCAATTTTTTTTTATTCTATAGACACCGCGTACGTTATATAGGCAAGTAAAAACGAAACGCTAGCGCGATGTAATATGGCACAGCGCCATCTCTTGGAACACGAATAAACTAAACTACACTAACATTTTTATATTGACTTGAACAAGGATTTTTTTCTAACATGTAAGTACTAAAATTCATATATCGGGGCTAAAGGCCGTCGTAGTAATGCGGTTGAAACGTCAAACAGTAAGTTTTACAATGTACTTGTTTATTTTCGTCGCTTTTAGCCCTGAGTTCCCGATATACCTATGCATTTTAGTAGGTATGCAACGAGAAAATTTTAAAACAAATAAGTAATAAAAAGATACTAAGTTAAGCATATTCATCACACAACCTATTTGTAGATGAATTAATAGGTTTTATGTGTTTAACCAAATATAACTACTACAAAAGGCTAACAACAGGATATAATAGTTTTCTGAAGGTCTTATATATCTTTATTTTTCATTTTATAAATAGATTTTTTCAGCCCATCAACAAAACAATTTATCCTTACAAAAAACGAATTTGAATATTTGAAACTCAAAATAAGTTATTTTGTTAAGGCGACGGCATTCACATGAGTGTTCATCAAAATTATGAAATGTAATTATTACATACAAAAGTAAACTTCATTAAGGTGGCGGGTAGTGCACACTAGCGACGCCAATCGATTTTAATGTTTAGCTACTAAACCGGATTTATTTTAAACAATTTCGGGGTTCAACCTCTCGGCAAACACATACTTATACTATTTATTAAATAACCATATAAACCATATTTATAAAAGGAAAAAGGTAAAAGAACAGTGAAATTGGTCTGAATTAAATAACGGTACATCTAAAAATTTCTGTTGGATTGTAAATAAAAATCAAGTTTTAAGGCAATCATTTCAAAATTATTATCTCTACAAAAATAGCGTGCTGCAACTTCGTTGCAAAAGCAAAACATTCAACGTATTTATTTGATGTGATCTACTTATAAATATGTAGTTGATAGATACCTAAGTAGGAACATACAAAATAAACTAATATATAGATTATACAGGCTGATACTTACTAGCGAGTTCGACAGATAACCTTCCTATACGCGCAAATTACGAGTTTAAGATTTTTTTAACAACTATAAAATTCACTAATCCCCCTTAAATTCGAATGACGTCAGAGATGTGTATTCAAGCGATAATCTTCAGTTTATTTCCAACACGACGTGATACTGAAACCAATTTACAAAATATGCAAATTAACAGAGGACTTTTAAAGCGAACTATCTACGAAAACTTCATCAGTATCGGTCATACTTTTAACATTTGTGCACGTGACAAAAATTGGACATCAAAATTATCCTAACCAATTTTTTTGGGCTATTGCTCTGTTTTTGCATTTAATAGCATGCGTAATTCAGAACAAACTGCTGCCATGCCTCCTGAGGTGTGCTATACTTGTGCGTCGTATATTCAAAGTGCAATTTTTTATATTAAGACTCAAATCTCGGCATTATACTCGTAAGTTAATTATTTTTTTACAGTGACATTTCTCTCCTATCAAGGCCTTTTCTACGTGTTATAGTTACTGTCATAAAAATAAGGGCTGAGTTTTTAAAAAGTGACGATAGCGAATATACTATGCTCTCCTCAGCCAGTTGACAAGCAAAAGGACGTTGCAATTACAATGGACACGATGTCAAAGAATCACTTTCGTTGGCACTGCCGTAGGTACTGGCCCGCGAGATGATTCAAATACTTGTGTGACATTTTTTTTTACGCTAGAGGCGGACAAACGAGCAAGCGAGTCACCTGATGGAAAGTAATCAACGCCGCCCATGAACATCCACGAAATCAGAGAAGTCGCTAATGTGTTCCCGGCCTTTTTAAAAAAGAGTACGCTCTTCTCTTGAAGACATCTTTAATTTGCCGAGTTATCTTTATACGTTCGCTTTAGTTTAAACGCTCTGTTGATTAAGCCTAATCCCATCATAGTAGCGATGACTTGATTTCTATGAGGCCTTTGCCCTGCAGTGCGATAGTATATAAGGCTGATAATTTACTTTTTTTTACTTAATTGGTTTTATCTGACCATGGAAAAATCGGTCCTTACTAAACTTTTTTGTCAGGGTATTTTTTTATAAACTGAACTTACTACTTAGATACATTTTCCTATCGTTTTAATTTTACTAAATGTTAGCTTTTTGACGATTTATTGATTTCCCACGGAATAACTATTACATTATTCCATGTTGTTCGCCAATATAACATTTTAGTGATCATCAATTTCTAGATTCTAGTCTCAGTCGATGAGGTTCTTTAAAACAGGAATAATTAATTACACAAATGCAAGTCCTTTGGAGTTGTAGACATACAGGCTTGTTTGCCACTAACGTGGTAAAAAAAGGACAGTCAAAATCAATCAAATAATTCTTTATTTGCATAGGCTCGTACACAGCACTTACAAATCGTCATACATTTGAATGATTTAAGATATTTATAAGTACTTATGTAATAATTTACATGTCAATATATATATATATATATATGTATATATGTATATATGTATATATATATATATATATATATATATATATATAATGGATTTTGTATTAAGTAACTACTAGGTACTCTGTGACCTATGAGGGGAACCTAAGTAGTCATGCTCACTCAAATGTCTCTGAGGTAGTGGCATAGGTCACAGAGTACCTAGTAGTTACTTAATCCAATACTAATAAACTGCAGGACGAGGTGTACAATAGTAGGTGGTTAGCATCTTGTCAATTGTTGAATAATCAATACTAATCAATTTGTATACAATAATAAATGCTGCTAAGCCTAATTTATTCAAATTGATTAATTATATAATAATAATGATTCCAGTAAATATTTATAAAAATATTACACGTGTGCGGGCACGGAGGTCATTATGTCCATGAATCCTTATCATTTAAGTAATTTACAATTTTATAGTATCCTTTACTCGTTAAGCAGGTTTTCACGTGGGATTTAAATTTACGCGTTGGTAACTCAATAACATTTTGTGGCAACTTATTGTACATTTTAATAGTCGATATCCCACAATATTTTCTTATTTATTCCCTTTTTTCAATACCCTGTTTCTTCTATTACAGATTAGATGAAAACTCCATACACACAAATGGGTGTGCAAACATGGGCGCCTCCCTGGACAGCGTGGTGACGGAGCAGCCCATCAACAACAACCACCTGCCTCCTCGCGCCATCGCGGACAGGGAGCTAAATGAAATGCCACTGCATGCTGATAAACTATATGAGGTGTGTAACCTTCATTTATTTATTTATTATTTATTTGAATTCATATAACACGGCAAATACCAATTACATTATTTGGATTACATACACAATAACTTAAAGATAATAATTATACAAAGACAGGCTCTGTCATACGTCATCCATGGCATTTGTGAGGAAACAGCATGTTTCGGATATTCCTGAAACGTTAACCATGATTCAGATGGTTAGGTTCCCCTGTTAAAGAGTTGCGATGGTCAGACGGCAGTCGCTTCATTGTAATTACCACGCTCTGAAGTCCTCATTAATCCTAGTCTACTCCTAAAGTTTGAGCATCAAAGCGAAAGCTTTGGACGCAACCTGGAAATACATATTAAGATTGTTGCAAGGGGAGTTAAAAGGTAAAGGTTATGTTTGACCATGGGAGAGCCAAGCTTCGGCATTAATGGGCCGGCTCAACCGGAGTGATACCACGGCCTCACAGAATACCGGCGTAAAGCACTACTGTGCCGTGTTTAGCTGCGTAAGTGAGGGTACCGGACGCTCAGGGGAAAGGGGGGTTTAAACGTTGACAGCGCACTTGAGACTCCACTGGCGGCGGTAATCGCTTACCATCAGGTGATCCTTCTGCTCGTCTGCCACCTTATACATAAAAAAAGGTTAGCAGCGTACTGGTGACAACACAGGTTCATCATATTCATTCTAGTAATATAAATGGCAAAACGGAGCAAAGGATTGACGTGCTATTTTTAAGTGGATATAGTTAAAGGAATGGAAAGTGACAAAAGCTACTTTGTGGGAAACCCAAATTCCACGCAAGCGAAGCCGCGGGCGACTTCAAGTTTAGCTATAAAACTATAAAAATTTACCTGTGTAACAAATACCTAATGTAAGATAAAATGTGGTAGGTACGTACATTTTTTTTGTCATTGTGAACAAGGAAAACTAAGACGTGACAGATAGATAACACAAAAAGTATGGATGATTTTTTTTACAATTAAAGTTTTCCAGTCATTAATACTTCACTTTACTTCTAGTTCTGTCCAAAATAAATTTATGGCTGTAAAAAATTAATTTGCATTTGAGAGAACCTACATCGATTTTATACCAAATCATGGTTTAAATACCTTTACTTACGCCCCACTGTGATCCAAGGGTCTGGTTCCTCTGTCTTAGTGTCGCGAAGTTCAGACGGCAGTCGCTGCATTATAATTATCATACTTTCCGAATCCTGGATTATAGTCCAAGATTATCCCGGACTGTGAAGCTTTGGACGCAATTGGATATTGCACGATAAGATGAAAAGGATCTTTTCTTACCACCCCTGTGGTGTTGATAGAGTAGAATAGCAGCACCCTAAATCTTTCTTCAGGTGTAGGTACTCAAGACGTCTATGAGAGCGTGTGTCACAGACGACAGTCTTATCAGAAAAAGTTCCTCATTTATATGGAACGGTTTGGCGGGAGTATTTTCCGACGGCTACGACTTAGGGACCTTCAAGAGAAGAGCGTAATCTTTTTTAATTAAATAAAAAGGCCAGCGAAACAGCGATCTCTCTGATTTCGCGGATGTTCATGGGTGGCGTTGAACACTTTCCATCCGGTGACTCGCTTGCTCGTTTGTCCGCCTCTAGCATAAAAATGTAGGTAGTTACAGATATTTCAAATTAAAAAAAAACAACAAATGGTAACTTTTTAACAAAGTATTATCAGCGACACGCAACACTGAGCATTCTTGCATTGAAATCAGGTATCTATTCAATTTGGTAGGTACTTATGCAAATTCAATTGCTTTCTATGTTTTTCTTAAATAATTAATTTGGCAATCAATTGGCTAATTGTTTCTAACATGAGATTTAGATCTATCTAGATTCTTTCACTCGATTTGTTAAATAATACGTCTGTTTTACCTTTTTCACTCTCACTCACATTTAACGATATAAAATACGATTATAAAAGCATAAGAATCAAACTTATTATTTTATAAATATTTGAGCTAAATTATTGAACAAAAGAAGCAAAACCTGTGAAAATTAAAACAATTTATAAGAATAGAATGAACATAGTTAAATAAGCTTTGTCTAATTTATTTTGTTACTTGAAATCCAAAAAAAAACATATTGGTAAAAGTTTTTGGGTCACGAGACAACACTTAAATTTTAATGATGATAGGGTAAAACATAAAAATGACGTTGGCTTTTTATAGCTTCTGCATTTCCCTAACCGATTTTTATGTTTGCTCCAGGTATTCTCCAAGTCTCTAATATTTAGAGACGAACATGAATTGAAGAAAGGCAGCAACGACTCGCTAGATGAACTGGAAACCAAATCAGAACCGGACTATCTCTCCGATAAACCAAACAGGACAAAAGTTTACTTCGAAGATGAAGTTAACTCCCCGGTGACAGACTTTGAAATCATGTTTAAAGATGAACTTATGAACAACTTTGAACTGTCCATGTTCAGAATCGAGGAAGAAGAAGAAAGCGATCGAAAGAGTCAAGACACTGAAGAAGGATTAGTTATGAATATAGTAGCTGTTAAGAAACAAGACGTAATTAAACCTAGCACCGTGACCATGAAAGATGAAACTAAGATAACTTCGCAGACACCAATTTATAAATACGATCCCATTTCAGTTGTAGCATTACCTTCAACTTTATCCTTACCTAGAGTAGAAAGTGTAAAAGGTATTCTTAGAAGCAATAGTGCGAAGACGCTTGAACGGGTTGATAGCAGCTCCAAACTCTCCAGGCCGGTCCTGAATAGAGTAGAAAGCCTCAAGAGTATAGACCCTCTTAAAATTAATAAAGTCCTTGCCAGGGTACCACATAGAAGCGCGTCGTTCCTTAACATACCCGCTCATCTGGCTCCAGAGAAACCTCCACTAATCAAATCTAAATCAATGGTAGGAGTTGGTTTAGCAGCAGAAGCTGAAGTCAGGCTAAGTAGTTTACCGGACACTCCAATAATCAAGAGCACTAATCTACCTAGATTCTTTGCTGACAGTCCTGCGATCCCCGAATACAAAGGAGACACGAGTCTTCAAAGCATTAAGAAGAAAACTGAAATGATGTTCCAAGAGAATGATTTCAGCATGCCTAGGTATTACGGTACAGTTGCTAAATCAACTGAAACAATACCAGTGCATGAGAGCAAATCAATGCCAGATTTGAGGCTTCCTACAAATAGCACGTCTTCTAGTGGTAAAGTGAGCAAGAGATTGGTCAAAATGAGGAGTAGGTTGAAGCCTTTAGTTATAAGAAAGAGCTCTGAAGAAAAATTGTAAGGCAATTTAAATTATGTCCGCCA
The DNA here is from genome assembly GCA_019059595.1 of Marasmia exigua. Classification (NCBI taxonomy): domain Eukaryota; kingdom Metazoa; phylum Arthropoda; class Insecta; order Lepidoptera; family Crambidae; genus Marasmia; species Marasmia exigua. The sequence continues at coordinate 2,166,264 of CM032485.1, read as the reverse complement.
AAAAACAATCCACCTATGATATTTTTAGTTTATTTACTGAATAGGATAGGGTCCTTAAAGTTAAAGGATATGTAAATGAACAATATTAAGATTGTGGTTATTGATCTCTTGCGAACTTAAATTTACTAATTACTTTGTTCCTAATTTTATCTTGTACAATACGCAAATTAAATAATTAAAAAACATTGTGTAGTTTATGTATTCACATCTACGTTTTGGTTTATAGGCAATATTATAGATATCGTAAAACGAGATTATAAAGTGTAATTATTTTAATAAACACATTGTAACATAAAGGTATCTTTTCACCCAATTTTTGTTATTTAGTGGAGTATTTAAATTACAGCAAATTGTATCTAATATCAATTTGCCATAAATTAACCAAGCAATAATCATATCATCTGTTATTGTACTTTGTAAAATTGTATATTTAGTATGTGTATGACTAGAAAATAATAATAGACTCATATTCGTAATATCTTAACAGTATTTATTGCTCAGAACCTATGTACCTATATAAATGTGATTGATAGTATAATATTTGTAATATGTAATTAATTAGTACTTACAGAGTTATAATAACAAATAATAAAAAGTATTACTTTCACGATAATGTTGTACATATTCTAGTCAATAAACATCATTTATAATATAATTTCATTTTCGCCATTTTTCGTTTACCTTTAAAATTATCTGTTCATCTTGAACACTATTTCGTTCACTGTAATTTTAATGACTTTGTTAAAATTGTGTAACACAAAAAGTATTTTCTTCAATTCTCTTTAAAAGTAAATTTTTCGAATTTCAAAATTATTTTTTGTCATAATAGTTTATTTTATTTTGTAATCGAATGAAATGTAAATACCTAATTAAATACGTAAAATTGAATAGCACTGTAAATATAATAAATACATTAAGGATTATAACAAAATAAATGTTTGAATATTAAAATGGATTCTTATTTGATTCTCACGATGTTGATTTTTGAAGTTTAAATAAGTAAAAGAAATGTTACGACTAAATATTTTTATTTAATATATTAGTTACATACAAGAGGATGATCACAATATTATTTATCAACTATGATCTATAAATAGAACTAGTATAGCACTAATTTACTATAACCCATCTTCCAATTTCTATACAATACAGATTCCACAGTAAAGGTACTATCATGGCACTCATATGTACTATAATGAAAAACAATAATTTAGCACTATCTTTGAAAGAATCACGTAAGTTGAGAAATAATAAGCTTGGCTGAATTCGTAAGAATAATGGTTATTTTATTAATAATTAAATCCATCAACAAATAATTTCACACTTCATTAATAAAATTTAGGATTTATATACATTTTTTAACTCAGATTTTCTAGGAATTTCTGTTAACACTTTATTTATTCTGGAATATCACCTTACGTATTTCTTTTACAATACTAGAGCTTTATTTTCTAGAAAATGTCCATACAACGTTGATAGTGAACAAAACACACCAAAAGCAGTTAAATAAGGTTCTTAGAAAATGTCGCCTTTAAATAAATACAGCAAAATTTCAGTTCTTATTAAACTTGTATACTCTGCTTTAATATGGTAAAATGTAACTTCAGGCCATTGAGGATATTCTAATTCTAATTATTCCAATGGATAAATCTGCTACTATTTCTACAATATACTCTAATATAATTTTTAAAATACAAAGAAAACCACACTTTTTACACTTTACATTGATTTAGAATTATGCTACGCAATTCATCTTTTATAAATGCAATATATTATTTAGTAATAATATTTTTATAGGAATTGGCATTTAATTTAAATAACTTTTATAAAATTTAGCTTAGTTTGATAAGATTTTCTCGAAAGAAATCTTAAATTCAACAGTAGGCATCATCTATTGACTAATATATTGCACAAAGTAAGAATGTATAGTTTATATGCTATAAAGGTTTTTAATTTTAATATTTATTAATAATATTTTACTAATTTTGTTTTGTTTTCACTAGCAAACTAGCAGTGGTGACAATATAATTGGAGTATGAAGCCTAAATACTATTTTTATTAATTTAAAAGGCATTTTTATAGAAAAGACAACGACATACAATTTACAAGACTAGAAAATTCTCATTCATATCGAAGTAGGTATTTTACGGCAAAGTAAGTAAAATTTACACTTTTGACGATAGAACACCTATACAAGGGATACAAATTACTACTTACTTAAACTAAGTATCGTCATTTATTAGATCTCATAATAAAGTCATGTGATGTTAATTACATTTCATAATTTTTATAAAATGTAATTAAGTCCTAAAATTGCTAAAAATAATGTCTACAACGAATATAGTGCCACATATTAGGAATAATTGAATTTTGTGTTCCATCGCCAAATGCCAAAACAATTAAATTCTGGTAAATCTAAAATACTGAAATAACCTTTGACTTACAGACTACAACCAAAGGGTCATTTCGGCCTAACTTTAAAACAATAAAACTAATTAAATAACCCAGATCTTATTTATACAATACTGAATGAAATAAAAACTATTCGTCTCTTTGGACAGGACCATATCGTAAAGGCCTACTTTTTGCTAAATAATTTGAATTTTTATATTAATATTAATATTCATAAATTTTATTATGTCTAAATTACAAAAGATATTACAATGTTATTAGTTGGCCATAGATTTGTGTAATCATCTAAAATGACAGGAATATAAATTAGTTTCTTTATTTATTTATAGGTAGGTATTCAAAGCAATGGGAAAGTAGACATTTAATGTTAAAACGCATTCGCGTAGGTACAGACAGCCACAGTCTGTCAAATTTCCTCGATCGATATTGAACCATATGGGTTTGACATAAAGGTGAGAATCAGTTGAAGAAATTTGACAGATTTGTATACATTGGTGTGTGACTGTTCGTAAAATTCCGTATTGGTACAATTTTTATATGCGTAACAGAGACCTATAGAGAAAAAAATATGAAAAGAATTACGACAGAGACAAAAAAGAGATGTGTGAATAAGTATGATAGGTAGCAGTCGAGTCAACGGATTTAACGGTTGAATGATTTATTTTTGTATTACTTATCGCTCTACAGAAAAAAAAACAAAAAAAAATTAACAAATAAAGCTAGTTATTTAATGACAAAAATTGACCAATATACATAGTTTAATTAGTTTAAAATTAAATATCTTTAAACACATTTTAACCACTTTCAAAATAATGTAAAAATATGTTTTCAGTCTGAGGTCTACTAAGTTACATTAACTAAATATGTTCTTTTCATATTTTTTCTCTATACTTATAAATTATTTTACATAATTTAAAATACATTTTTAATTTATATGTGTTTTTGTCAAAGAACTTCAAATACTTATTGTCTGTTCACTTTACTAGCGTATTTTCTTTGAAACTGACAATTTTAGCATTAAAATGTAATCATTATCGATGAAATATAACAACGTCTGCCAGGAGTCTTTGCGTTTAGTTTAATCTTATGAGACAACTTTATCAAATAATATGTGGAATAAAGTCATTTTGTTTTTAAATTTTGTTCCGAAGCAGAAAAGTAGTGGAATCGTAGAGCACACTCGGAGATCAGATCGGGCTAGGAAATGAAAGGCCGGTTCCGTCTTGGCTTGTTGCGATTTATTTTTATTTGGCGACTGACAAGCCAACCCTAGGCAGGCGGACCTAGATCATTGTCCCGGTGACACGCTTTGCTAGCGCGATGCAAAGATGCACAGTGCCTTCTACCGGAACAACGACGAACCACCTGCTTGTTTGCTTTATACAGGAAGGAAACGTAATTTTGATCTTATGTGATCGAAAATGATCAATAATTTATCTATGCTCAGACATTGAATAACTATAAACGTTTATCGCGCCCGCTATGACGCTAAAATGGACCATTCATGTACAGAATAATTAGACCCAGAATGCCGCCTTCATCATCATCATTCGAGGTCACATCGCGAGCTAAACAATGATTTCGGCGTGTTTCTTCCTGAGTGACAGAGACAGACGTATGGGAGAGACACGATATGATATACTGCTATAATTTTCGATAAAAATGTCAGTAGAGATGACTTTCTGTGTCTCCTTATTTTGTGCCTCAGGGGTTTTGGTTAGTGCTGTCCCACCTCCTTTACTCACATGTGACAAGGTATCGATCATAATAAAATGACAATACTATTTATTGTTTTACGTACGTCGCCCAAGGCTCCGCCTGAAAACCAGCATTTGCTGCAGCGGCCGAAGCCGCTGCAGCAAATGCTGAGGTTGGGCCTTGTTGGCTACAGAATTTGTTCTATTTATGTATTTATGTCACTTGGGTTTAAATTTGTATTCTGTGGCCAATAAAGAAATCTGTATCTTTATCTTTATTGATAGATTTCATTCTAAAACGACAATCTTATCGAAATTTCGTTACTATCGATAATTTAAGGGTATCGATAGTATCGATACTATGGTTGAGAGTATCTTCTAAATTACTGGTGATACGTGAATTTTGACAGAATTTTATCTCCCTTAGGGCCAATTTTTTGATCAGTAGTTAGTAATGGTTTGAAAAAGTAACCAATGGTCAAATCGTCAAAATGTGTTTTTTGAACAAAAGTCACCATAACTAATATTTATATTACAAGAAATTACGTCACTTTGACTTTGACAGTTAATGGTAACTATGGATCATAAAATCAACCTTTAGAAAACCAGTTTCAATTTAAAAAATACGAATTTGAAAACTATTGATAGTCTAAAACAATCTTAATTTAAGAGGAACGATACTATCGATACAACGTTAACTATCGATAGATCATCGATAAGTAGTCAACCATGATGGTTACCCCAGGATCACAAACAAGCCAGCTATTTATATGTTATAAATAAGGTTGAGGGCCCCTTTCTACGAAAGAAGTGCTACCTACGTTATTTTGGATGCATCCTGACATCAAAACCATGACCACATTCACATTTTCGCAGCAAGCTGCCACCATCACCTTAGCGTTAAAACGCGTATATGATTGTGACGGTGATAATTAATAATAATGACCGACATAAACGTCGGTAGCGTCCCAAACTGTCACTTCGAAACCCGGGGCCCACTTTCCTACTTCGACTCCTCCACCTCGCGCGGTCTTGTGCATCCCTAGTGGTCAATTTATAAGCACGTATGTCATCCTTTACGATTTCAAGTCACACCTTTTTAGGTGCCCGGTAAAGCTGCATAGCATTTCTTTAGTGGAAAGGCACCCTTAGAATTGCCGACCTTGCCTGTTACAAAGAAAAATATCCCATGACACTTGAACCTCTTTACCGGCTCACCACCTTAAACCTCTTCACCTTAATGGAGGTCTTGTTGGCGCAGAGCTTGAGCGCGGTGGCCACGGTCATGTAGTCAGCTGCGGAGAGGTCCTTGCCGTCCACGGCGAGGAGCAGGTCGCCGCGCTGGAGGCGCCCGTCCAGCTCGACGGGGGAGCCTGCGATCTGGTGGTGGAAATCGGTGTGATCATTCGTGATCGTAAATTCGAGTACAAGAATTATATAGCCAACGCCACAATGGCGACCTTCCCATGGTTTACGTGAATGTTTATATTCTGTTTGGGCCAATCAATCAGTCAGATCGACTGTCGCCGTCACAAACCAATACAAATGACGTTTGCACTCCGCCCCGCGCTGATTAACCCATCATCAGCAACCCACACTCGTCCACTGCTGGACATAGGTCTCCCCTAATGCACGCCACTGCTCCCGATTTTCGGTCACTCTCATCCAGCTCACACCAGCCAGCCTTCGAATGTCATCATCCCATATTGTCGCAGGTCGTTCTACACTACGTTTACCGAGTCGCGGTCTCCACTCAAGGACTTTACGGCTCCAACGGCTGTCAGTTCTGCGAATAATATGACCAGCATACTGCCACTTCAGGTTGCTAATCCCGTGATCAATCGCTGATTAAGCCAAAAGAGAAAATCTGGCAACAAGCACCCCAGCGACAAACTCGATTTTACAAACATATTAATGTATTTATAGATTGTTAATTGATTTTTTGTACTTGTGCCAAATGCACGAATTTATGTAACTACTGTATATTCCGCGTTTTGATGTATAAGTCGCAGCCATCTGGTAGCCCTAACTAGCGACACCATTCGTTTTTAATTGTTAGCTACTAAACCAGATCTATTTTAAACAATTTAGGGGTTACAACCTCTCCCTCCTCTCTTGCTGCGGACCATGGGAAGGACGACTTTGTGGAATGAGCATTAGTAGGAAGATCGAGTGATTAAAAGAGAAAACATTGGACGGCATGTCGGGTAGCACCCTATAGGACGTCGTCCTAGGTATCGCTGGAGGGATCTTCTTCTTCTATAAAATCTTATTTAGATTTCGTTTTTATTTAGACAAATTAGATTTTGCCAGCCTAATATTTCGCCACACGGACTGCACTGTCGGCAGCCTGCAGGAGGTCGCCATACGTGCAGCTATCCGGGCACAGAGGGCAAGCGCTGGCAACAGAGGGCTGGAGGGATGAAGCGAGGAAAGACCAGATTTTTCTCGAATTGAAAATTGGTCTGGCCAAAAATAGGGAGGAATGGCGGCTTGTTGTATCGGAGGCTAAGATCCGCTAAGCCTCACTGAGTCCAGTGTATCTTGGCATTCAACATGAAAAGCTGAGAGAAAGTTAAGTAGGTACTCACTGGGTCTCCTAGGTACACGCCGGTGCCCTGGACAGGCGCCACGTAGGTGATACCGAGTGCTCGGCCGGGCTTGCGCGCCAATTCTACCTCCACCTCGGTGTAGGGGATCGGCTCGGCTCGGTATACTGTCATTTTCATCTGGAACAAGCAACGGCATTCATCATCCTCCTGCCATATTCCCAGGTTATTTGAGGATGACGCAGTATGTGTCCTTCTTTCATAAGTCGTTGCCATTCGTCACACATCGTCGTGACCCATTTATTTTGGCAGCAATACTATCGAAACATAGCTAACTACCAATAGCACAAAACTAACTACCTTTGGGGACTGGTCTGCTTCGGTTTACCTCATAATATTTATTTTATTATTATTTCCTTTATTTTATTTTGTGAAACAATTGAACTATATGGCTTGGTATGATAATGACACAACATTGTATGAAAGTTTGGCGATTAAAAAGAGTAACTGGCGAGTTTCTTGCCGGATCTTCTCGACCAGAAACAACTTTCCGAGCCGGTGGTAGAATCGCATTATGTATATTTATTTCTTTAGTATATTTTATGTATCAACATATATATGTATTAACATGTAAATTATACATAAGTACTTATAAATAGTTTTAAGTCATTCAAATGTATGACGATTTGTAAGTGCTGTGTACAAGCACCTACCTATGCACATAAAGAATTATTAGAATTTGAATCAATACTATCGATAGTATCGGTATTTTTTATGAATTTTGTTACAGAACACAATACAATCGATACTATTGATAGTTTAAACCAATAGCAATACTAGAGAAACTATCGATAGTTCCACAACACCCACAGGACTCCTTAATATATAGTAGGTCTCACCTTGGCTGCTCGCTGCTTGATGCTCATACAAAGTCTCTCGTGCGCCATATCTTTGGTGATGGTTATGCCGTTGCACTCGCGGATCTGGTCGCCCACCTGCAGTCTCCCGTCCTTGGCCACCACACCGTTCTTGTAGATATCTAGGATTATTGCTGCTGCACCCTGGAATCAATAGGGAAAACTAGATCAGATCTTTGAAAATATTTGAACCTATCGATCAGATTCCCCTGCCTAAAGATGGATAGCAATGTATAAAATTCTGACTAATTTCTTCAATCGAACCTCATCCTAATGTCAAACACGTATGGTTCAATATCAATTGAAGAAATTTAGGTTACCACAATCTCATTACGTTGCCTTAATATGGTGCAGACAGCCACAAATGTGTGGCTGTCTGAAACCGTAGGAGAGTCATGCTTCAGCATGAATGGGCCGGCTCGACCGTAGTGTTACAACAACCTTACAGAAAACCGGCATGAAGAAGCGTCTGCGTGTGTTTCGTCGAGTGAGTGAGGGTACCAAAGGGAAGGGCAAAAAGCATGGTCGCGTACTTGTGGCTCTACTAAAAGTTGCAAATTACATGGGCAGCGGCATTCGCTTATATAAAAAGTATAACCACGGTGGGCGCCAATATTAGGAAAGTGGCGCCCAACGTGGGGTAATTTTAATGACGACGACTAACTTACTGCATTATTTAGTGCACTCGTAAGTAATTTTATTATTCCTAAAAATCATATGAAATCTGATATTTGTCAACATGGATTTCACTCAACAATTTATCCTCGACTGCATTATGTATGTACGTAAGAACTTGCACACTTTTCCAAAAAAGTCCGATAGTCATAGTCTTAACACTAGAAATAAATATAAGCTTGCCGTCCCGGTTCTCAGACTTCATAAAATCGGTAATTCATTTGTTGGCTTAAGTATTAAGATATTTAATAAGAAACCACAAAATGTCATTAACCTATCACTGGATAAGTTTAAGTCTCATATCAAAACCTGCCTAATGAAGAAAGGTTACTATAGTGTACAAGACTATTTAAATGATAAGGATTCTTGGTCATGTTAATTGATTAATCTTTTGAGTTGTTATTCATAGTAGTCTATTAACCTTCATAATTGTATTTTTTTCTCTTCTCAATTGAAACTCTGTAACATCATCAATATTTGAAAAGAGTAACTACTGAGTTTCTTGCTGGTGTCTTCTCAGTAGCAATCGACATTCCGAACCAGCGGTAGATATTATGTACCTATTTTTACATTCATAAGTGTTCTGTGTGGACCTAAATTGAATAAAGAATTTTTTATCTTTTATCTTTACTTTATCCTTCTGTAAACTTGGTCAGCATATAACGGTTTCGAAGGCGGCAATCATTTTTTTATTACAAAATTAACTAAATCCTGGATCATGGGTCTAAACAAATTTGTGGTTGATTGTACTTACGTTGATAAGCGTATCACTGCCGCCTAGCAACACGATTCCTAGAACTTCGTTGTTGGCGTTAATCTCGATCACCGTATCTTGATTGGGCACGATGGGCGCCGTGGCAGGATCGGGAGGTGGTTCCACTGAAAGAGCAGTCAGGTTAGTTAGAAGAGTTGCCTATCGATAATCCGCTATCGATATTTTATCGATAGTTGATGTCATATCAATAGTAAAGATTGTACCTATCGATATAATTAAACAGACCAAACGGTTCGAATGTACAATCATGTTCCGTGCAGCTAAGGAATGGAACTCACTGCCGGCAGATGTGTTCCCTGAACGCTATGATTTGAACGTATTCAAGAAAAGAGTGAATAGGCTGTTACTAGACAGACATGTACCATCCTCGGCCACGTCATCACTTAGGTGAGATTGTGGCCAAATGTCTGGCTATTAAAAAAAGAGATCATTCAACTGTCGAAAGTGTAATACTTTAATTTATAGTATCGATAATATTACTAAAAATATCAATATTATCGATAGTATTATGATGTAATAGTATCGATACTTTCAACAGCACTATTGATATTGTTAATATTTTTTACTGACCGGATGGCGCAATTGGTAGTGATCCTGCCTCTTACGCCAAAGGTCGTGGGTTCGATCCCCACCCTGGACAAACATTCGTGCGATGAACACTTGTGTTTGTTCAGTGTCTGGGTGTAATATATGTAAGTATTTAAGTATATATTTGTGTTCCTCTGTTGCCTGATATCTGTAACACAAGTGCTTACGCTACTTAGTACGGAATCAGGTCAATGTATGAGATGTTGTGAGAATTATTATTATTTTTAACCAGTCACTGTCGCGGGCCAGTATGGTGGTGCCAACGGAGGTAATGCCTTGACATCGCTTCCGTTGTAATTGCAACTTGGGCTCTTCTCTTGCTTACCATCAGGCTGAGGAGGCTGAGGAGATCCAATATCCGGGAAATTATAAAAAAAAAACTTTTAATTAGGCTTTTCGAAATCAGGAAACTAAACGACAAAGAAAAATAATCACTTATGAATAACGTTCGAATCAATAAACTTTGGTATTAGATTTAATTTGAGATTGGTATTGGTATCTTTAAGACAAGAGTAAACAGGCATATTTTAGGCAAACGCATATCATCCTAGACCTCATCGTCGCTATCCATCAGGAGCGATTGTGGTCAAGCGTTGGCTTATTGACCAAAAAAAAAAAATTTAATTGATTTTTTTACTACGAAAACTAGGCACACGAGGATGCGGCCCATCTGATGATTAAAAGTAACCACCGCTCATAGACATCAACAATGAATCATGGTCTAAACGAACCTTGGACTCCAAAGCAACAGCTTTGGAAGCAACCAGGAATTACGCGCATGTCCGTCCATCCGTCTGTCTGTCATCAATTCAAAGTTCAGAGCATATTGGTACTAAATTTGACGCACATCTCGTAAATCATTGACACGCCAACAAAGTAGTAGAATAAAATTAAAAATCTAGTTTAAGGATAGCTCCCCTCCCACTTAAGTAACTAATCATCACATTTCAGGACCTACCTTTGACAGGTGAGGGCGCCGGCCTAGGCGTGACGGGGCGAGAAGCGCCCTTTGGATCAGGTGTAGTCGCCCTGCTTGCCCCAGCAGCGCCTGCGCTACCTGCGAAAATATAAAATGACGCCTACTCAGTTCCTTGCTGAAAGTTTACAATATTAAATAATTATATTAGACCCTTCTTGAATGCTAAATAACGCTTTCTACCTTATTAACCTTATTTTTGGGGAACTGCTTGACAACTAAGGCCGTGGGACAGTGACTTTGAAAGAACCTTGCTTCGGCATGAATGGGCCAGCTCAATCAGAGTGATACCATGGCCTCACATAAAACCGGCGTGCAGCAGCATCTATGCTGTGTTTCGCAGCGTGAGTAAGGATACTCAATCCGGAGGAAATGAGGGTTTTAAATTTAGCAGCGCACTTGTGACTCCACTGGTTTTGTAGTACATGGGCGGTGGTAATCGATTACCATCAGGCGCTCCGGCTGTTCATCTGCCACTTGTCACATAAAAAAATCACTTACCTGCTCCACTGTCTTCAGTCTTGTCATCTTTCATGTTGGGGCTGCACACCGTCAGCACTACCACTCCCTCGGTCTGCTTCAACTTAGCTGCCGCCTGGAAATGCCAAACACCAGGTCAATAGTAGGAGATATCGCGTAATAGGTATTACTTCACACGTGATCTTTAGAAGAAAGTAATGATTGATGCATTGCCCTCATCTGGTTACTAAAAAATTAAAAGTTGTTACTAATGGCCACATTAATTTAACATGAGGTACCCCTGAGTGCTAAATCCCCGTAAACGCGAGGTGACCTCAAAGTGAAATGTAAACATTGGAGTTTTTAAATGACGCGTTCAATTACTTGAATACTTTAACTCTTGGGAATGTGCTAACTACTAAGAGCATGGATTTTTATTATATACCCATCTTGTATTTCTCATATAAGTGAATAATGTATTCTTTTGGAGAAATAAATGTCTTAAACCGTAAACCGTGAAACATGACAACAAATTAAAACATACCCCATCATAACTGCAGCTCAGCAGCGAGTCTCTGTTCACAGCCAAAATCATGTCTCCGATTTGAAGTCCAGCCTGAAACATTAAGTAATAGGTAAACAGCAAAAGCCAAGCGATGGTAGCTTTAAATAATTATATAATATTTATATAATATAATATAATATTTGACAACTTCATATACATTGATCCGACTCCGAGTTAGGTAGCTCAAGCACCTATGTTACGGACCTGTGTGTCACCTGTGCAGCTCAGTGGATAAGATCAGCGCTCCAGAGCGACAGCATTGGACGCAACCGGGAATCAAACGAGGGATATGGTAACTGAGTGGATAAGAACATGCGTATGGGTTCATATCCGAGCATGCATCTCTGGATGTTTCATATTGGAGACTGCCTCGGTGGCGTAGTGATTAATGGGTCGCACTTTAAAGCGACGGCTGCACAATAGGTACCGGGTTGGATTCCCGGGTCGGGCCAAAAATTTGTTTTGGTAGGACATTTTTAGTGTCAGCCAGGAGTCTGGAAGTTTGCGATCTTATACCCCTGTGCCTCGGAAAGCAGTTAAGCCGTTGGTCCTGAGCCCAATATCTCTCCAATCGTATCACGCTGGTATCGGTATATGAGGGTAAGGGTATAAAGATTGTGTTTGTGCACACACTTGAGCACTATAATATATTCTGCGTATGTGGCAGAACGTGATTGGCCACCGTAGCCGTAATCGGTTGGAGGATAGTATTATTACTATAGCCCTCTTATTCCAAAACACGGTTTAAAATAAGTAGTAGGATTAATACTGGCAATAACTAAAGATCTAGAGTAAACATTATTACAAAATAAAGTTTAACGGTATATAGTATATCAACTATAATACTTAAATTAAACAACCCGGACCCCGGCAACAGATGCTGAATGACTGGAACAGAAACGAGATAGGACCAGTATACCATCAAGAGATGGTCAACTCTGCAGAAGGTTTTCGACGGTTGCGTGCGTTTGCACACAAAAGGCTTAACATCAGGAAGGAGATTGATTGATGTGGAACTGCCCGAGCGCGAGTCGCTTGTGTTGTTGTGTTTCACGCCCCATTTGGGGAGAAGTGACATTGAGATGGGACACAGACACAGACTTTGTAGGGAGTGAAGAAACGCACCGGGGAAAGAGCCCTTAGCAAGTACCTGGTGAGCGTCTCCCAAGATTCGGTCCGTATGCCGAGACGGTAGGGAGGACCATGGGCTGGTGGAGGGACTGTCCTGAGAAAAACCCGGACCCCTAGTTCAAAATGAGTATTAAAATAATAACCTCAAAATATCGTTTCAGTAACCATGACAACTTATACCTGCGACAGTTCATTCCGTTTTACACCAAAGTTATTTGTGAGAAAGTAGTTAATTTACTTTTTAGATTTAATCCCAAAAATATAAGCAATTCCTATGCATATTACTTGGAAACCTTACTTAGGTCAATATTTTATTTCATTATTGGCTTGAAAACAATTCTAAAATATTTTCACTTCAGAAAACAAAATAAGATTATGTAAAATGAAATGTCATTGAACGAATGATTGAATGATTCGATAAATTTTGACAGTATCCTGCGGTACTAAGTGGTCTATAGTTAGTCGAAGATTTTTAATAAAAATTTAAGAACTAACATTATTCCGTAATAACCATGAACTTGCTAGTTTAGGATTAAAACCGGTATCAGAGCATTTTTTTGTAATAAGGGTAGGAGTTTAGAATAGACGTGCATATTTCTACCATTGACACGTCGGCGAGGGAAAACATCGTGAGGAAACCTGAACGTTACTGAAATTACTCTGAACATGTAACCATTGGTCTGGTAAGATTAGGTTGGACGGTGGACGGGTATGCGTAATTGAATTTCTCCTGGAAAAAAGATGCAGTGCATTTTCATTTCGTTGTCAAAAAAAGGTTAGCTACCGGGTCTTAATGAGTTTACATACCTGTTCTGCAGCGCTGCCTTCCTGCAGATCGGAGACAAAGATGCCTCGCCCGGCCTCCGTGTGCCGGCCCTCGATGATCATGATGCCGAGGCCGGAGGGACCCTGGAGTTAAATAAAAATAAATATGGTAAATAACGCACTTTTATCAAACAAACTGACCGACCGGGTGGCGCAATTGGTAGTGACCCTGCCTCTTACGCCAAAGGTCGTGGGTTTGATCCGCACCCTGGACAAACATTCGTGTGATGAACACTTGTGTTTGTTCGGTGTCTGGGTGTAATATATGTATTTAAGTATATATTTGTGTTCCTCTGTTGTCTGATATCTGTAACACAAGTGCTTAAGCTACTAAGTACAGAATCAGGTCAACGTATGAGATGTTGTGAGAATTATTATTATTATTATTAAACTGTGCGAAACTGTTGATTCTGATATCCGTAACACAGGTGCTTGAGCTACCTATCTCGGAGTCAAATATTTATGTGATGTTGTGAAATATTTATTTATTTATTTATCAAACATGCGCAGAAATTGGAACATTATTTTGGAAATATTCGACATAAAAGCTAGCTTATAGGTTTGCAGCGCACTTGTAACTCCACTGGAGTCGCGGGTGTCCATGGACGACGGCGATCGCTTACCATCAGGTGATCCGTCTGCTCGTCAGCCATATTACGTAAAAAATACAAGAACTATAGGATCCAATCTAATAAATATAGGCACAGAATGGATGCCCGAAAATAAGATAAGACCACGCGGCAGGCCGAGAAAACACTGGAGGGACGAATACGATGCCCATCTAAAGGATTGGACGACTGGGGCTCGTGACCCAAAACGTTGGAAGGTGGGTAGCCCTGCAGTGGGACAGTACAGGCTAATAATAATAACAATATAATACTTTTCCTCTACAACTTTGCTTGGCCAAAAGCCCGCAATTTTGTTAGCGTACCGCAAAATGGGAGAATATATTTATATATTTCAAACACAATAATAATAATAATCGCATCATTTGGTATTTTCCTGGAATTTTTATGCAAAATTACAAAATGGTTTTTCAAAAATGTTAATTCATTTTTATTTTCAAAAATGCTTATAACATAGTATTTTTTATTTAGATTTAGATCATGATAGTACAAATACTTTTAGCTTACCTTCTTGATGGTTATGTCGCGGACTCCTTTGTAGCCCGCAAACCGGTCCTCGGACTGAAACAATTAACACGAAATTGTTATGACGAAACCCATTCACGCGCGAATACACCGCCAAGTCCAATGAGTTCAAGCGGCTGGCCGCCCACTACCAGCCCGTGGTGCAGAGTTAAACTATATTATGTATTTGTATTCGCCGTGTGGTCCCCGGCAGAGTAGAATAGGCCACCCTCACTCTTACCGAGGTGTCGTAAAAGGCGACTAAGGTAAAGCTGCTGGCATGATCATCAGCACCCAGAGAAGGAAAACTCTGCATTTATATCAAAACCCTCGCCAACCCGTCTGCCAAGCGTGGCGAGTATGGCAATTACCCCTCATGTGATTGAGGGAGGCCTGTGCCCCAGCAGTGGGGATTTAAATGGGCTGACGATGATGATGTTATGACAAAATACAGACCATATCATAAAGCCCTTAGAATAGGATGTTGCAGAAGACAAGGGTTTAATCAAGGTAAAAAAAACTTAATAAAATTTAGGTGAGGCTGAAATGCGAAAAAGAAAGTTGGTACGTTTGGGAAAACTCTTCTGCAAGTGCCTCTCCGACTAGCGAAGGTTGGCCGTCTGGCAAATCCTTCTCGGTCTCTAACGAGGCGAAACAGCTTGGGCCGTGCTCGCGCTCCTCGTCTACTCCGGGATGTTACGCAGCCATGATTATTCCTCCGACCCACACGCCTCTTACCAGCTACTTTCCCCATCATAATAAGTTGCAACAACTCGTATTTATTTCCTAAGTAGCATCCAATAATGTTTGAAGATACACTAGTAGGTAGTCATGCTCACTCAAATGTCTCTGAGGTGGTGGCGCTATGTGGCGGGTCATTACATTCCCTCTAATATGGTTGAGTGATATGATTGCTGACACGTACGTCATACTTGTGAACAGCTGCCACCTTTGGGGACTGGTCTGCTTCGGTTTACCTCATAATATTTATTTTATTATTTTTTCCTTTATTTTATTTTGTATAACATTGTATGAAAGTTTGGTGATTAAAACGAATAACTGGCGAGTTTCTTGCCGGATCTTCTCGACCAGAAACAACTTTCCGAGCCGGTGGTAGAATCGCATTATGTTTATTTATTTCTTTAGTATATTTTATGTATCAACATATATATGTATTGATATGTAAATTATACATAAGTACTTAGAAGTAGCTTTAAGTCATTCAAATGTATGACGATTTGTAAGTGCTGTGTACAAGCCTATGCAAATAAAGAATTATTTTGATTTTGATTGATTGATTTGACTCATCACCAAAACATACATTTTAAATCTTGTGCGAAGACTTCTAACTTAATCTTGCTTGCTTTTTTTTGGATAGAGTATATAAGGAGATTTTGAAAATGTTTTAGTGGCGAACTGAACTTCACGCCAGTGGAGCTCGGGGAGTCCACTGGTAATAAATATTTGTTTTTCGTATTCCTGAAGTTTAATCTGTTTGTGACAACAGACCATCAACGCGCCGACAGGCAGCTGGAATACTTCGAGTCGACTAGTTAATAATCTGAACTAGTTTATAGTTTAACACGTTTGGACAGTCAAGAGTTTGCTTATTATAACGATAGAGATTTGACCCAGTTGGCCGGTCTAGGTATCGTTGGAAAGACGCCGTCGAGACTGATCTCAAGAGAGATTTCGATCACGGAAAAGAAAGGTCTCCGCAGAATACCGGCGCCACGCGGACTTCGAGTGTCCGTGGCAGATGCTGAGTGTAGGCCTTTTTAACCGAATTCAAAACATATATATATATATATATATATATATATATATATATATATATATATATATATATATATATATATATATATATATATATGTCACCGGAAAGTAACAAGATCCGTAAGTTGATCAATTCACTAGGAAGTTTATAAACTTTCGTTGGATTCTAAACGGGAGATAAAATGTATTATTTTACGTACACATTTTCGTAATTTTATCAATTTCCGACGTCACACGGTAAATTTATAAACTATTTTATGTGGTCCGACCAATCACAGAAACTATTTTAAATATACGAATCTTAGATATACGTAAAATAACATACTGCTCTCTGATTGGTTAATGTTTATAGTGGCAATGCCAATCAGATCGCGCGTAGCGTTTGGATATTGCTTACTTATTATTTTACGAGTGGGTTAAGTAAGTTTACCAATGTACGAAAATGTGGACGTAAAATAATACAATTTATCTCCCGTTTAGAATCCTACGAAAGTTTATAAACTTCCTAGTAAATTGATAAATTTACGGATATTGTTAATTTCCGGTGACATATACATGTCGAATTGAGAACCTTCTTTTTAGGGTTCCGTAGCCAAAATGGCAAAAACGGAACCCTTATAGTTTCGTCATGTCCGTCTGTCCGTCTGTCCGTCTGTCCGTCTGTCACAGCCGATTTACTCGGAAACTATAAGTACTACAGTGATGAAATTTGATGGGAATATGTGTTGTATGAACCGCTACAAAAATATGACACTAAATAGTAAAAAAAAAAAATTGGGGGTGGGGCCCCCCATACATGTAACTGAGGGATGAAATTTTTTTTTTCGATGTACATACCCGTGTGGGGTATCAATGGAAAGGTCTTTTAAAATGATATAAAGTTTTCTAAAAAACATTTTTCTTAAAGTGAACGGTTTTTGAGATATCAGCTCTCAAAGTCGTAAAAAGTATGTCCCCCCCCCTCTATTTTTATAACTACGGGGTATAAAATTCTAAAAAAAATAGAGGTGATGCATGCTAATTAACTCTTTCAACGATTTTTGGTTTGATCAAAGTATCTCTTATAGTTTTTGAGATAGGTTGATTTAACTGTAATTTTGGACTTTGCTGCTACGGAACCCTTTGTGCGCGAGCCCGACTCGCACTTGGCCGGTTTTTTTTTTCTAGTCGGTTAAAAAAGAGGAGGTTCTCAATTCGACTCGTATATATAAATTTTCACCGAAGTAGATCAGGTGGAAAGTAGATAGTCCCGGAATGGTACCATGATAAGGATATCAGGATCTGATGATGGGATCTTGGTAAAAATTGTGTGGAACCCTCAAATTTTCTAGGCACACGTAATGTTTTTGTATCTTTTTTCAAAGCTGCACCAGTATTTACGCCTGACTGTATTAATTTTGTTTTAATTGCCTCTGCTGATGATGGAAGGTCAACTCCTCAACGATAAGTTGAAGGATAACTCTTTCAACAATGTACTCACAATTATTTTGTTAGTAATTTGGCGGATTGTGGGGAGAGGGGTGGGGGCTGCCAAATAATGAGACCAATGAGTTGGTCCTACGTCCAATCCCTCTTCCGTCATGTCACGCTGGTGTCCCACTTGTATTCGCGCACACACTTGAGCACTATAATATATCCTGCGTAAGTTTTTTTTTATGTGATAGGTGGCAGACGATCAGACGGATCATCTTATGGTAAGCGATAGCCACCGCCCATAGACTCCCGCGACACCAGTGAATGATAAGTACGCTGCCAACCTTTAAACACCCCCTTTCCCCCGGATTGGGCCTCCGGTACCCTCACTCAAGCAGTGAAACACAGTACAGTACTGCTTTACGCCGGTTTTCTGTGAGGCCGTGGTATGACTCCGGTCGAGCCGGCCCATTCATGCCGAAGCGTGGCTCCCTCGCGGCTAAGTTAAGTAAGGTCCGATTTTTTGATCCGTAGTTACTTTTTAGTTAACGGTCTGACCAATAGTCAAAGTGACGTAATTACTTGTAATATAACTATTTGTTATGGTGACGGGTAGGGCAGACTAGCGACGCCAATCGTTTTTAATTTTTAGCTACTAAACCGGATCTATTTTAAACAATTTCGGGGTAACAATCTCTCGGCTAACACTTATACTATTTATTAAATCACCATGCACAAATGTTTGGTCCGTTTTTGTACGCGAAAAATTGATTCACGCTAAAAGCGGCCACTTTTGGCGGTAATCCAAAATTCGAGTGCAAAAGCAGACCAAACAGTTAACTTTAAATATGAAATAAATAGTAGGTGTTTGCCGAGAGATTGAAACTTCAAAATTGTTTAAAACAGATCCGGCTTAGTAGCTAAAAATTAAAATCGATTGGCGTCGTTAGTGTGCCCTTCCGTCACATTAAGGTAACTATTGTTCAAAAAATACATTTCGGCGATATTTGACCATGTATCGGTTACTTTTTTAATCTATTAATTTAGTTTAACTACAGTCAATTTGGGTAACTTTGAATTACCTTCTAACTTTGAATGAAACTGGTTTAAAGATTTTTTATTTTATTCCTTGGAATTCCTACGCAATTTAAAACGGTATCTAAAGTTCAATCCATTCAACGTAGATACCGTTTTAAATTGTATAAGAATTCCAAGGAATAAAATAAAAAATCTTTAAACCAGTTTGACTGATCGGATGGCGCAATTGGTAGTGACCCTGCCTCTTACGCCAAAGGTCGTGGGTTCGATCCCCACCCTGGACAAACATTCGTGCGATGAACACTTGTGTTTGTTCGGTGTCTGGGTGTAATATATGTATTTAAGTATATATTTGTGTTCCTCTGTTGTCTGATATCTGTAACACAAGTGCTTAAGCTACTTAGTACGGAATCAGGTCAACGTATGAGATGTTGTGAGAATTATTATTATTATTATAGTATTATTCAAAGTTACAAGGTAATTCAAAGTTACCCAAATTGACTGAACGGATCTTAAAATCTGCGCTAAGTGGCTGATCGTCGAGATTGGCCGCCTTAGCCGAAATCGTTTGGAGGAAATTATTATTATAAAAAGTACTGGTGTACCTGAACAGCTGACGGTGTCTATATGTATTTGTATAGTTCGATGTTTGCGTCTGTCTTGGCGTGTGCCTGCGTGTGCTCAGGTGCGCTAGCTGCGCACGCGGCGGTACCGCCACACAAAACAGAAGACTAGACTAGTGTAGTTAGTTCCTGAGTTAGTTCCTGAGTAATAGACAATTTCACTAATATGTAAAAACTATTTCTTAACTTATTTGTTTTGACTGTGGGAGGCCGGCTCGTCCGGAGTGATACCACCACCTCACAGAAACCCGGCGTGAAGCAGCACTGTGCTGTTTCGCTGCGTAAGTGAGGGTACTGGAGGCCCAATCCGGGGGAAGGGGGGTTTTAAAGGTTGGCAGCGCACTTGCGACTCCGCTGGTGTCGCGGGTGTCGGGCGACGGCAATCGCTTACCATCAGGTGATCCGTCTGCTCGTCGCCTATGACACAAAAAAAGAGTTTTCACTGGCCTGTTACGCGTTTCAATCGAACACAGTGTAAACATACTCTCAAAGATTAACAACGCAGAAGTGACAATGAGCAATAGATATGTATTTCGTGCCTATCCAAATAGGTACTCTATGAGGGTTCTTTTGAAGGGGACCTTTTGAAAGGCATACCATCTTTTAGTAGGTGTCTCGAATTAAAACAATAAGTTAATGAAATTTAAATATTTATGCATGAAAATTCGACAGAAAGTAGGTACCTAATCAACCAATGTGTTAACCGTTTTGTTGCACGATCTTTCACGTAATATGACCCGTTAAAAGCTCTTCATTTTATCATGAAAACTCTCCGATTTGTACAAAAAATAAAAAAGTTTTTAATCCCCATAGAACACTGTAAGGGACAAGAAGATTGATCAACTATTTAATTATAATTTTTTTGAATCCGAATTTTAATCCGAATAGATTCTTATTTTGAAACACGTTTTGATACGTGGTACATCTTACCATCAGGTGAAATATGGTCAAACGTTTACCTATCTACAGTAAAAAAAAAAACAAAAACGTTTTGTAATTGTAAGGAGCTTGAAACTTTAATCAGGAAAATCTAAAATTCTTTAATCACAGGACTAGAGGAGTGATGGGGAGTGCTCTGAGGAACTATTTGTTCTACTCCCTGCAGCTGAATTTTTAAACCACTTGCAAGCGATTGTCATTCCATCCCCATCTCGCCATCGAAATGTTGTAGCATAATTTTGAAACGCACAGTATTAGACCGCCATCCACACGAGGCGGTCTAATACTGTGGGTTTCTCGCGGACCTTTCTACCACGTACCTCAGTTCTGTGGAACGGTTTGGCTGCGGGAGTATTTCCCGACGGCTACGACTTAGGGACCTTCAAGAGAAGAGCGTACTCTTTTTTAAAAAGGCCGGCAACACATCAACGATCTTTCTGATTCCGTGTATATTAATGGGCGGCGTTGGTTACTTTCCATCAGATGACTCGCTTGCTTATTTGTCGCCTCTAGCATGAAAAAAAGTGATAGGCTCTTAAGGTAGGGCACACTAGCGACGCCAATCGATTTTAATTTTTAGCTACTAAACCGGATCTATTTTAAACAATTTCGAGATTACAACCTCTCGGTAGACACTTATACGATTTATTAAATAACCATGCACATTTGTACGCGAAAAATTGATTCACGCTAAAAGTGGCCGCTTTTGGCGGTAATCAATTTTTCGCGTAGAAAACGGACCCAACATTTGGGTATGGTTATTTAATAAATAGTATAAGTGTTTGCCGAGAGGTTGTAACCCCGAAATGGTTTAAAATAGATCCGGTTTAGTAGCTAACAATTAAAAACGAATGGTGTCGCTAGTTAGAGCTATCCATCGCCTTAATATTAAAGATCAGCTGCACTCTATTTATTAAGTGAACTGATTATTTGGGCAACTCTACGATATAATTGTTATAACAAGTGTTTTTGTATAGGGATTGAGTCTAAACGACGTGTTATACGATACGATACATTATATCGTTATCGCTTTACCTAGTTAATATAAGCAGTCATGGCTCAGTGGTTATAAAGGTACGCCTAACAACCCTGCGTAATGAGTATAGGGTAGGATTGATATCTATAGTAAAAATTATCGATAGTATCGATACAGCGTATTACTGCTAATTGCGTGAGTTTTGACTAAATTACACCACCCTTTAGAAAACCACTCATTTGATTGTAAACAATAGTATTGCAAATAGGTTACCTAGGTATCAAAAGTCAAACGACCCGTTTGGAACAGTTGTAGTGAACGCTGCCTTTGGTCCAAGGGTTGCGGGTTCGATCCCCGCACAGTACAAACATTTGTGTGCATGAACATGTCTGTTTGTATTGATCTGGGTGTTTTCTATGTATCATAAGTACCTATGTATTTACAAAAGAAAAGTAATGTATGTATATACTTGTAATCCCACTGTTGATTCCGATATCCGTAATGGAAGTGCTTGAGCTACTCATCTCGGAGTCAGATCAATGTATGTGATGTTGTCAAACTAAATCAATCGATACTATTGATGGTATCGATTTTTGTGAGAAACAAAACTATCGATCGGTAGACTATCCATACTATAATATAATAATTCACAACATCGATCTTGGTACGAACTGCTAAGGAATGGAACAACTTGCCGGCTTCTGTATTCCCAGAGAGCTACAATTTCGGTATCTTTAAGTCGAGAGTGACTAGGCTTCATCTGGGTAAGCACGCTACATCTTAGACCTTATTGTCACTTTCCATCAGGTGAGATGAGGTCAAGTGGAAACCCATTTAATATATAAAAAAAAACATCACATACATCGAGATAGGGAGCTCAAACACCCTTGTAACGGATACCAGAACCAACAATGGAATTCTAAATATATACATTCATTACTTTTCTTTTGTGAATACATACTTATATTAAGATAGGTACCTATATGGGTTGACTGGTAGAGAATGCCTCTGGGCATTATGTTCACCTGTTGTAGCGTTTTGTGCAATAAAGTTTTAATTATAAATATATATTTTTTTGTTTTTTTATGTAATAGGTGGCAGACGAGCAAACGGATCGCCTGATGGTAAGCGATTGCCGCCGTCCATAAACACTCGCGACACCAGTACAGTCAAGCAGCAAAATACAGCACAGTTCTGCTTCACACTGGTTTTCTGTGAGGTCGTGAAATCACTCCGGTTGGTCCCATTCATGCCGAAACGTGGCTATTCCACGGTCAAAATGGCTATCCAGTTTGCGTAGAGTAAGACCGTACTAATGTAGGCAATACTCCTGCAGTTTTTCTGCTTCATCATGAACATGAAGGCGGAAAGATCACGCGAGTTTCTCACGAGGAACTGCACACATCCATCGAAGCATGTTCATCTCCGCGAAATGCAACTCCTTTTTTTTACGCTGGGGAATGCCTCCTTGTGCATACCTTCCTGCCGGGGGCAGGAGGGTTATGTCGGGCTCTCCACTGGCGGGGGCTTCTAACGAGAAGCCGGCCAGAGGCATACCAGACTAAACCGCAGCGACGCTCCCTCATCGCCAGAATGGGGAGGGGACATGAGTACGGGTTAAAGAACCTTACTTCACGTCCCTCCAGGCGGAATGGCCCACGGCGCGGCGGTAGACGGGGGCCCCACTTACACTGCGGGCCTGACACTGCCTCCCCCAGTCCAGCTAGGGGGGAGGGGAAGGGGGTGCCTACCAGGCTGAGGCAAAGGCCTGTGTGTGTAGAGCCTGTGCTGGTAGAGATTGTGTCGCTAAATACAGGCCAAGTCTCTCTGCCCGTATAAATATGCCAGTTCATATGCCCCCGCAAATATTTCGCTTACGTGTTTGCATTTTGATAAATGTTCTTACTCGTTAGATAACGCTAAGCGAGCGAAATAGCTGCCGCGTAATGTCAAGGACCGCATGCATGTAGGAGATTAAAAAAATGTTACATAGTTTTCATAGTAGGTTTTTTTAGAGGTAGCAGACGGAACGCCTGATGGTAAGCAATTGCCGCCAACCATAGACACCTGTGACAGCATTGGAGTCACAAGTGCGCAGCCAACCTTTAAATCCCCTTTTCCCCCAGATTGGGGCTCCGGTTCCCCTCAGTAACGCAGCAAAACACAGCCCAGTGCCGGTTGTCTGTGAGTATCACTCCGGTCGAGCCGGTCGATTTTAAATTTTAGCTACTAAACCGGATCTATTTTAAACAATTTCTGGGTTACAACCTCTCGGCAAACACTTATAACATTTATTAAGTAACTATGCACAAATGTTGGGTCCAACGTGTACACGAAAAATTTATTCACGCCAAAAGCGGCCACTTTTAGCGTGAATCAATTTTTCGCGTACAAAAACGAAGAGAAGAGCTATTCCTTTTTAAAAAGGCCGGCAACACATTAGCGATCTCTCTGATTTCGCATATGTTCATGGGCGGCGATCTAGCATAAAAAACCGGCCAAGTGCGAGTCGGACTCACGCACAGAGGGTTCCGTACAAACCTGCAAGGTTTACAAAGTTCGTTCATTACGACAATCGAGTCATAACTATGGTATTTTTATTGCAAAATGAAATTCATAACATTACAATGGGGAAAGATGGAGGAGCATAAATTTAAGACAAAGATCTCTTTATCGTTTAAGTAATCCTTTATTTTATATTAACACATATCATTTCGATAAAAGAACGTCGAAATATAAAGAAGAAGGCTATTTCGTCTTCTTTAAATGTTGCCCTCCCCATACATAGTATAATAACTCGCGGTCATTGCTGTAACTACAATTATGTTTACAATCACAATTTTTTTGGTGGTATAACTACTTAAAATTTTAAGCTTTTCGGATTTTTTCTGTTACCTGTGCTGTAAGCTATTGCTTCTTACCAAATTTCGAGATTCTATGTCAACGGGAAGTGGTCTTTAGGTTTTAATTCTCTTGCGTGTAGTTGCGAGTTTCAAAATATGCGGTATCAATGGTTGTACTTTTGCGTTTTGCGTTTTTGCGTTGACTTAGATTTTTTTTTTTCACGGGTTAAAGGCAATTAGATCTAAGTATTTGATATGAATTTCAACTTGATAGCTCTACGCGTTCATGGGGAAAAAAGTAATAAGTTTATATTTATTAAAAAATATATGTTTTGTAATGAAAAATTTAAGGTTTTCGGAATTTTTCCTTTATGTGTGCTATAAAACGTTGCTTCATGCCAAATTTCAAGATTCTAGGTCGACTGGAAGTACCCTTTAGGTTTTGATTCCCTTGCGAGTACTTGCGAGTTTCAAAATATGCAGCTTAAATTGCTGTTTCTTTTGATTGCGTTGACATAGAAGTTTGATTTTGTTACAGCTTAAAGGTATTATAGACCTGAGTATTTGGTATGAATTTCAATTTAATACCTCTACGCGTTTATGAGGAAATGGGTAGTAAGTTTAAAATTATTAAAAATATATATATATATATATTATATGATGTAACTAAAAATTTATAGTTTTCGTAATTTTTCCTTTACCTATGCTATAAGACGTTGCTTCGTACCAAATTTCAAGATTCTGAGTTCACGGGAAGCACCCTGTAGGTTTTGATTCCCTTGCAAGTGTCAAAAATTTGCGGCATAAACGGCTGTATCTTTTGATTGCGTTGGCTTAGAAGTTTGATTTTTTCACAGCTTCAAGGGACAGTAGACCTGAGTAATTGATATAAATTTCAGCTTCATACCTCCACGCGTTCCTGAGAAAAAGGGTCTTGACAGACGGACGGACGGACAGACGGACAACAAAGTGATCCTATAAGGGTTCCGTTTTTTCCTTTTGAGGTACGGAACCCTAAAAACGGCATTTATGTTACAATATAGGTAATTAATAGAGTAGAATAGACCGCCCTCACTCTTACCGAGGTGTCGTAAAAGGCGACTAAGGTAAAGCTGCTGGCATGATCATCAGCACCCAGAGAAGGAAAACTCTACATTTATATCAAAACCCTCGCCAACCCGTCTGCCAAGCGTGGTGAGTATGGCAATTACCCCTCATGTGATTGAGGGAGGCCCGTGCCCCAGCAGTGGGGACTTAAATGGGCTGATGATGATGATAGGTAATTATAATTATACTTAAATACCCGGGGACTGCCCCATAACCTATACACGTAAAATACACCACCACCGAACTACTCGCTAATAACTAAGACAACAGTTGCGCATTCTCATCATTTACAATTCCCTGTAATTTGGCCCTTCGTACCCTCAATTTCCTTGGTAAAGACCATAGACTAATAAATCAATAGTCTATGAAAAACCCACCTTTATTAAACGGCGATAAATCTGTCCTTCATTGATGGCAATATTTACAGATTCACAAGGTACTTTTGGGCGAATGTAATTTGGCACGGCTTATGTAAAATATCATTTTTAGGGTTCCGTAGCCAAATGGCAAAAAACGGAACCCTTATAGATTCGTTATGTCAGTCCGTCTATCCGTCTGTCCGTCTATCCGTCCGTTCGTCCGTATGTCACAGCCACTTTAACTATAACTATTGAAGCTAGGTAAAAAGATGTATTTTGTTAGCCACAGCCGGGTTCTCCCCATACTTAGAACTGAAACTCTTATTTTTTTTTCATCAAGTCCATACGTGTGGGGTATCTATAGGTCTTTGAAAATGATGTTGAGGTTTTCAATACCTATATTTTTTTTTAAACTTAATACTTTTGACGACCCGATTGGAACAGTGGTAGTGAATGCTGCCTCTGATACAAGGGCTGCGGGTTCGATCCCCGCACAGTACAAACATTTGTATGCATGAACATGTTTGTTTGTATTGGTCTGGGTGTTTGCTATGTATTATAAGTATGTATTTACAAAAGAAAAGTATTACATGTATATATTTGGAATCCCACTGTTGATTCTGATATCCGTAACACAGGTGCTTGAGCTACCTAACTCGGAGTCATGTTATGTGATGTTGTGAAATATTTATTTATTTATTATTTATACTTTGCGCAAGAGTTCCAAAGTGGTAATGTTCTTCTATAACTTCTATAATAAAATAATTATAAAATTATTTGAAAAAATATATGAATCTTATACATTACTATTTTTGTACTAGATCTAGTAAGTAGTTTTTTTTAATACGTTTTTTTTTTATCCTTCCATTTAGTCAACTCAATTGTTTTACAATTAAGTATAATCTAAATTGCTGCTACGTAATTCTTCATGGGCGAGTCCGACTCGCACTTGGCCGGTTTTAAATTTATTATCATTAACACGAAAAAAAAATCAGATGTTCTGTACAAAATACATACAAAAATGTATTCATGAAACAACAGATTTTTTTTTTCGCTTATTTTGTCGATCATGTTAAATGGACTTTATTCACGATACTAATCATGAGGTTTTCGGGATGTAAGCGTTAAAAAAATTACGGTGTGTACTGTCCCACTGCAAGGCAAGGGCCTCCATCATAGAAATCAAGTCGCTTCTATGCACCACGCTTACCTAATGCGGATTGGTCATCACAATGCAGAACTATGTTGGAAAAATTCGAAACATAATGTACCTTTGCTCGACCCGGAAATCGAACGCAGGACGCCAAGTTCATTGCCTGGTACCTAAACCACTAGACCATCGGGGCGTTTCGGCTTTTGTATCCCAATTTTTTAAATTATTTCAAAGTGTTATATTTTGACACTTCGTAATATTGTTTTATTCCCTTTATTAATCTAGAAATTACTGTATGAAGTCTCACCTTTCTTTTTTTGAAGGACAAAGTCCGCCGCCATATTGTCCTCAATAGCTTGTAATGCTCAGCGTGCACCGTGCGGCGCGGGCGCACCTCGCTCATCACAGTCATCACACTGAGCGCTTCATCACATCACAGTTGCTTCGCAGCACAAAAGTCACGTCACACGCTTGTTACAGTCATCACATTTGCTAAGCAGCACAGAAGTCAATTAGCTCACTTGTGATAATTGTCAAAGTTTCTACGTAGCATTGAAGTCACGTCACATGCTTGTTACAGACGTAACATTTGCTTAGCAGCACAGAAGTCACGTCACACGCTTGTTACAGTGATCACAGTTGTGCAGCACAGAAGTGACATAGCACACTTGTGACCATTGTCATAGTTGCTACGTAGCACAGAAGTTTCGTATCACACTTTTGACAGTCATTCGTCAGAATTGCTTCGCGAATTATTTAGCACACTTTTTTAATAATCAAAATTATTTCGCAAGACATGACATTTAGGTAGCTTAATTATGATGTTATCACAATATCACAGTTGCTTCGCAGCAAAATAGTTTACATACCTAACAGGCTTGTCACAGTTGCTTCTAGTACAGAAGTACCTCTATTTGCTATATTACGTGCGATTCAACATATCACAGATGCTTCTCAGTACCTTAAATAACATTATTTTTACTAAGGTGACGGGTAGGGCACACTAGCGACGCCAATAGATTTAAATTGTTAGCAACTAAACCGGATACCTTTTTAACAATTTCGAAACTCCAGCTTCTCAGAAAGCACTTATACTATATACTTAATACTTTTGTTATCTTTTTGGTCTGCTTTTGTACTTGAAGTTTGAATTACCGCGAAAAACGGCCACTTAATGATATTCATCCCAGTTTCGAGTGCAAAGCAGATCAAAAAGTAGTGCACAATTAATAAATAAATTAGTGTAAAAGTTTGCTTAGAGACTAGAGTTGCGAAATTGTTTAAAATACATCCGGTTTAGTAGCTAACAATTTAAATCGATAGGCGTACTGTGAGCATCAAAAGTAGCTTAACACTTAAGTACCATGTCAAAGTAACAGTTTTGCCTATTATAGGCAGTTTCCAAGGGGTTCGTAAGTGATGTTACTTCGACATGGTACTAAAGTGTTAAGCTACATTTGATGCTGACCGTACCCGTCGCCTTAACATCACATTGACCACTTTAAGACAACATTAAGGCTTCTAATCATATTCGTTATTATTATTATTTTATTAATATTTATTTTTAGTTATTATGTTATTATTATTATGTTCTTTATACGCTGAGTATCACAGCTACTTGCTGGCTTTTCAGAAATGTACGGGCCTAGGCCAAGTACAATTTCTACACAACGGATCTGATTGTGATGTGGCGGGGTTAATGAGTCTTGATTGTGATGATCATTATTATTATTATTATTATAAATAAGTGTTTCTACATGACTTTATGAAAACAATCGTTCTTAAAAGATGCTATAAATGGACAACATTCCAAAGAAATAAATTAATCTATTTCATAATACGTTACGAGCTTTACTTTCACACGGTTATCATACGGTTTTTTATCATTAAAAATGTATAATTTCAGATGCAATAATAGTTTATTTGCTTATGTTTTTCCACTTCTTGACAAGGTGACTCAGAAAACCGGCGTGAAGCAGCACTGTGCTGTGTTTCGTTGCGTGAGTGAGGGTACCGGACGCCCAATCCGGGGGAAATCGGGGCAGCGCATTTGTGACTCCACTGGTGTCGCGGGTGTCCAGGGGCGGCGGCAATCGCTTACCATCAGGTGATCCGTCTGCTCGTCTGCCACCTATCACATAAAAATGTACATCTAAGACTATGCTTTGCTTGGAGATTTCATTCCTTTTTATAAATAAACAATAGCTCCATCGAAGTCTGGCTATTTTTACAGGATGTTTTTGATGGGTTTTGGGACCATGGTTCAGTTGGTCTGTTTCCCCTGTTAAAGGGTTGCGAATGTCAGACGGCAGTCATCGTCAGCCCATTTAATTCCCCACTGCTGGGGCACGGGCCTCCCTTAATCCCATGAGGGGTAATTGCCATACTCACCACGCTTGGCAGACGGGTTGGCGAGCGTTTTGATAAAAATGCAGAGTTTTCCTTCTCTGGGTGCTGACGATCATACCAGCAGCTTTACCTTAGTCGCCTTTTACGACACCTCGGTAAGAGTGAGGGTGGCCTATTCTACCCTGCCAGGGACTACACGGCCCATCGAATAGACGGCAGTCGTTTCATTGTAATTGCCAGACTCCCCAAATTCTGAATCCCGGTCTATGCTTACCTCGGGCTCTAGAGCAAGAGCTTTGCACGCAACCGAGTAATCGTTTATTGGTTTAAGGTCGGTATTCGTTTATTGGCTCGGTAATTCGTTTATTGGCTTACGTATTAATATATTCAATAAGCTCCCACAAAATGTCAGCTACCTATCACTGGATCAGTTTTGAGTCTCATATTAAAACCTGCCTAATGAAGAAAGGCCCTCTGGCTAGGTGGAGGGACGATCTGCGCAGGATGGCTGGCAAGAACTGGATGCGAGAAGCCATGGATATATCACGCTGGCGAACAATGGACAACATTTCAAAATTGCTGAGCTATGAAACAAAAAATAACATTTCTTTATTTACTTTTCCGCTTCTCGAATTTATATTTATTTATTTTTTATATGACTTATTTACTGAGAAAAAAATTAAAAACTAAAAAACGTAAGATGGCGTCATCGGACGGCAGAATGTAAAATACTTCTTTGGTTAGCACATTATAGTTTTAAATTTACGAAATGCCAAACCCATGGCATGCAACTGTCAAAAAAAGACAACTTGTTAGCGTTGAATGAATGAATGACGATGACAATATTGACACTAGTAGGTATCCTCAATATTCTTTACCTTTGGCAAAAGTAACCTTTTTTTATTAAAGCAATGATAAGCAAAGGAATATCTCCGTATTTAGCCGTCCGATGACGTCATTTGGCGCTTACATCTATTTAGAATATAAAGAATTTCAATAGTTATTTTATGCATGAAAATGGCAAAATTTTGAAAAAAGAAAAAATAAGGGTCTGTTCATTTTATGATTATTTTCATATAAAAAAACAATATGGACATGTTAAAATTATGAAATATTGTCCATTGGAGAGGCCAACGTCTAGCAGTGGACTGCGATAGGCTGACGATGATGAATGAAGAAAGGTTACTATAGTGTACAAAATTATTAAAATGATAAGGATTCTTGGTCATGTTCATCGATTAGTTTTGAGTTGATATTCATAGAGTAAGTCGTCTGTTAACTTTCATAATTGTATTTTTTTTTCTCTTCTCAATTGAAACTCTGTAACTTCATCAATATTTGAAAAGAGTAACTACTGAGTTTCGTGCTGGTGTCTTCTCAGTAGAAATCGACATTCCGAACCAGCGGTAGATGATAATAAATGTGTATCTATTTTGACATTCAAAAGTGTTCTGTATGGACCTACATTGAATAAAATATTTTTTTATCTTTTATATTTATCTAAAGGAGGGGGTTTGTGATGGGATTTAAAATTGACCAAACGTGTAATTATTATCTTTTAGTTGATATCTGTAAGATTTCGGATGTTTGAATTTATTTATTTAGGAGCATGTGTGTCAGCTTCGTAACAAAGTTCTCAAATGTTATATTTTATTATTCTTATCATTAAGTAGGTATAATTAAATTCTTCTACATTGTTTTGTTTCTGACGATAGAGTGTAATTTCAACATTACGTATTCTTTTTTTTTTTCACTGCCTCGGTGGCGCAGTGGTTAGTAGGTCACACTTTAAAGTGACGGCTGCGCAAGAGGTCCCGGGTGGGATCCCCGCGTCGGTCGGGCCAAAAATTTGTACCTAAGTTTTTGGTAGGAAATTCTTAGTGTCAGCCTGGAGTCTGGAAGTTGGCGGTCCTATAAGCCCCGTGCCCTTGGTCCTGAGCCTAATCTCTCTCCGGTCGTGTCACGCTCGTGTCCCATCGGAATATGAGGGTAAGGGAATCAAAAGTGCACCTGTGTTTGCGCACTCACTTGAGCACTATAATATATCCTGCGTACATTGCTGACCGTTGACACATCACAACTCAACGCCAGTGATGTTACAAGTGCGCTGCCAAGCTTTAAACTCCCTTTCCCCTCGGATTTACCTCTGGTACTCTAACCTAACACAGTTTTTAAGGTTACTTGACATCGAAAGGAGGACATGCGTGCTAATAAACTAACAACAAGGGATGCACAAGCCCGTGCGAAGTGGAAGAGTCGAAGTAGGAAAGCGGACCCCGGGCTCCGAAGCGACGGCCTGGGACAAAACGCTAAAATGATGATGATGAAAGCTAAAAAAATTGGTACCTATGGGGACGATTTGCGACTAACAAAAAATCGCGCTTAATTCTTTTGGAAATTACCCGTGTTACCCCGAAGCCGCGAGCAAAAGCTAGTCTCCTAAAATTTAAAAATCCTTATTGAGATACACCGAGGCCGTGTGGGCTGCGGTATCACCGCGATAAGCCGCCGATAAGTCCGGGTTTAGCAACGGTAATGGCCGCCATTGTTTAGCTAAAACCACGTTAATTGCTCATTTCGTAATGCTTCTGTGAGCTACTTTACTTTTTGTTTATACGAAACCTTTGTTATATTACATTTCTGAAAAAAAAAGATCTCCCCAAAAAATTCGTAATTTTTAAGGGACGAATATTTGTTTAGGGTCTAATCGAAACTCCTGCAGTATTGCAGGAGTATTACCGCAATTCCAACAATTAATATTATTTTTTATTCCAAGGGAATTAAAATCAAAGCATTCCTGTCGGTTTATTAGAACAATCGATTTTGGCAAGATGACTGATTATAGAATACACATAGCCAAAAACCTCACTTGGTGTTTTTAAAAGAAACGCAATATTTAAGTACTGTTCTCTAGTTGTTAATTTAAATACCTATTTCTTTTTATCAGGTTTTTTATGTGATAGGTGGCAGCCGAGCTGACGGATTACCTGATGGTAAGCAATTGCCGTCGCCCATGGACACCCGCGACACCAGTGAAGTCACAAGTGCGCTGCCAACCTTTAAACCCCCTCTTTCCCCGGCTTGGGCCTCCGGTACCACAGCACAGTGCTGCTTCACGCTGGTTTTCTGTGAGGCCGTGGTATCAATCCGGTCGAGCCGGCTCATTCATGCCGAAGCGTCTCCCGCGGTCAAAATGGTCAAGTTTACATTGTTTTATTTCGAGTAACAAGATTTTTGTTTTTTTGGCGA
The DNA here is from genome assembly GCA_019059595.1 of Marasmia exigua. Classification (NCBI taxonomy): domain Eukaryota; kingdom Metazoa; phylum Arthropoda; class Insecta; order Lepidoptera; family Crambidae; genus Marasmia; species Marasmia exigua. The sequence goes on along the minus strand of CM032485.1, from coordinate 2,133,740 downwards.
AACAGCCTGTCTGTCACAAATCCGGTTTTGGCGATAAGATAGCCATCGTTATTTTTAGATGTCTGTTATGCCTTGTTCTTAATTAGATTTGTTTTATACGTATTCACGTTGCATTTATACAAACAATTAAATCTACCCATAGAATCTTAAGTCTAAAGTGGAACCACAGCCGCTGTATCGAGGGGGGAGAAGCGTAGAAGAGCAATTACTAACGCGAAACGAAAGTATATGTCGTGTCCCCACATGGTGTCGCGGGTGTCTATGGGCGGCGGCAATCGCTTACCATCAGTTGACCCGTCTGCTCATCTTCCACCTATCACATATATAAATAACATCTCAGTCTTGGCTTTGCTTGGAGATTTCCTTTTTATAGACAAACAACAGCTCCATTGAAACCTGGACATTATTTACAGGATGTTTTTGATGGGTTTTGGGACCATGGTCTAGTTGATCTGTTTCCCCTGTTAAAGGGTTGCGAAGGTCAAACGTCTGTTTATCTGCCACCTATCACATAAAAAAAATTATTTTTGTATAGGTGCAACGATGCTTTGCACTTCTCCCTTTGTCAATACTGTTATCCCTAGAGTACTGATAAAGCTTTCGCAGATAAATATCAGCCAAACTATATTATTCTATGTATTGCTATAGCATATATAATATTATACCTGACTGCCTCTGTGACGGGTAAGTGGGTCGCACTTTAAAGCGACGGCTGTGCAAGAGGTCCGATTCCCGGGTCGGGCCAAACATTTGTACCTAAGTTTTCGGTAATAAATTCTTAGTAGCAGCCGAGAGTCTGGAAGTTGGCGGTCTTGTACCCCCGTGGCTCGGAAAGCACGTTAAGCCGTTGGTCCTGCGCCCAATCCCTCTCTGGTCGTGTCACAGTAGTGTCCCATCGGAATATGAGGGTAAGGGAAAAGAGAGTGCACTTGTGTTTGCGCACACACTTGAGCACTATAATATATCCTGCGTACGTGGCTGATCGTTGAGATTGGCCGCTGTAGCCGTAATCGGTTGTAGGATCATCATCATCATTTCAGCCAATAGACGTCCACTGCTGGACATAGGCCTCCCCCAATGTTCTCCACACAGATCGGTCCTGTGCCTCCCGCATCCAATGGATTCCCGCGATCTTCACCAGATCGTCGGTCCACCTTGTAGGAGGTCTGCCACGGCTGCGACTTCCTGAACGTGGCCGCCACTCGAGGACCTTTCCGCCCCAACGGCCGTCTGTTCTCCTCGCTATGTGCCCTGCCCATTGCCACTTGAGGCATGCAATCCTTTGGACTACGTCTGTGACCTTAGTTCTCCTGCGGATCTCATCATTTCTGATACGATCACGCAGGGAGACTCCGAGCATAGTTGTAGGATATTAATATTGTATTCCCACGACTAACGATATCACATTATATCATCGAAAACCTGATCCGATACGGCCTATATTATAGACTAAGACTGTTCGTATCAGCATACTGAATACATTATTATACAACAACACGAATCTCAGTGGGTCAGAACGCGCCTTCCATACGGGAGGACCGGTTTCGAATCCGAGCATGCACCTCAGAATTTTTCAAATCTATGTGCGTATTCCTACCTTTAGCTCGGCGGTGAGAGAAAACATCGGGAGGGAACCTGCTCGTTTCGGACAGTTTCTGAAACCATGATTCAGTTGGTCTGGTTCCCCTGTTAAACGGTTGCGAAGGTCAGCGGCAGTCGCTTCATTGTAATTACCATTCCCCAAGTCCTGAATCGTGGTCCAAGCGTACCCCGGGCTCGAGAGCAACAGCTTTGGATGTTACTGAGTATTCCATTTTCGAGTGAAAAATTTAAAACCCCGTTTTACTCCTTCAGGGGGGTAAGTTTTGTAAAATCCCTTCTTATACCGCCTAATCTTAACACAGGTGCTTTAGCTACCTATCTCGGAGCCAGATCAATATATGAGATGTTGTAAAATATTTATTTAAAAAAAAATCTAATGAGAAGAAACTATGATAGTAACGTTGCTTTATTTAAATAAATAATTGAAACCAGCATTGTAGTGTCCTCCAGACGCTTCAACAAATACTGAGTAAAACCGATTTTAATGCCAGTTAAATCTTTTTTGTTTTATTGCAAAAAATAGGCAGACGAGCATGCAGCCCATCTGATGGTAAATGGTAACCGCCGCTCATAGACATCAACAATCCGGAGCGCAGTCATGCCGCTGCCTACCGTGACAGAAGAACTCTTTTCAAACCTCGTTTAAAAAGGCGATCAGGGAACACCGCGGCTGGAAGCTCATTCTGGAATAAGCTTCCAGCCGCTGAAACTCTAGTTAGCACGAGCGTGGGTTATATGAGCGCTGGAAACGAAGCGTTCTGGAAGGGATTGGTTCCAGAGTATGGGTGGAGTTTACCACGTCGTCTGGTCGTGCGATTGTAAAATAGTGACCCTGCTCATTAAACAGCTCTCCATGGAAGAGCCTCTGCTTTATTTTATTGTTTTGTATGCGACCCATTAAACATTTTATTGTGTATTTTATGTAATGTAATGTAAGAGTTTTGGTATTGAATACATTATTTTTATTTAGACAACATCACATACATTGTAACCTAGTCGTAATATTAAACACACCAAAGAAACGGAGGCACTGCAAACGCCCAGACCTAACACAAATATATTTTTTATCAACAAAAAATTGTTCCATCGAGACTTGGCTAGTTTTTACATAACGTTTTTGGTGGGATATAATTCTGGACAACACCTTTAGCTAGCGGATTCCGAATAACCCTGTGTTATGACCTCGATGGCGCAATGTCTTGATAGCAAAAGGTTTCAAGTTCAATAAGTATGAGGTCGATTATTTTAACGACTTTACACTAATTTGCTTATTTATCTTTGAGTTTGCATTCGGCACCATAATTGGGCCCTACCTGCCTTACTTTATTTCAATAAACACGTAAAAATGTTGAGTCCAACGCGTACGCGAAAAATTGATTCGGACCCAACATTTGTGCATGGTTATTTAATAAATAGTGTAAGTAGATTGTCGAGAGGTTGTAGCCCCGAAATTGTTTAAAATAGATCCGGTTTAGTAGCTAAAAATTAAAATCGATTGACGTCGCTAGTGTGCCCTACCCGTCATCTTAGGGCAGACGACAGTCGCTTCATTGTAATACCTGACTCCCTAAATCCTGAGGGCCTACAAAGACGTAATCTACACAACCGAATTTATATCCCGTCCCATCCATATGCGCTGTGCTTCTCTTATGTTGGGATGCGACAGGTATATTCTCGATTATGGGTATTTGAGAGTATTGGTAGTCACAGCCAACCTTTAAACTCCCCTTCGTATTGGGGTTTTGGTACCACTCAATCGGTGAAACGTAGCTTTGACAACAAAGTTTGACAGATCATAGCAACCCAAGCAACATGAAATGAGATTGTAATTAGCTAACGTCAGAGTAATTATTCAGGTATTTTATTGGTAGATAGAGAATCTTTTAGCCACGTATAAAATGGTGTTTGATTATATTTGAATGTCTTTTTACCTTTTTGAAGTTTAAAACTTCAAACAATTAAAGAGAATTAATAAAACAAACTAAAAAAAAAACCTGTCCTATAAATTAAATGCAAATATAAAGAGTCAAATGCTAATATTTTGCCTAAGTGTTCGAGATAATGCGTAGCTTAGAGCCTTTCATGGCATTAACCAAATCTAACACGAAAGGTAAATACATAAAAGAATCATACAATTTAAATTCTTAATTTAAAAACTTCCACTATCACAAATATCTTTCAAAACACTATCCACTATCACGCGATATCAACAGTTCCACGTTTAAAATTTGGCACTATCATTTTAATTCCAATTAAAATTTTAAAACCGACACGACCAGTCCGTATACACACACACAAGAACTACAGAAACAGTATGCAATATGACATTAGTAAATGAATGATGATAACATACACAAAACACATACAGAACACAAAGCCTTAACTCCTTATCAAACCACGCAAAATTCAGCTGTAAAAACTACTGATAAAGTGTCAATTTGAATAACTTAACCGAAGGACTTTTATTCTATTGTATGAGTAAGTATGATTAACACTGAACGCGATATCGACACGTAATTTTCAACTTTAGCTGTTCATTAATAAACTATGTTTTCAATTGGTTGTTTATCCGTAGGAAAATCGTATAGAAATCATGGGATTGAGTTATCTTCTACGTGTAAGCGAGAAGGAAGACGTTAAGCCGGCAAGGTCAATCGGTACTAATAATAAACATACTTAGACATAATGTGTTTTTTGTATAACTTTGCCATAGTGAAATGAAGGATCTTTTAATTCATTTTTACTAAGGACAGATAAAGACCGTGAAACCGATACGTATTAGAGTGGAGTGGTCGTCACGTATAATAAACCGTTAAATGTAGCTAAATCAGAATGACAGTTATTAGTGTTATAAAAAAATGATTTTTAGGTCAATAGTAGCTAATAAAAATCTATGGAATGAAACTTGGTTAAAATGATAAACCTTATGTCTATTGAAATAAAGGTCAAGTGACAGCTGTCATTCTGATCAAGCAATACAATATAGGATGTTCTGTGAACTATCACTACAAAAGAAATTACTTAACATTTTGTACCGTCTATGTGTTTGTTTATACATTTTGTTGTATCTTTTTGTTTTAGATGGTGTAAGAACTCAAATTAAAATAATATTCTGAAGAATTTAATCTCATCCATACCAGTAAATTTTCTTTTAAAACGTCTCTTTAATCACTCGACATCGGCACAATAGCAGCCATTAAAAAAATATCATTACATTATCTTCTTAGTTTGTGCATTACATACTCGAAGTATTTATTTTATTTTTATTTATTTAGGTTCAACCAACAGCACACTATATGTATAAAAAATATCCCTATATCCCTAAGTATTCTTAAATTTTTACAACAACGCAACGGTTTCTTTAATAGGTAGAGTAACCTTTTTTGGTGTGTGGGACTCCCTCTGGGAGGTACAGGGTACTGTGGGACTCACCCTTGGGGTGCTCCCAGGGGCCTACCCACTAAAAACCACCGGGGCATTTCCTGCTACGTCTGTGGTCTGTGTGGGGTGGGTAGAGTAACCTAACCTAACTCAAGAGAAAGATTTAAATGTTGGCAAAAATATAATGATAGATAGATGTTTCTAAGTGATGTCGCACATAAACCCATTCTTTGCGCTTACATTTTAATCGCTGTCGGAACTCTACGAGATAGATCAAATTAATGTATAACAGTATTGTACACCCTACAAAAAAGTTCCCGCGATAATGAATTTTTGATCACTACATCATTATTCCATAATAAAAAACTTCCCATCACGAACTAAAAAAAAAATGGCAGTTCTTATTTCTGTGGCATCATCAAGAAACTCATCTGTGGAAACTTTGTTGTTACCTACATGTTCTATCAGTATTTGTGTTATTTATAAGTTTACAAAAAATATATATATTTCCCTTAATAATAAATAAATTTAAAAAATGGAACTCGTCGCCGGCGCGTGTATTTTTTCCTTCCTACAATATGGATTCCTTCAAACGAAGCGTGAAGAAGCATCTCGCTGGCCAGTATGGCGGTGCCAACGGAGGTGATGCCTGACATCGCTTCCGTTGTAATTGCAACTTGGGCTCTTCTCTTGCTTACCGTCAGGCTGAGGAGAGCCAACATACTGTGCCTCTTTAAAAAAGAACTTTTTCTCGGTCTACCTCTTAGACGACGGCCAGCCGTCTACATGCTGCCATTTCATGACAACCTGGGTCCATCTCTCCGTGTACATACTAACCGTTAGTTCACCGAAAATTGGAAGACTTCGCACACAATTTTATGCATATACGGTCAGGGAATCTGACGTTAATCACCTGAAGAGAGAAAATCGCTTGCAGCTTGCAAAGCTTGCTTTATATGAAATGACGCTATTTTTGTGTCGTGCGTTCAAGGGATTTTCGTTTGATAGTGGTTATGTGGTCAGAAGATTCCCTGTTCGCACCTATTTAAAATCAAATTAGATTAATACAAAATAGGGGAAGATACGGCACGTCCCTTCAATTAGACAACTAAAACGGGTTTGATTCACCACTAGATCACACATACTCACAGGTCTATGACACATTGGTTTAAATTTGTACGATATTGGAAGAGAGAGACAAACCGATTTTTGACATAAGCGTGAGTGAGTCAAGCGTACTACCCGCAGCTACGCTTCAGAGTTGAGTCCTGTCAAAACGACTTAACTCGTCACACATTAATATATCGTATATTTCTATGTCGCTCTGAAAATGGTGACTAAAACATTAATTAATTTGGAAATATCACGAGAAATCAAAACGTTTCTTCTACTTACTTATGAGTGAAATGTGATTCCATGTGATTTGTTACTTCTTTTTGAATAATTTGTGCAACGCGTAAAAGCGCACGAAGGCATTCTGGTAACCTTTATCCCACTTAAAACAATTAAAGAATATTTTTGTGTGACACGACCGTCTTGTTAGATTCGCCATTTTACGAATGCGTGCAATAAGGCGACGGGGTCCTAATTTAAGCGGTCCACGACGTTAAGACGAGTCATCTATCTTCCGCTATTTTGATTTATTCTAAGTATAACAAAATCATTTGAACTTACCTCTTCTTCTAAGGCTACGGGGAACTGCGCAGGAGTCAATGGTTTTACAGCGACATCTTCTAATGCCGCTTTTCTCCTAAAACAAAATGTATAAATAAATAAAATTCTTCAAATTCTCAGACACCTCAAGAGAAATAGCAAGTATGACCTTCTCCAACTAATCATACCTACAAGACAACATTTTTTTATGCCATAGGTGGTAGACGAGCAGGACGGATCACCTGATGGTAAGCGATTGCCGCCGCCAATGGACACCCGCGACACAAGTGGGGTCACAAGTACGCTGCCAACCTTTAAACCCCCCTTCCCCCGGATTGGGCCTGCAGTACCCTAACTCACGTAGCGAAACAAATCACAGTGCTGCTTCACGTCGGTTTTCTGTGAGGTCGTGGTATCACTCTGGTCCAGCCGACCCATTCACGCCGAAGTGTGGGTCTCTGGTTACAGGGGTCTGGTTTTCAGGGGATTACCTGAGGAGTATGATCTTGAAAACAGGTCCAATGAGGCCCTTGATGATGGCAGACGCGTTCAGGTGGCACCTCCCGTGCAGCACAATGCCGTTCACCTGCAGACAATAATATTCATGGCTGAGTAAATGGATCCTTATTTGGCTTAATCCAAAAGAACATACAGATAACACGCAAAGAACGAACAAAACAGTAACATAAGTACATGTTTAAATATTGTTGATAATCTGTTTGGAACCCTCAACCTATACTATTTCATCATCGTCAGCCCATTTAAGTCCCCACTGCTGGGTCACGGGCCTCCCTCAATCACATGAGGGGTAATTGCCATACTCACCACGCTTGGCAGACGGGTTGGCGAGGGTTTTGATATAAATGCAGAGTTTTCCTTCTCTGGGTGCTGATGATCATGCCAGCAGCTTTACCTTAGTCGCCTTTTACGACACCTCGGTAAGAGTGAGGGTGGCCTATTCTACTCTGCCGGGCACCACACGGCCACTCTGCCGGGCACCACACGGCCTATACTATTTATAAAGAGGTAAATTCTACAGACTGCGGCAAGGCAAAAAGGTAAACCGAAAACACGAAACGCTTGCGCGATTTAGCAGACACCTAGCGCCGTCTTTTGGTTTAATGTGGAATTAATGTCCGGAAACGAAGTGAGGACGGGCCACTAGTATAATATTTTATATTTTAATTTAATTGAGAGAGTTCATAATAAATTTCTCAAACACATTAATTATAAAATAAGTAGTAATACAAATAGCTCATTTGACTCCTCTCGTTTGGACTACAGTTTTAAGTATCATCGTAAGGTTATAGAGATTCATGTATTTATATAAAAATATTCGTATTTTTTTTTAATTTCAGGCCTCTCTTAAGTGATATAAAATTCAGATGTCAGAGAATAACCGCTAGAAATAAACAACTATATTATCTGGCTAAAGCGCGAACAAATTATGCTTGTAACATAGAATTATTACAAGACTAGAAGGATAGTTTCCTAACTGCTGTCACCTCAAATTTGAAGCACAAATTTGGTTTTTCAAGTTAGCACTACATACGTAGTATCAACATAAAAATCCTAATTAATGTTACCAGTCAAATCATATTTCCCTAAAAAGTTTTTGTAGTACAAACAGTAAAAATTCGATAATTGGTATAGAACCAATCGTTTGTGGGATTAATGACGTATTGTCTACTTTGATGTGTTGCTGTATGAAGTTTCTTCGAAGTATCTATGTACTAATTGTAATTATAAAAATAGTTGGCAAGTTATGTTTTGTTATTTAAATTGCTTTGACCTTACAGTAATAAATAATAACTGCCTATTTATTCTAGTTATCCCTATCAGATTGAATTATTTCACTCTCATCACAATACCTACAATACCCACAAATCGTCATAGTTAATTAATTTTCGCGAGATGCGTTCGACAGGCATTGACGACTACGGAGCGGTGCGGGCGTTTGGAGCCGTACGGCTCCGTTTGAGTAGCTTCAAATTGAGGGCACAGACTAGGTTTCTAGTCTTGTTATTATTCTATGGCTTGTAATAACTTCTTAGCTCGAGTGTGTAAGTCCTGTAATACCAATTGTTCCCACATCGATGTATTTTCTCTTTCTTCTTCCCACTTTCGAAAGGACATTGTAAACATGGTTTAGTAGTTTAGTAATCTTAAATATCTTTCATTGATATTTATGTACTAATCGAACAGTAGCTGGTATATTATTCGTAAAGTATTTTGTCAGTCACATAAACTATAATATTGTGATCCCTTGTTACATGTTTTAAATATCTGTGGAAACTTTGTTGTTACATGTTCTATCAGTATTAATGTAATTTATAAGTTTACAAAAAAAATTATTTCCCTTAAAAATTAAACAGTTAAAACTAAACAATAGTGCCATTTAGGCGTTTTCAGCGGCTTATCTGAGACATGGTTTTTTGGTTAAATCATCATTATCCTCCTACCTAGTTCCCAGCATATCCGGCAGCGCAGTATGCCTCTTCCATACGTCTCTGTCATTCGTCGTTGAATCATTCACTCCTATTTTCAACATTTCATTCTGCATAGCCTCCTCATCCTAGCTTGTAATTCCCCGTTGCGTCCAAATGTCATTATTTATCCATCCATCTCTTTCCGGCCGTCCTCTGTTCCTCCACCTACTTACATTCATGCTTATCACTTTTTTGGTTCTGCTCTTGCCCTCTTCTCATTTCATGGCCATACCTAGGAAAGACGATTTCTGGGTAAATTCTTTGTTCGTTTTTAGTCTCTCGGTTTCAAAATTTGGATCTCATGAATCGTGAAAACTTACTTTAGACTTGTCTTTATTGTCTAAAGTTGTATAGAAGTGGTACGGAAACCCACTCTACTTGTTCCTACTCGTACATGGCCGGATTTATGATTTATGTACGAAACCTTAAAATGGAAAATCAATAGCCTGTATCTACAAAGTAGGTAGGTAATTTCAAACCAACAAAAAGTAAGCCAACTCATGTACAGTCGGGAACACTAACGGTGAATCAATGGTAGCAAATATCGCTTGACGAAAGAATTACCGGCTTGTGCATCATTTCCCGATTGGATTTCTATTGGCTGAAATGATATCGATGGTGTTTAAGCATGGAGTCATTTATGATGCTTGGAGTCAAAAATCACTTACAGTCAAATGACTTATTTAATCTCATCTTAGCGTGTGATTCCTGGTTGCGTCTAAAACTGTCGTTTTGGAGCTCGGAGTACGATTGGACCGTGATTCAGGATTAAATGGTAAATACAATGAAGTGGCTGCCGTCTGACCTCCGCAACCCTTAAACAGTGGAACCAGACCCTCAGTGAATCATAGTTACACGTTTCAGGAACTATCCGAAACGTGCAGGTCACCTTGCGATGTTTTCCCTCGCCGTCTAGCTAATAGTAGCAAATATGCACATAGATTTAAAAAATGCTCGGATTCTAACCACGTCCTCCCTTAAGGTTTTGAACCACTGAGCTACCATCGCTCGTAAAGTCAAATGACTTCATCATTTCAGTCAAATATCACTTGAAGTCGAATAAAAAAGTCAAATTACACTAGATGTCAAAATTATAACTCTTGGTGTCAAAGAAGACTTGGTGTCAAATGACTTGATTAAATGCTACACGGATGAGTCAAATGACACTTTTTTTTTTATAGAAAGGCCAATCAGGATGACCTCACTCCGCCTGATGGTAAGCGGCCGTGAAATCCAAATATGAGGTTGACAGGCACAAAAGAACTAACAAAGTACCCATTGAGTCTGCCATCCTCACCCTGATGGCCTTTTTTTTCTTATTGCTTATAGTAGGTAGACGAGCTTGCGGCCCATCTGATGGTGAACGGTAACCGCCGCTCATAGACATCAACAATGCCGGAGCACAGTCATGCCGCTACCTATCGTGAGAGAAGAACTCTTTTCAAACCTCGTTTAAAAAAGGACATGTCACAGCGATCAGGGAACCCCGCGGCTGGAAGCTCATTCCAGAGTTTGCACGAGCGCGGGAAAAGGGAGCGCTGGAAATGAAGCGTTCTGGAAGGGATTGGTTCCAGGTAGTATTGGTGAAGTTTGCCGCTGCGCCTGCTGAGATGCCGCTTCACGCCCCGCCTAAAAGACCCCGGATTGTATGAAGGAGGAAACACATGAGCTGGGAGGGCATTCCATGTCTTGATGGCTCGGGGCAGGAACGAGGAGCCAAACCTCTTGGCGGATGGCAACGCTGTTCAGAAGGTGTTGTTCGGAAGTGGAAAGGGGAGGATGGGATAAGTTGAAATAACTCATCAGAGCCTTCCCCATTATAGAGGCTGTAGAGAACACTTAGACTGGCAATGTCTCTACGTAGCTGAAGTCAAATGACACTTGTTTTCAAAGTCAAATGACAATTCGTGTTAAATAATTGTTAAACACAGGCGAGAAACGGCCCGTGGCCATTCGAACATTCGCCCTTAAGGTGGTTCATAAAAATTGTCCCTGACTTGTACCTATTATTTCCTTATACTCCACAAAGTAATACGTAATACGTTTAGTAAACATTAATTTCGTGGCCCAAAGAACATATTTTTGGAATCAGATTTCCTAATCCCAAACAATACTGTACTGGAATGCATAACAATAGGTTTTAGACATTATTAAAGGAAATTCTGCTTTGACGTGGGTTGTTAAGATTGGAAGTCGATTGGGGAAATTCTTGGCTCGTGTGCCTGGAGAGTTATGTTTCAATCAAAATATGCTATATGTAGAATAGTTTTAGGTGTATTTTTGTTTTAAAGAACTTTTATATCATTAAGAGGAAAATAAGTAATCCGGCAATAGTCACTTATAGAAATTTTTACTGCAACTTTTTTTCTATATTGTGAATAATAGGCAGACGAGCATGCGACCCATCTGATGGTAAATGGTAACCGCCGCTCATAGACAACAACAATGCCGGAGCACAGTCACGCCGCTGCCTACCGTGAAAGAAAAACTCTTTTCAAACCACCGGGATCCGGGAACACCGCAGCTGGAAGCTCATTCCAGAGTTTGCACGAGCGTGGAAAAAATGAGTCCTGGAAACGAAGCGTTCTGGAAGGGACTAGATAATATGCGCAAGAGTAGGCTTTCCTTTTAACTATCCTTTTTTGGAGAAGTCATATAATATCGTGGGAGAGCCGGGCTTTGGCATGAATGGGCCGGCTCGACAGGAGTGATACCACGATCGCACAGAAAACCGGCGTGAAGCAGCACTGTGCTGTGTTTCGCTGCGTGAGTGAGGGTACCAGAGGCCCAAAACCGGGGGAAAGGGGGGTTCAAAGTTTGGCAGCGCACTTGTGACTCCACTGGTGTCGCATGTGTCCATGTCTGCCACTTATAACATAAAAATACATATATCTCCGGACGAATGTAGTACTGATCCCAGGTACTTAAACTGATCCGAGCGCTCGACCTTATCGTAGCCAATACGGCGGAGATCAGAAGAATGGACAACATTTCAAAATTGCTAAGCTCTGAAACAAAAAAATCGTCATCGTCGTCGTCATCGTCAGCCCATTTAAGTCCCCACTGCTGGGGCACGGGCCTCCCTCAATCTTATGAGGGGTAATTGCCATACTCACCACGCTTGGCAGACGGGTTGGCGAGGGTTTTGATATAAATGCAGAGTTTTCCTTCTCTGGGTGCTGATGATCATACCAGCAGCTTTACCTTAGTCGCCTTTTACGACACCTCGGTAAGAGTGAGGGTGGTCTATTCTACTCTGCCGGGACCACACGGCAAAAAAATACCAATTCTTTATTTACTTTTCCGCTGCTCGAATATATATTTATTAATTTTTTATATTTCTTATTTACTGAGAAAAAAATTAAAAACTAAAAAACGTAAGATGACGTCATCGGACGGCAGAATGTTAAATATTTCTTTGCTTAACACATTATAGTTTTAAATTTACGAAATGCCAAACCCATGACATGCAACTGTCAAAAAAAAGAAAACTTGTCAACGTTGAATGTACGAATGACGTTGACAATGTTGACACTAGTATTATTGACCTTTGACAGTAGTACGTTTTTTTTATTAAAACAATGCTATGCAAAGGAATATCGCTGTATTCAGCCGTCCGATGACGTCATTTGGCGCTTACGTCTATTTAGAATATAAAGAATTTCAATAATTATTTTATGCATGAAAATGGACAAATTTTGAAAAAACAAAAAATATGGGTGTGTTCATTTTATGTCTATTTTCATATAAAAAAACAATATCGACATGTTAAAAATATGAAATGTTGTCCATTGCTGACCTGAAGGAGCCAGCGTTCTGTGTCTATATATTTTGTGGTACCGGACAGCTCGCCAATTCCGAGCGGAACTCTAGCTAATGGAACTGCGACTAACTTTGTTGTCCAACTTTATTTAGGTAATTACTTTCGTTCAATTACCTTAAACTGACCTCATTGTATACCCATCACCGTCAGGTAATGTGGAGCGATGGTAACTTAAGGCGACTGGTAGCCCTAACTAGCGACACCATTCGGTTTTAATTGTTAGCTACTAAACCGGATTTATTTTAAACAATTTAGGGATTACAACCTCTCAGCAAACACTTATACTTTTTATTAAATAACCATGCACAAATGTTGGGTCCGTTTTTGCACGCGAAAAATTGATTCACGATAAAAGCGGCCACTTTTGTCGTGAATCAGTTTTTCGCGTACAAAAACGGACCCAACATTTGTGCATGGTTATTTAATGAATAATAGAAGTGTTTGCCGAGAAATTGTAACCCCGATATTGTTTAAAAAGGATCCGGTTTAGTAGATAAAATTAAAATCGATTGGCGTCGCTAGTGTGCTCTACCCGTCACCTTAAGTATTATATTTGTAATACCTCTAGAGCGTTTTCGGTAAGAAATTCTTAGTGGCAGCCCGGAGTCTGGAAGTCGGCGGTCTTGTACCCCCCGTGCCTCGGAAAGCACGTTAAGCTTTTGGTCCCGCGCCCGATCCCTCTTCAGTCGTGTCATAGTAGTGTCCCATCGGAATGTGAGGGCAAGATAATAGAGAGTGTACTTGTGTTATTTATTATGTCCTGCGTACGTGGCTGTACGTTGAGATTGGCCGCCGTAGTCGTACTCGGTTGGAGGATATTAGAGCGATGGTACATGCCATGAGCGATGGTAGCATTTTTTTTTTTATTATTTGTTAGAAATGGGGTGAGCCCTGCATCTCATAGCCACTGCGACCAGTAGATGATCTATTGTGGCAGCCCCATAACCTATTACAGCACCTCATGTAGCTCCAGTTCCAGGATAAACCCGAGAGTGGAGCTGATGGGGGAGCTTTTGATCTCGTCTGCTGAGATCATGTGTGCTCCTAGGTGCCGGCTTCTGCAACGGTGCAGCGCTATGCACTCGCCGAGGACGTGGATAATCGTTTCCTCATCCTCGCGACAGAACCTGCAGATTTTGGTATCTGAAAGGCCCATGTTGTGCAGGTGCTTGTTTAATTTGCAGCCCTGTGAGGGTCCGAGTGAGTGCCCTAACATGTCCTCGATGGTAGCATAGTGGATAAGAACGCGCCTTACATGCGGAAGGTCATGGTTCGAATCCGAGCATGCATTCTTGATTTTTCAAATCTGGGTGCCATCATCAGCCCGGCGGTGAAGGAAAACATCGTGAGGAAACCTGTATGTTCCGAATAGTTTTTGAAACGTGTTACCACGATTTATTTATTTAAAACTTTATTGCACAAAATGTTTATATAATCGGCGAACTACTCGTACATACAATATTAATATAAATGTAATGATATTTAATTAAGTTTATAATTTAATGTTTTTTTTTTATTATTTGATGACATTTTATTTTAAGATGTAATCAATTTTGACATGCTGTTTAAATTAATATTCATCGAACATCGGCTTCAATTAATATTTTATTTATTACCAATAAGATTGTTATTTCTTATTTTGACCAAGTTTTATTTTTATTTTTCAAATAGTCAGCCCGCTTAGAGTAAGGTATAGGCATTGTTGGCTGTTGTATGTAATATTGTATAGTGATTAATATGATTAAGTACATTTTTAAATTATCTTATAAGCGCTTTGGATATATATAATGTGGTAGCTTGTAAGATACCATGTTTAAATAAATAAATGTAATTACATAAATCGATACATAAAATATTCTAAAAAAATTATAAAAATAATGCGATTCTACCACCGGAATCGAAAAGTTGATCCCCGTACGAGAAGATCCTGCAACATGCGAGTTAGTATTCTTTTAAATCAGCAATATTTTTGTGATTATACATATTGATTTCACTATTAATTAATTTTTTTCCTTGTTGTATACGTGGCCCTTAACGTAGCGGACGTAAAGCTTGGAAAGCAAGATTTGGATTTTCATATGATTGATAACATACATTTTTCATTTACGTAGTCGAAAAACTTATACCAATTCCAGCATAACAGACTACCCCGAAGGTAACTGGCATCAGTCCAACAGAGATGACGAATCACACCAATCTCTTTACTCGAGGGTCGATGGAATGACTGGTGGTGAGACAACACTTCTGTTACATATAGCTCCTCAATCTTTAGGCATTGCGTTCCTCTTTTTGTCATCTGTAGATTATAATCCTTTTAACTCCTCAGGATCGGACACGTCCTCTAGCAACTCTGTCCCCCGCAAAGTCATATACTCCACTTCTATCGCTCGAGTATTCTAATGGCCTGAAAAACGTAAAACGCAACCTAGGTGTTTTATACGGTGGCAAAATGATCTTCAACCACCTACGATGCGGTAGACATAAAAAAAAAATTCAAAAAATCAAATAATCCTTTGTTTGCATAGGCTTGTACACATCACTTACAAATCGTCATACATTTGAATGATTTAAAACTATTTATAAGTACTTATGTAATAATTTACATGTTAATACATATATATGCCTTATTGTACTCTCTGTTGCTGTTGTATCATGCTTGTATTTTATTTTTGTGCAATAAAGAATATCTATCTATCTATATATATGTTGATACATAAAATATACTAAAAAAAGTAAATAAACATAATGCGATTCTACCACCGGCTCGGAAAGTTGTTTCTGGTCGAGAAGATCCGGCAAGAAACTCGCCAGTTACTCTTTTTAATCGCCAACTTTTTTACAATGGTTTATTATGGTTTAAATGATAGTAGTCATATTTATAAACGTATCTATTATGTCATAGTATATATAGTATTAGAGTGTATAATCTACAATATAAAAGCATTGTCGACATTCTTATACTCACCATCTAAGTGTATTGTATCGCATATATGAAGAGAGCGTACCTGTTTCATGTTTAGTTTTTTAATTTGTTTTTTTTGTTCATAAGTAAAGTTCTACTGTTAAAAATAAGCAAATAGTAAAAGATTATTTTAATGCAAGAGCAGTGCACCCTGACACAGGCTATTCTTATGCTTAAAAGGGGACACCGATGCACTATAGTTTAATACTGCTTCGCTGTTAAAAGTAAATAAAATATTATTTATTTTTATTATTTATTTATTAGTTTTATTTTATAATAACTAAGCTTATAATGTAACTTTATATGTTATATTGTAACACGTCGTTCCCTTTTTTTTAGGTATAATTATTATTTAATTCTAATATTTATTTACTTCTAACGCCATCTAGCGAGAACAAACCTAATTTCTTTCTAATCTTTGACAGCGATCACTTAATTTGAGCATTTTTTTAGCTTCTATTCTTGTTTAGGTGCCCTGAAGCACATTTAAATTTATTTTTTTAATTAATCCCCTCGATTTGCATCCAAGATGGATTGGGACACAGGGCTCTTTAAGTAACGGCAGAGCCGCATTCGTTTTTCTTTTTTTTATAACTATTTTTTTTATCATTTTTGGGGACGCCATGTGTTGGCCAATGATATCACCCATTTAATAATAACGTTTTTTCTTTGGGCTGAATACCTCTTGCACCACGTCTTTTCATAATGGGTAAACGCTTTCACATTTTCTGTTTTCTTTTTATTTGCCGCCTTTATTGCGCCTAGAAGCTTTTCACGCATTTGCCTATGTGCGCTGGAGACCATGGGTTGTTTGCATACCACGTGCTATATCGTTATGTAACACTCTTTTCCCAACAGCACTACCATCTTGTGTTGGCTGGCTGTCCTAAAGCCCTCTTTATGCATGGGTGTCAATCTGGCGTAGCAAGGAACACTCCAGGACTCATGACCGGTCAGCTGCTGCACGTCATGCGTGGCTGATACTTGGAGGCGTCTCCGTTTCCATCGCAGGACTGCAACACCCATGTTTAGCATTAAGTTTTTTAAGATATTATGTAGTCTTATCATAAAGGGTGGCAACTCAGCCTTGGGTTGTCACGATGACATGTGACAGCGCGCGGTCACGGAGTGAAGGACGTCATCAAAACATGATCATGTAAAGATTGTAATAAGGGATTCTTAAAGATAATACATGATCATCAAACCTTACAAAGTTTAGTATAATGCTTTATTAAGGTACACATTTATTATTTTCTTTTGTACATATGACAACCTATTTTTATTGTTGTAACTTTTTCTATGAGACTATCCTCTTGATAGGAGTCTTGTTACTTTGAACTTTTTCTAAGCAGCATAGATTAAGCTGTGATATTTGTAGTTTTATCAGGATAATCCTCGGGATACGAGTCTTGTTCAATTAAATTTAATTTTTATACGGCCAAGATTAAGCCTACCATTAATAAATTACTTGTTTAAAGTCATTAAAGTCCTTTCATATAAAAATTACCTTTAAAAGCCAGAAACAAAGTCATCTCTTTAAATGTATGTACTTTTGTCTTTTTTGAAATAAATATTCAGCCCTCATATTTAAACTCTTTCCCCCTTATTACAAATCGTTCCGGAACAAAATTCATGCGAGCCCCTTTTAACTTTGCTTGCTGGAACGAGACATGATATTTAGTACGGTAATAACTTTAGATCGTGATTTAGAATAAGATGGTTTTTATTTAAACTCTTACTTTCTAGCTCGGAGCTAGCATTACATAGGACCACATTAACACTTCGGGTCACAGGGTTACAAAATGTACTGCTAATTTTATGTTATAGATTTAATAAAATAGATGTTCGCTTCCCATGGTGTGTACTCATACTGGTGAAGTTACAGCCTAACATTGTAATTATGCTTCATATTAAGTTTTACCCTGTTATACATGTATTTGCTATAAGTCTGTTCTGTGTACCTCATAAAATAAAAAAATAAACGTATCTTATGACAGGCCACAAATACAGTATCTCATTCTACTCTAACAGGTCATGAAGAATACCAAGGTAGTTCAGGTCTGACTCAGCCTTATTATCCCGTAGTAGAAACTAAACGTTGTATAAGAATGAATATTGTAATTACCATATTATTTGAAAAGAGTAACTACTGAGTTTCTTGCTGATTCTTCTCGGTAGAAATTGACATTCCGAATCAGCGGTAGATTACATAATATTTGACATTCATAAATGTTCTGTATGGACTTAAATTGAATAAAGACATTTTTGATTTTGATTTTGAAAGTTCTTGGATCAATGGTAGCTCAGTAGTTCTGGAAACGCTTTCCATACGAAGGTTGTGGTTCGAATCCGAGCATGCACTTCTGGATTTTTTAAATCTATGTGCGTATTTCTACCATAAGCTGGATGGTGATGGAAAACTCCGTCAGAAAACCTGCACGTTTCGGATAGTTTCTGAAACGTGTAACCATTATTAAGTTGGTCTGGTTCCCCTCAAAGGGTTGCGTAAGTCAGACAGCAGTCGCTTCATTGTAATTACCAGACTCCCCAAATCCTGAATCATGGTTTAAGCGTACCCCGGGCTCCAGAGCGACAGCTTTGGACGCAACCGGGAATTACACGCTTAGATGAGGAGGAGTAGAAAGTAAAGGTCTTTGTTGATTTTCCCGTCACCTCTCAAAATACAAGGACAACTTTGAAGATCCTGCATAGATCAAAGCTCGTAAAAGTTTTACAAGCATTTCTTAAGAGTTATGACGACGATCTGTCTGTGTTTCGATATGTATATCGAAGGAGTTTCTACTTAATTGTCTGGTTATGTTATAAATGTTGTTTAGTGAAAGTCTTTCATGAGTAAAAGCGTCTAGTCAGCAATTTTAAGGGAATGAACGGGCAAGTCAGGATTTTATAACAGTAAAAAAAAAATTGATATTTATAGCAATCTTTTGCAATTTATTCTTAAGTACACACTTAAAAATTTCATCTCGTGTTCAGGTGGAACTCGAACCCACACCTTCCACAATCCGGGTGGTGTTCTACCAATTAGACCACTGAACGCGTTACTAAGTGCATATAGAATCAAGCACTTACACATTTCGTCGGCTTAGTAACGCATTCAGCGGTCTAATTGGTAGAACATCCACCCGGATTGTGGAAGGTGTGGGTTCGAGTCCCGCCTGAACACGAGATGAAAATTTTAAGTGTGTTATGTACTTAAGTAAAAAATAAATTTAAAATGTAAATACCACCGACAAAAATTTTAAAAAGTGTAATAATAAATGAAACTGCAGTTGACTGTCGGGGGTTTTACATTTTTAATTTTCACTTTTTAAAGATACTTTCTAATTTTTATTTTACTTAAGTACAAATCTGCTCCCGGTTTCAATAGGCACCCCACTCAAGTATACATTATAATTTATTATTTCGCCATATTATGGGGGCGGCCATTTTGGATTTGAAATTTTCAAAATTATTCACCTTTTAAACAAAAAAAAAACAAAATCGGTTCATCCGTTCGGGAGCTACGTAGCCACGGACTAGTTACACAATTTTTTTAAAGAAAATCAAAATATAATCAAGTTTCATTCATCGTTTTTGGTATTCGCTAATGCACAAAACTATCTTACTAATATCAAACAACCATCTCGTTGTTTGAAATGAGTGAGATAATTTTGTGCATCACTCGCACGGAAGGGTCGCGGTGGTGCGACAGAGATAGCGAGATGTCCGAGGAACGGCGAAGCTTGCCTCGAATTGAATTTGAACTGACACTCCGCATAAGTAACAATTACAGTTAATTTGACGCCTCTGAGTGCAAATTGAGAGTAAAATTGCCTCAACATACCTCCAGGATTTCATCCCCAACTTTAACCGGTGGCGAAGCCTTCGCCGCGGCCCCAGCAGGGTGGAGCCCGCAGACGAAGACGGCCATGCGACTTCGGTCCCTATGTCCAGCCAGGGAGAGTCCAAGTCCGGCCTTCGGACTCCGTTCCAGCTTAACGGCGACCACACTGTCACCGAGGGAGGCATACTTCTTGCGGATTTTATCTGGAACGAAGGCAATGCTTTTAGAAATTGATGTATTTTAGAAGTTATAGAATGGGCAGGTTTTGATGGTAAAGGCACAAAATAAACCATAGACAAAGAAGATAGCTGCTAAGCAGGAATCCGATTCTCGGGCACTCAACATTGAAGTCATATAATGTAGAGATTCCATTTATATTAGAACATGTCTTAATCACTAATTCGACTTCCATGACAAGTGCACAAGAATAGGTAATATCTTTTCTCGAGTGTACTTTTATAAAATGTTATCTGAAGTGTATGAAATGTTAATAATATTATTTTACACTTATTGGTTCGTGGTTTTTGAAGGCGGTTTTTTTATCGTAGATTTTTTTTGTCGTTACGTATTTTTGAGTAATCGGGTTTTTATTTATTATTTTATTTATAATCAGTAGACCAGGATTAAATTTATTTAGTTTGTAAACTTTATTTTTTACTCATACAGCGTGCAATTGGTTAAACATCTTAGCTACATTTATCTAAGCGCTTCTCAAAATAAGAAGCCTTCTTCCACATTCTTGACGCAACATCTTGTTTTCCAAGCAACTCCGAGTACATAACTTAAGCATTTCTCAACCCCGAAAACTTTCCGATTGGCCATTTAAAATTGCGAAACAGAATTTCGCCAAAACAGGAATTACGACACGAAAACTCCTTAAACTTTCCTCGCGCATTCCTGAGTGGAGTTTTAGTGATGTGCGTCCATTTCGGCACTCGAGTCTTTTGAGTCACCTTTTTTCCTTATATTAAAAATGATGTATGAAATAAAAATCATTTAAGGTATCATCCTATATGTATATACTGTCCCACTGCACTTGATTTCTATAAATCAAGTCATCGCTACTATGATGGGACTAAGCTTAATCACCACGCTTGCCTATTGCGGATTGGTGTTCACAAACCCGAGCAAAGTTCGAAAAATATTTTTTGTTCGACCCGGGAATCGAACCCTATTCAGCATTTAGCTATAGCCATTTTCAGTAGAGACCGAATTGAATACTGTTTATTTATGAGTGTATTTTTTTTATGTAAAAGGGGCAGACGAGCAGATGGATCACCTGATGGTAAGCGATTACTGTTAATTAAATTAGAAAAACGTTTTGCAAATATAAATAATTAGTATGCTTCTTTCTTCCTGTTATGAAAATGATAATGGAGTCGAGTGATTTTGAAGGATTATCTGATCTGTACTATTTATATAGAGGTAAATCAAATATACAACGATAAGTCTTAAATTCATCCGAAAAGTCTAAACACTTGCGCGATGTAATTGACACCTAACGCCATCTATTGGTCAAGTTTGGAACTAAAACCAAAATTAAGTCCTGAAACCTAAGTTAGGGTGGGCCACTAGTGGTCCCATATTCACTCGAGTCACTGGTGAGATAATCGCATCAAGTCGCATCACTAAGTCTTAGCTTAACAACGCAGCCGCGCTTGTGTACACTGCCTAATGTCAGCTCTTTTGTTAGTTGACAATGGGTGGGTCAAGTGTGTGCCGGCCCTTACCTGTGAGGGGGACAAATATAAAGCAACAATTGGGACAAAAGTCCTAATTTTGGCAGTGATTGGATTGGGACTGGGACACATTTCTAATCCTTTGCTATTGGGCAGATGAGGATTTGTCCAAATATTGTAAGAATTTTCCACATTATTAACCTCATTCTTCCCTCCTTTATAAAAACTGCTTTCATCTAACAGTAAAAACTCTTGAAGCCGAAAGCTTTCCTTATCTGATAAAAAAAACTTATTTAGTTTCTTTTCATCGCAAATTGGCAATAACTCAACCAAAATTGAATTATGTGTATCAAATACAAAAACGAATTTATGTTGTTATCTATTTGGATACAAAAACGTGTCATGTCCACAGCTGGATTTATGGCCCTTCCTTCATCATATTGGGTGTAGCATGCAATAAATAAAATTCCCAATAATATTGAAGTATTGACATTGAATGTCTTTAGGAAAGAGTTGAAATTATTACTGTTGTAATATTGAAATTCAAACCCTTATTTGTCGAATGGCACAACACTAGATGCTCTGTTGGTCTATTGGTTTAAGTACCGGGACGTGATCTCGGGGTCCTCGGTTTGATTCCCAGGTCTAACAAAAAGTATGTTTTGAATTTTTCAAACATAGCTCAGGTTTGTGATCACCAATCTGCATTTGGCAAGAGTGGTGATTAAGCCTTATCCTATCATAGTAGCGATGACTTGATTTCTATGATGGAGGCCTTTGCCTTGCAGTGGGACAGTATATAGGCTGACACTTTACAACACTAGTGTTACTAATATCACTGCTAATCTGTTCTACTTTGTCTTTGGTTAGAAATTCCTTCTATTCCTAATACACGTTTCTCCGTTTTCAAAATTTATAAATTTCATCATGTTATTGGCCCAGACCCTGATTGAGCTGGATAAAGTTTAAAAATTAGAGTTCGTATAAATAAAAGTCAATCATCGTCCAATTATCCAATTTTATATCGTCATCAGCAAAAATGTTTTCAAATAACACATCAGTGCTGCCTACAAACGTGCCTAGAGCACGAGGAGTTGTGGGCTTGCGTGGTTTTTTTTTAATTGTAGATAGGTAAGCGTTTGACCATATTTCACCTGATGGTAAGTGATAATATGGTCTAAGATGTAGCACGATTACCTATTATAACGATAACGATTACATGGTGCAGGAAAAAGAGAGACATGGTGAGGTGTAAGAGATTGACAAGAAAAAGGACACGAAAACAAGGACAAAAATGAATTGATCCAGTCAACTACGTACACACCCAGGAAGCTAAACGGCGACCAGCGTCTTCGGGTCGGGGGGCTCGGGTCGCATTGCACGGTTCACACACGTCGCTTGTGTCAGGGCGCCCCTCTTTTTAGCGTAAATCCAGAAAGGATAAATGGCGGTGAGCGTCGATGTGGAAGGCTTTACATCAGTGCACATGCCGGCCTCACCACAGGCCATACGAATTGATGCAGAAGAGCAAGAAAGACTGGCACACCGGGGAGGTTTAACTGAGTATGCCACTGGGCACCATTCCCAGACGGAGAGCCTCAGATACTCTGGCGGGTCCCCCGGCCCGCGGAGATGCCTAAAGTTGGCCTTGCATTGCACACCCCGCAAGGTCATGCATTTATCCCCGAGTGAGCAAAAAAAAAGGAAGCTAAACGGCAAAGTAAGTATGGGATAATTTAGCCAAAGCCTTCGACGACAAAGGATTAACTCGTCGTGTCAGCTTGTTGAGGGAATTAATAACCATCATCCTAGACGGATGCCAAAATATCGAAGAGTATATTATTAACACCATAATAACTGCTCACAAACTGAGAAACTACTTGCTGTAAAAGATGAATGGCTGGAAACCTTACTACTGGCTGGACTACTGGATTTTTACCAACCAATGATAATGGCATTAGAAAGCTCTGGTTTGGCAGTAACAACTAATTCTGACAAAACGAAGCTCCTGCAAGATGTTAGAAAATCCGAAAGTACTGCGCTTTATGTAAACAAAAGTAAAAATTATTTGCGAAGTGCCAAAGAAGTTTTTTTTTTATGCTAGAGGCGAGCAAGCGAGTCACTTGATGGAAAGCAACCATCGCCGCCCATCAACATCCGCGAAATCAGAGAGATCGCTAATGCGTTGCCGTAAAAAGAAGTACACTCTTCTCTTGAAGGTCCCTAAGTCGTAGCCGTCGGGAAATACTCCCATACGTAAACTGTTCCACAAAACTGAGGTACGTGGTAGAAAGTTCCGCGAAAAACGCACAGTATTCGACCGCCATCTATCGAGATGATGAGAATGGAATGACAATCGCTTGCGTGTGGTTTTAGATAAAATTCAGAAATCTTTCAAAGGTCTGAGGTGTTTTGGTTCTTTTTTTTATTGCTTGAAATAGGTTGATGAGCTTGCGGCCCATCTGATGGTAGGTACACGGTAACCGCCACTCATAGACATTAACAATGCCGGAGCACAGTCATGCCGCGAAAGAAGAACTGAAAAGAGTTCTTCTATTTTAAAAAGAACATGTCATAGCGATCATCCCTGATAGCTAAGAGACTGCGGCTGGAAGCTCATGCCAGATTCTGCACGAGCATGGGAAAAAAGAGAGTGAACGTAACAAATATGGACATATTAGTAAGAATTGTCGAAATAAGTCGCTTCTATTGTCGAAATAAGTCGGTTCTGTTGTCACTTTACGTGTATGAGGTATGAAATTTTGTCCATCAACATAGGGATCTCTTTCCCAAAGCATGTGATGTACAAAATACTTGAATGCGCAAGAGACAAACATAAACTTGTATTAAGAAATGTTCCCAAAACATGTAAATATAGTAAAAGTTGTCTTGCGATGTGCGTAAAAATATATAACGAGATCCTAAATAAATTTAAGGTGCTAAATAGTTATTTATTTAAAAAAGATTAACTAAATGGCTTAATGAGAGAAAAATTTAAAGTGTTAAGGAATTTTTTTGAATTAGAATTTGACTTTTTATGATATTTTTAATTTTCCACAGTTGACTATTTAATAATATTGTAAATCCATGTAATTTTGAATCTATGTAATGTGATTTAATTTATTATTGACATTGTAAATATTTGCATGCTATTTTTTATATTAGCGAAACATAAGGACTTTTTACTTTTTTTATGTCATACTTGTATACCATGTTTTGTGCAAATAAATAAATGATTTAAGAAAAAGGAACAAAAGTAAAAAAAGAGACCTCTGGCTATGTAGCTGTATACTCTGCATTGGCAACAACAGTTCGTCACCAAGTTTGCTTTGGATGGCCACACTTGCGCTTCCCCTGAGAATTCAGTCCAACGCTTGTTTGGGAAAGCAAAAAATACTATGACTATAACTTTTTTGCTCGCAGAAACGCCACTGTCCCAAAAATACCAGCCCGCTGGTTGCCCCAACATGGCAGATATTTCCTCTGGAAAAACGCCAGAACAATTTGGCTATTCATTCGATATTAATGGCGCTGTAATATCAGAAGCATCCCCGGCATTGACTAATAAAAGTGTCCGCCAGACTTGGAGACTATCCACTGAGTAGTACGAAGATACGAGAATCCATCCTCATCTTAGCGAGTAAGTAATAGGCTTGTGTACTAGGTCAGAGATTGGCAGATTTTTTAAATAGCATTGAGAAATAACGGTCAAAAGTAGCTATGTATAAAATTTCAGCTTGAAAACGTATGTATTGTTTTTGTTATGAGCCCTCAAAGGCAAAGATAGGCAAGTAAATTTTAAGTCTTAAATTTACGAAATATTTATATAGCAATCGATATCTTATTCAATTTATAGCAACTTTTGTTAAGAAACCATTTTCATAAACGCACTATTTCATATAGCTATCGAACAAAGCTATCTCGCGATGCGCACAACTAGTGAGGGCTGACGTCACGCCTCGCGTTGCTGTTTGTATGGAGCGTTTTGGGCAAGTCTATTTTAAGTGATTTTTAAATTGTCCTATCACGAAGAGTTTCCAAGCTGACAAATCCATTCTTTCACCGATGTTTTCACTATTGAGGGTTTCTTATATTACCAACAAGAGTAAAAAAATAGGACACCTGCCTATTACCGGTTGTGTCCTAAAGTTAAATAACAAAGTAAATAAATATTTCACATCATCACATACATTGATCTGACTCCGAGATAGGTAGCTCGAGCACCTGTGTTACGGATATCAGAATCAACAGTGGGATTACAAATATATACATATAATACTTTTCTTTTGTAAATACATACTTATAATACATAGAAAACACCCAGACCAATACAAATAGACATGTTCATACACACAAATGTCTGTACTGTGCGGGGATCGAACCCGCAACCCTTGGACCAAAGGCAGCGTTCACTACCACTGTTCCAAACGGGTCGTCAAAGTCAGTTATAGCTGTGAGTTGCACTTAGGGCAAGCTTGAAATTGAATGTCAGGACGAGTGAGACTTTCTGTATCGTATCGTCCTGCAGTTTATTAGTATACGATTATGTAACTACTAGTCTTTGTGACCTATGAGGCGAACCTTAAGGTGACAGTAATGTATCAATACGGGGATTAACACGATATTTATTATGTGGAACAACATTGTGCACTCACATATTTGGCACTCACAGTTTCGGCTACGTTACAGCAGCCGTGGTCACGAGCGGACTGCTTATATATATATATATATATATATATATATAAACGCGAATATATATATATATATATATATATATATTCGCGTTTATATATATATATATATATATATATACGCGAAAATCTAAAAAGCTACTAAAGGATGACAGGTAAGGCACATTAGCGACGTCAATCGATTTTAATTTTTAGCTACTAAATCGGATTTATTTTAAACAATTTCGGGTGACAATCCCTCTGCAAACACCTATACCATTTATTTAATACTTACTAGTTAACTGTTTGGTCTGCTTTTTGCATTCGAATTTTAGGATTACCTGCAAAAGTGGCCGCTTTTGGCGTGAATCAATTTTTCGCGGATCGGAACAAAAACGGATGCACCATTCGTGCTATAGTTATTTAATAAATAGTATAAGTGTTTGCCGAGATGATTTATTCCAGAAATTGTTAAAAATAGATCCAGTTTAATAGATAAAAATTAAAAGCGATTGGCGTCGCTAGTGTGCCCTACCCGTCACCTTAAGTATCATGCTCACTCAAATGTCTCTGAGGTGGTGGGCTTATGTGGCGGGTCATTGCATTCCCTCTAATATGGTTGAGTGAAAAGGCTGACACATACGTCATACTTGTGAACAGGTGCCACCTTTGGGGACTGCTTTGGTTTAACTCACAAAATTTATTTTATTATTTGCTTTATTTTATTTTGTATTTCAACTAATGATATAACATTGTATGAAATTTTGGCGATTGTAAAGAATAACTGGCGAGTTTCTTGCCGGATCTTCTCGACCAGAAACAACTTTCCGAGCCGGTGGTAGAATCGCATTATGTTTATTTATTTCTTTAGTATATTTTATGTATCAACATATATATGAATTAACATGTAAATTATACATAAGTGCTTATAAATAGTTTTAAGTCATTCAAATGTATGACGATTTGTAAGTGCTGTGTACAAGCCTATGCAAATAAAGAATTATTTGATTATAATATAATATAAAAAATATAAAATATTTATTGCAAATAACTTAAATCTATTACAAACTTATGGTCACAATCTTACATATTATAGTACCGATATTTGACATTTTGCCTGAACTAGGGTACCCTGTGTTTCAGGCTAATAAATAGGTCCTAGAAAACTATATTGGTAAATATTTTGGTACCTCAGTTCTGTGGAACGGTTTGGCTGCAGGAGTATTTCCGGACGGCTACGATTTAGGGACCTTGAAGAGAAGAGCGTACTCTTTTTTAAAAAGGCCGGCAACACATTAGCGATCTCTCTGATTTCGCGGATGTTCATGGGCAGCGATGATTATTTTCCATCAGGTGACCCTCTTGCTCGTTTGTCCGCCTCTAGCATAAATAAATTACAACTTAAACTTAATATTAGGTACTCTACGCTACGCTAGCTTGGATTGACCTTTATTGCAAGGGAAATGATGAAGATCGCTGCGTGATGATGATATGATATAACTCAAGCGTCTCATACACGTCGGCGCGCTGTCGGATAAATGATATGTATGATGTTAATGTAATGCACTGATTTTTGTCTAGGTGACTTTAATACTCCTCCCACTCGCGAAACGATTTTGTCTAAGATTTGGGGAGTCTGGTAATTACAATGAAGCGACTGCCGTCTGACCTTAGCAACCCTTGTACATGAGAAGCAGACAAACTGAATCGTGGTTACATGTTTCAGAAACTATACGAAACTTACGAAGTTTTTCTCACCGACGAGCTTATTGTAGAAATACGCACAGAGATTTGAAAAATCTATGTGCAAGCTTGGATTCGAACCTCGACGCCCCGTATGGAAAGCGCATTCTTATCCACTGAGCTACCATCTCGCTCTAATTATCTTTCCAACTAAAATTCCTTTAGTTTTTGAGCCTAGTCTTATGCAGAACGAAAGGGGGCCATTTTGCTAATGATAACGGTTAGATATATATCAGCAATTTACTTCGTAATATATACCTTTTGATTTTTAACCCCCGACGCAAAAACGACGGGGTGTTATAAGTTTGACGTGTCTGTGTGTGTGTGTCTGTCTATGGCATCGTAGCTTCCGAACAAATGAACCGATTTTGATTTTGTTTTTTTTTGTATGAAAGATGAATAAGGAGGGAGTGTTCTTAGCTATGTTGGATAAAAATCGATCCAAGATGGCCGCCGTCACAAAGATTTGGATTTTATTTTTTAACACAACTCCCACAATATAGGTATCATATAAAAGGGCTTGAGTAGCAGAATATATTAATTGTGAAAAATTTCAAATCCAAGATGGCCGCCGTCAGAAAATGACGAATAACCTATTTGTTGTTCCAACTGCCTCAATATAGGTATCAAATGAAAGAGCTTTAGTTGTGTCGAGGGTTTTTTTAATTTTTAATTTAACTTTTATATAAAAGGAAACAAGACTAGCGTCCTCCCTTTATCTGGTGCCACAGAATACCAGCTTCATTGCTTTCGAAGCAGTGACGACCCGTCTGGAACAGTGGCATTGAACGCTCCCTTTGGTCCGATCCCCGCACAGTACAAACATTTGTGTGCATGAACATGTCGGTTTGTATTGGTCTGTGTGTTTTCTATCTATGTATTATAAGTATGTATTTACCAAAGAAAAGTATTATATGTATACATATGTTTGTAATTCCGCTGTTGGTTTTGATATCCGTAACACAGGTGCTTGAGCTACCTATCTCGGAGTCAGATCAAAAATGTGACGTTGTAAATTATTTTTTAATGACTGACCACTATAATCTGGGCATCTTTAAAGCAAGAGTGAACAGGCATCTTTTAGGCAAACGCGTATCATCCTAGACCTCATCGTCGCTTTCCATCAGGTGCGATTGTGGTCAAGCGTTGGCATATTGACCAAAAAAAAAATTGCGTAAAATAGGTCAACGAGCATGCGGTCCATCTGAAGGTAAATAGTTACCGCCCTTCATAGACATCCACGATGCCGGAGCACTATTTATTATTAATGCTAGGTGGCGACTACTTTGGTAGCATTTAAGTTCTATATTAATATTAGCCTTAGGTTAATGTGCTTCAAATAAATATTCTCTTTTCTTGTTCTTTATTTTTCTTCCCAACTGAATCAAAACATTTTTAATGCATCGAGTCTGTCGTCAAGTGCAGGGTGTCAATACGTTTGAGGTCACGAGCGAAGCCGCACGAGATCGCGTAGATACGACACACCCTGTATAGCTCCAAGATACTACTATACTTGCTTTTAGAAAGACCTTGGTTTTTTATGGACTGAAAGTACACTGTTCTTGTGACGGTTATTTTGCCAAAATATTTCCTACGAGTACTACAAAACTATGGACACGGAGCACGCTAATATGAGGAATTGGAAAGAAAATGAACAGGGTTTCTTGCCTCTGACTCAAAAATTAAAGTATGCCGTGGAAATCTGTTATGTGAAATTTAAGGAGATTGACTTTGACAACAGCATTTTATAGTGATTATGCTAACTAAAATGCAATGTGACGCTCGGCCAGTTACAGACACAGAATACAGAATATTTATGTCGGGTTTACCTTCGAAGTTCCTGGATTCCATAGTACAAGGGGAAACCATAATTTGGGACCAGGAAAATGTATGTGATGTTGTATCAATTTTTTTTCATTATTTATAACTAAATTAAGAGAAGATTTGCTTAAGTAGAGCCACAGATTGATTTTTGTCTTTTTAAGACTATTTTATTTATAACGCTTGACCACAATTGTGATTGTAAAGAGAACATCTCTTCGTAGTATCCTCGTAAGAAGAATTTGTGTTTTTTTTATATTTTTTTACACTTCAATCATTATAATTATACTTTAATTAAATTATGTTCTATTTTACGTACAGATCTATGTTTGTGCAGAAAACTTAGATGTGTTAAATTCACCTACAAAACCTTTCTTGTCTCAATATCTCGTTGAAAGAGGGTAAGGCCACGCGGAGGCCATACGTCACTCTCAGCGTTTAAGTGCCCATTCAAGGGTTAGCCTATGGCACATTATTATGCACTGGACATTTTAGCAACCTTACGTCATCTTGCCAGGGTAGGGTTACAGGGTGAAACAGACGACATTATGTAACGTAGATAGATAGATACACTTTATTGCACAAAATTTACAGATCTTAGTCTAAGTTATTATACTAAAACAATGTAGGCGGTCTTATCGCTAATAGCGATCTATTTCAGACAACCTCAGGGTAGAGAAAACTATAGCAAATTAAGAAAAGTGGTATTAGCCCAATAATAATGAGAGTCCATAAAAATACTATCAACCAACTAAAAGACTCTACACATACAGCAATTACCGTGGAATGGGCTGGTTCGACTGGAGTGATACTACGGCCTCACAGGAAACCGGCGTGAAGCAGCACTGTGCTATGTTTCGCTGCGTGAGTGAGGGTACCAAAGGCCAAATCGGGACTAGGGGGTTTTAATGGTCGGCAGTGTACTTGTGACTCCACTGGTGTCGTGGGTGTCCATGGGCGGCAGGAATCAGGTTACCATCAGGTGATCCGTCTGGTGGCAGACATCACGTAAAAAAAAACTCACGGCAGACTGTTTCATTCATTGATTTTAAATAAAAAAAGATACCAATGCTACGATTATTTGGCAGTTACTTTCTTTTAAATCTTCCGACCATTTGAACAACTCCATTGTAATTAATTTCCTTAAAATACTAGGGATGTTTTAGTATGGTAGAACTCAACACTGATACATTTTAGGCACTTGGTGCTTATATTGTCTATCCCAGTACTAACATAGTTAGTACTGGGATAGACAATATAAGCACCAAGTGCCTAAAATGTATCAAGGAGTTTATACTGGATGAGTTGACTGGCTGCATCAATAATTGCCTCGAAACGGGAGTTTTTCCAAATTTACTTAAGATAGCACAAGTAACACCTATATACAAATCTGGTTCAAAATCTGATCCAGGAAATTACAGACCGATCTCTGTTTTGCCTATAATATCTAAAATCTATGAAAAGATATTACATAACCGGCTTTCAGATTACCTTGATTCTATAAATTTCCTTTTTGAAAGACAATATGGTTTTCGTCCACAAAGTAATACTCTAGGTGCAACAGTAGATCTTGTCACTAAAATAAAAATCAACATTGACAGCAAAAAAATTGCTTTAGGAGTGTTCATCGACTTGAAGAAGGCTTTTGATACGGTCAGTCACTCTCTCCTACTGGAAAAGCTAAGATGCATAGGGCTTTCAGGCACTGCATATAATGTATTTTTTTCTGATCTTCAAAATAGACAACAAATAGTAAAACTAGGAAATTGTAAAAGTTTGCCTTTACCTGTTACCTGTGGCGTTCCTCAGGGATCGATCCTAGGTCCACTTTTGTTTCTAATTTACATCAATAATTTACATGAAATAGATCTACAAGGTCATCTAACTTTATATGCTGACGATACGTGTCTTTTTTATTTCGGAGGCACAGCTCATGAGGTTATACAAAAAGCTCAAAAAGAACTCGATATACTCTTTAGTTGGTTTAATCAAAATTTATTGACTATTAACATTGCTAAAACTAATTATATAATATTTGCAGCAAAAAACAAAAAAATTGTAAGCGACTTGAATCTTTTCATAAACGGCGAAAAAATAGAGAGAAAACTCATGAAAGATACCTAGGATTGATCCTTGACGAAAAACTCACATGGAAAATTCATATTGAAAGTATCAAATCAAAAATTACGGCACTGACAGGGGCCCTGCGTAACATAGTCTCCTGTTTACCTAAGAAAGTACGAATAGACATTTATAACACTCTTGTCAAACCACACTTGGAATACTTGGTAGAAGTATGGGGGTATGCAGCTCCGTCACACCTTAAAGACCTCCAAATAGCACAAAATAAAGTAATAAAAGTATTATTTCAATATGATTATCTAACGCCAACCAAAGAACTTTATAAAAATACAAATCTTTTGGATATCAAAAAAATACATTCATTCAAAACTTGCATACTAATACATAAAATTCTCAACGGCAGTTTACACTCAGAAATTAATTTTATAAAAATAGTCAATTCCAAAATAAAAAACTTAGAAACTCTGATAATATTAATTTACCTTTTCCTAGAACCAGATACGGGTTAAACAATTTAATGTACGAAGGAGTAAAATTGTACAATAAACTACCTAAAGCCATCAAAGAGAGTGAATGTATAAATAGTTTTAAAAATAAGCTTAGATTATCCTTTAATTAATTTTCTGTTCAACTAAATTAGACATAACCCACTATACAAAGAGCTCTGGTACCAATTTGTTGTACAGCAATGAAACTTAATAGGTTTAAGACCAGGTAATGCTGTCATAATATGACAGTATTTCCTGGTTTTAGTAGCATAACTGCAATGTTTGTTTCGGGTTTTACCTACTACTAGCAGGATTATCGAGATAAGTTATGATTAATTGTATTAGGGTTCCTCTAATCTATGAAGTAACGTAGATGTTACTCTGCTGACCTGTTACGGTTTACTGGTGTGATGTTCTCTATATCATTTGTAATATATCTCAAATCTGATGATGCGCGGTCGCATGCACTAATAAGTATACAAACCCATTCAAATTTAAACCTTATAATTCTAGACATAAGAGTCGAGGTATTTAAATCTTATTGCAGGCGACTGTACCATTTCGGTACCAAAACGGTCCATCTCCTTTACCTTTACTTGTCAATTATAGGATTGGGTAATTGTAAATCAATTTGCCCATCAAACTTTAAAAATTATGTAAAGAACCCTTTAATTTTCTACTTCATTTTATAACTTTGCCAATTTTGGTAAACTATTAAATATTATATTTATAATATTAATTCTTAAATTGCATGCTCACAGTTTGTTAATATAATTAACCTAAGTTAATTTAAGTTGAATATTGTCCTATAAGCGAAATGTAAATTTC
The DNA here is from genome assembly GCA_019059595.1 of Marasmia exigua. Taxonomy (NCBI): domain Eukaryota; kingdom Metazoa; phylum Arthropoda; class Insecta; order Lepidoptera; family Crambidae; genus Marasmia; species Marasmia exigua. Next base: position 2,100,675 of record CM032485.1, on the reverse strand, counting down.
TTTGAGACAATAAATATTCTTTAAACCGAACACAAAACCCTTCAATCCTCCAATAGAAAATTCTCACGTAACTCGACGTGGAATCAAGGAAAACATTGGTGACGATGTGTACACCAACATTGTTGGGTTTTGCTACCCTGATCCAATTTGCACGGATCCTTTATCTAAGGGTAGGTAACTGAAGGATTACGAATTATTTCTAGCACTAGCAGGCAATATTTTTCTAATAAAATTGGATACTATTATGTAATAAATAAGAATTAATACATACAACATCTCATACGTTGATCTGATTCCGTACTAAGGCTAGATTCGATCAATGTTGACGACCCGTTTGGAACAGTGGTAGTGAACGCTGCCTTAGGCCTAAGGGTTGCGGGTTCGATTCCCGCACAGTACAAACATTTGTGTGCATGAACATGTCTGTTTGTATTGGTCTGGGTGTTCCCTATGTATTTTAAGTATGTATTTACAAAAGAAAAGTATTATACGTATATATTTGTAATCCCACTGGTTGATTCTGATATCCGTAACACAGGTGCTTGAGCTACCTATCTCGGAGTCAGATCAATGTATGTGATGTTGTGAAATATTTATTTATTTAATGTTTCTCCGTAGACAGATCTATAGTATAACGTTAGATTGGTATAGAATGACAGCGCTTTACCATAGATTTAGTACCATACATTGATCTGATTCCGTACTAAGGCCAGATTCGATCAATCTTTATCCGATTTGGTTTATGTACCTTCAAAATTTAAACTCATTGTTGTTAGACGTAAGTCGCGTCCATAATTAATTATTCTGGTAACCCGTGATTAAAGATTGTCTACAGTACAGGCCTAGCCTAGTGTAGAGATCTCTGTAAAGTTTTTAAGATAACGCCAGTCGATACCTACAACCTTAGCATGTTCTAACCTATAGATAAGAAAACAATTTTGTTAAATATGTATGCTGAAGTTGTTTTTCAATAAACTTTTTTTCTTTTTCTATTCTTTATCCGTAGACAGATCTATATAGAATGACAGCGCTACACCATAGATTTAGTACCGATCTTCATATAACGTCATGACACCGCTAGAAACTATGACACCCGGATTAATTCCGATTCGTCCAATATTTATCCAACTATGTAGCTTCGAACACCCTGCTGCATGTGGTATTGTGACGCTTGAATAATTGAAAAATATAAATATTTCACAACGTGACATACAGTGATCTGACTCCGAGATAGGTAGCTCAAGCACCTGTGTTTCGGATATCAGAATCAACAGTGGGATTACAAATATTTACATATAATACTTTTTTTTTGTAAATACATACTTATAATACATAGAAAACACCCAGACCAATACAAACAGACATGGCGGGGATCGAACCCGTAAGCAACCCTTGGACCAAAGGCAGCGTTCACTATCACTGTTCCAAACGGGTCGCCAAACGAGTTACGGGTTGTATACACATTGATCTGATCTTAAATTTACGAAACATTTATATGACAATCGATATCTTATTTTTTTATTTGGCAATCGATATCTTATTTCATAAACGCACTATTTCATATAGATATCGAACAAAGCTCGCGATGCGCACAAACTAGTGAGGGCTGACGTCACGCCTCGCGTCGCTGTTTGTATGGAGCGTTTTTGGCCAGTCTATTTTAAGTGATTTTCAAATTGTCCTATCACGAAGAGTTTCCAAGCTGACGAATCCATTCTTTCACTTATGTTTTCACTATTGAGGGTTTCTTATATTACCAACAAGAGAAAAAAATAGACACAAGCCTATTACCGGTTGCGTCCTAAGTTAAATAATAAATATTTCACATCATCACATACATTGATCTGACTCCGAGATAGGTAGCACAAGCCTGTGTTACGGATATCAGAACCAACAGGGGAATTACAAATACATACATGTAATACTTTTCTTTTGTAAATACATACTTATATACATACATGCAAACAAATATTCTTACTGTTGGGGGATCGAACCCACAACCCTTGCACCAAAGGCAGCGTTCACTACCACTGATCCAAACGGGTCATCAAAACTATAGGGCTATATTGCATGTGTGTAAGACCATGGTAACACTCCCATCGAGCCGGTACATTAATGCGGAAGCGTAACTCTCCCACAGGTGAAAACCTATACAGCTTCAAATAGTTAACCGTTTCCGTAGCAAATTTAAAGCGCTCAGGGACATCGGAAAAGTCGTTTCAACCCGTACGAGGTCGGTGGGGATATCATAACCCTGTAACAGCACTCCGAAGGCCAAGAGGACGCCACCCCTAGATATGGGTGGCGTCCTCTTGGCCTTCGGACCCGGAAGATTTCCCACTAGTGTTGCTTATCGTTAGTCTATCGATAGTACAAGCAAAATCAATAGTATCGATAGTCTATCGATAGTAAAAGTAAAATCAATAGTATCGATAGTCTATCGATAGTATTGCTGGTTGTTAACAATATCGATAGTAGAATTAGATCAATACTACTGATAACGCTGATACTATCGATAGTATCGATAGTATCGCACACATTTAATCAGGCAGCATTAATATCGAAACATAGCTGACTATCAATAGTACAAAACTGTCGATCTTATCGATAATATCGATAGCTTTTTATTAAATCGATAATATCGATAGTACCGGGCATTAAACAATCGATAGTATTGGCATTATCAATAGTATTGATCAAATTTTACTATCGATACTATCGACAGTTTTGACTATCGATAGTCTGAATGATAGTTTTATAGATTTTCTCGTTGCATTATAACCTATAATTTATCAAGATGGGAATCAGCACGATATAGTGATACAACATTAGTCAGTCTCGACCACGTGACCACGGCTGCTGTAACGTAGCCGAAAAGTCGAGCAAAATATGTGAGCACACAATGTTGTATCACAGAATAAATATCGTGTTAATTCCCGTCTTGATAAATTATAGTCTGAATGATTTACGAGGTCAACTATTGATAGGGAAACTATCGATAGTTCCGCAACACTACTTCAGACCCGGAAAATTTCCTACCTTATTTTATGGTTTATGACTCTAGCAAGGATATATTTTTGTATGTATCCTTAAAGTGATCTCTCTGTAATATGCTATTTATAAAGAGATAAATCCTACAGACAGCAACGCTTATAGGTCATCCAAATACACAAAACACTTTCGCGATGTAATCCACACCTTTCGCCATCTATTGGTAAAAGTAGAACTAATGTTCCTACACGAAGAGATGAGCTAATCAGCGAAGAGATTAGATAGTGAATTCACTAATTTCAGCTCAGCGTGTAAGCCACAGGTACAAAATAAAAAAAGAAAGAAAAAAATTGCCAGAGGGTGAATCAGGGTTTAGTGAGTCTGGTAATTACAATTCCATAAAAAACAAAACTTGTCAAAAAATCCAAGTCTCGCACTCAGTTGTTCTACTGTGAAAAGTTTTGAAATCTATGTTACCAAGTCGGTTATTAACTTGGCAATGGACCGATCTATGTGGAGAACATTGGGGGAGGCCTATGTCCAGCAGTAGACGTCTATTGGCTGAAATGATGATGATAATTTAAAGATTTTAATTTTGTGTATTTGGTAACAGCCTTTATTTGGTATACTCGATAACATTTACCAACAAACTTTCGCTTGTTCCCTTCTAAAAACAACTTCATATACAGGGTGCTGCTAAAAGCGCATCGATAATCGATCCATATCGTCCATAAAAAGCTGAGATAAGTCACTCGACAGCTGAAGCTATCTCGATTCCATTACGCGATGTAAAACTGTACGCTTGCGTACACAAGTGCTTTGAAAATAATTAATTTCACCTCTGTACAAGTTGCCGTTAACTAGGATTAGACTAGCCAGGATGGCGTATTTATTAGTGACCCTGCCCCATACGCCAAAGATCGTGCATTCGGATCCCCACCCTGGACAAACATTCGTGTGATGAACGCTTGCGTTTCTTCAATGTCTTGGTGCAATATATTATGCGGTGATAACACATCTTAGATGTGTTATCTTTTATGCTATACTAGGACAAGGCTTAGGTATAGATAAACTGACAACATACCTAGTGCCATCTATTGGTACCTATATGAACTAATGAAGTCCCGAAACGAAGTGAAGGCGGGCCATTCCCATAAAAACGTATATGAAATCCTTATTATCCTAATAAAGCGATGTATCCTATTAAAATGAGAAAATATAATCCTGTTTCCTCACCAATCGGCGCTAATAATGGCGGCCATTAAAAGTTATAACGAAGCGGCAACAAAATATGAGTTATTTGTTACCCGGAATAATTGTTTCATCTTACGCTCGGTGAAATGGAGAATTTAAATTAATTCTTTGACTCTGTGCGTACAGATATGATTAAAATGTCAGGTGTTGATGTCAAGCAATTATCTTTATGACAATAGTCATTTATTTATTGGATTAACAACATGCGATACAGCAGGTGCTTACATATGAAGGATTCTGGCGGTAGGAGTCCAACACTTTGCGTGGGCTGATGCAATTCAAAGGTTTTTAAATGTTAAGTTTTAGTGAACAAATTTGGTGTTTATTCTGCAGTGAAGTGCCGCGAAGTGATCCTAATAATAAAAATTGTTGAATTGTATCGTTTTTAACACTGCTATTGTGTGTCGAGTGAGTGGTCATGGACAACTAAAATGGACCTAATAGAGTCTTGTAATCCGCGATTGTGTTTAGAGTTGTATCGGCAGAATCCGTAGATCGATAAAACGCAAAACACCGGCTTTTTTGTTATGATATAGGTGGCAGACGAGCCGACAGATCACCTGTTAAAGGCGGCGGCGGTAAGCAATTACCGCCGCCCATGGACACCTGCAACACCAGTGGTGTTATAAGTGCGCTGCTTACTTTTTAACCCCCCTTCCCCTAGATTGGGCCTCCGGTACCCTCTCTCACGCAGCGAAACACAGCGCATGCACTGCTTCACGCCGGTTTTCAGAGAGGACGTGGTATTCCACTCATGCCGAAGCCAGCCCATTCATGCCGAAGCGTGGCTCTCCTATTGTTGAGTGAAGACTGAATTCGACTGTTGACCGCCCACATGGGCTACCATCGCTTTAATGATCCGTCTTCCATATATAACATAAAAAAAGTGTAAAAACCCTTTCCCAAAACGTTGTGTCCTCGCCAGTACCACTTGTAATGCATCACCGATTGCGACCGACACGTGAGTACAGGCGCGCGCAGTCGTTGAACCGCGTTCGGCTCGTTTATTTTAACCTGTTTTATCGACAGACGCATTCATAACGCTGAAGGGGGCATGTATTTCAGGATGTCGAGCAATAACAATGTGATGTGGAATCCTATATATATATATATATATATATATATATATATATACTATTTCTTCTTCTTTGAGTGCCTCTTCAGTTCAGAAGGTTCGGCCGTCAGCTATCCAAAATCCTCTCTGTTCATTGCAAGACAACAGCAACAGCCGTTCCACAGATGCGATGCCAGTCCACTCCCTTATATTGCGCAGCCACGATTTTTTTTCTTCTTCCAACGCGTCGCCTCCCCTCTATTTTACCCATCATGATGAGCTACACTACATCGTCATGATGAGATATACTATTTATAAATTAAAGAGGATAAATCTACAGTTAGCGGCAACGCTTATAGGTAATCCGGAAACACTAAACGCTTGCGCGATGTAATCGACACCTAGCGCCATCTATTGGTAAGAAGTGAAACCCCGAAACGAATTGAGAGCCGATAGTAAAAATTTAAACTAAGAAATTTCTTGGGAGTGTAGATGCAATCAATGGTGTGGCAAACATAAGGGAACAGGTTGTGGGGCAAAAGATAAAACATATTGGATACCAATGGAGTCACAAGTGCACTGCCAACCTTTAAAACCGCCTTCCCTCTGATAGTTTCTCAAAAAATATGATACCTATAATTTTGAGATAATGATTCTGAACTTGTTACCTTGATCCAGTTGGTCTGGTTCCCCTGTCTAAGGGTTGCGAAGGTCAGACGGTAGTCGCTTCATTGTAATTATCAGATTTCCTGAATCGTGGATCATGGTCCAAGCGGGGTTTTTGCAGCGATTGGGAATTACACACTAAGATAAGGGAATATAGGTGTATGGGTAAAACAAAACTTATCAAAAAATCCATGTCTCGCACTCAGTTGTTACCGTGAAAAATTGTGAGATCTATGTTACCAAGTCGGTTATTAACTTGGCAATCGGTTGTGTTTTCATGCAATGGCCGAGTCAAATATTCAAAAACAGATTATCAAGTTAATAACCGACTTGGTAACATAGATCTTACAATTTTTCACGGTAGAACAACGTGAGTGCGATTGACATGGATTTTTTGACAAGTTTTGTTCTTTCTATCAAATGGTGGTCGGACCGCGAATACTGCGACGGTCATTTCTTTTCTTAAAACGGATTCCAAGCGAACGAATTTGTGACCTCTGCATGTCAAAAATGGTCCGACTGAGGCGTCGTGAGGGATGACATACGTGCCAATAACCCCACTATTAATGAAAGATCGTGCGTCCACAACGCATTGTAGGAAAACGTGAAAAAGCGTTTCTCGCGGAACTTTCTATCACGTGCCTCAGTTCTGTGGAACGGTTTGGCTTCACGAGTATTTCCGGACGGCTACGAGTTAGGGACCTTCAAGAGAAGAGCGTACTCTTTTTAGAAATGGCCGGCAACACATTAGTGATCTCTCTGATTTCGCGGATATTCATGGGCGGCGTTGATCACTTTCCATCAGGTACCTCGATTGCTAGCATAGGAAAAACTCTCAGGACTCAGGACTCCAAGGCGCCAGCTTGGGACGTAACCGAGATAACGCCAAGATGACGAGGTCATAGGCTTGTTGCTTAAAGTCTATAGCTGTTAATGTTATTAGACCACAACACCAGGTCACAAAGCAGCAAATATTTAAAACCATCGCTTATAGCGAGGGCTCCATCGACCGTGAGATTCAACTCCGAACACGTCCCGCGGGGCGGGAATGAATGAGTATAGCGAGCTTCTCGACTTTCGCCCCGGCTGTAATGTATCTTTAAGCTACAATACAGGCAGAAATATTACATACAATACCTACAGGCATTTTAAAATGATATAGAAATGAGATCATTTGACTTTGATCATTTAATTGACTGTATTATGTATGTTTATAAAAATTTAGAAAACTTCCCTCGAAAATCCGACAACCATAACCTAAATACTAGAAATAAACACAAGCTTGGTGTTTCACATCTCAGACTTCATAAGATTGGTAATTCATTCGTAGGAATGAGTATTAAAATATTTAATAAGTTACCACAAAAGCTTGTTGATTTACCAATGCCCAAATTTAAAACACATGTTAAAAATTATTTAATGGCAAAAGCCTATTATACAGTTAATGATTACTTAAATGACAAGAATTTGTGGAAATGATAAACTGTTCGCCTACACCCATGACACTGTACTTAAAAAAAAATTGGTGATTAAAAAGAGTAACTGGCGAGTTTCTTGCCGGATCTTCTCGTCAGAATCAACTTTCCGATTCCGGTGGTAGAATCACATTATATTTATTCATTTCTTAGTATATTTTTTGTATCGTCATATATGTTTAATAACATGTATAATATACATAGCTATAATTTATATTTTTCATGTATGACGATTTGTAAGAGCTGTATATAAGCCTATGCAAATAAAGCACATTTGAATTTTGAATTTTGAATTTTGAATCACGCAGTCACGCATCGGAACACAGGACAATGCTGCTTCACACCGGTTTTCTGAGAGGCCGTGGTATCACTCCGGTCGAGCCGGCCTATTCATGCCGAAGTGAATGACCGTGTCATAAGAATAATCCTTTTAGTCTTTAAAACATTTTCACTCCTTTGTAAGAGAAGCTGCGGGCTTAAGGTGACGGGTAGGGTACACTAGCGACGCCAATCGATTTTAATTTTTAGCTACTAAACCGGATCTATTTTAAACCATTTCGGGATTATAACCTCTCGGCAAACACTTTTACTATTTATTAAATAACCATGCACAAATGCGGACCCAAAATTTGTGCATGATTATAATAAATAGTATAAGTGTTTGCCGAGAGGTTGTAACCGACCGACACCGAAATTGTTTAAAATAGATCCGGTTTAGTAGCTAACAATTAAAAACGAATGGTGTCGCTAGTTAGGGCTACCCGTCGCTTAAAGCTAGTATATAAATAACACATTCTTCGTAAAGTATCATTCATATTATAAGTGTTGTTTAGTTGGTGAAGTATGCAAGCCTTTACAAGACCCCTACCAAACAAATCCGGAGAATTTCCATCATAAGTTTCGTACACAGAGTTTCGACGTGCGCATATTTTGCAACATTTGCAAATAAGGATTCAGTTGAGGTTAAATGTTTTTCTTCAGCATAACGTCATGTCACATTATTAGACCGTCATTCAGGATTTGGGGAGTCTGGTAAACTCTTTAGTGAAACGACTCAGTGATCCGACTCAGCCAAATGATACACTGTTCCGAATCTCTAATGTTCACTCCTAATGTATCATTCGACCTCGAGTTCGAGTGAACCGAATGATGGGAATGGGCTTAATGATCGGATGAGCCGAATGATCCTGTAGGTAAAACCTGCTTTTTGTAATCAGACACTGGCAATTTTGTGACACCAATTTGAATTCGTTTGTTTATATGTCATGTGTTAACTATACTGCTGTTATGAAAATACAATCGGATACTCTAGCGGCTATTATTCCGTTTTTTTTACTGCGCCCTTCTACTGCAGCATAAGATCCGAATGAGCTCAATGATCCGAGTGAGCCGAATGATCCAAATGAGCGGAATGATCCAAATGAGCGGACTAAATCACGGAGCTTTGCCGTTCAGGGTTGTGATGGGGCTGCCCCGATTCTGCAGCGCCTCTGGGATGTTTGCGGAGGCGCAAGTCGCCTGTTTCCATACTACTATGCGTAGGAGAAGCGCTTCTTTGGTACAGCAGAGTTCGGGCCAGCTCTAACACGATCCTGGAGATGATAGCCGATAGGTTGGACTGCCTTACATGCGGCTTTGCTGTAATAGACATATCCCAGTGGTGCCGTTTGTAAGGCGCTATTAAAACTATTAAAATATGTTTTTTTTTGTTTTTGTAATAACTGTTAATGTGCATTTATTTTTGTTTCTGTTTATTTCTAATGATTGGCTGATTATGTATCTTGATATATATCTTGGAATTGAATTGAATCAAATTAAGTGTATTTTGGAATTAAATGTATCTAATGTTAAGGTAAAACAATGTAATCACATCATAATGTATCATATGGGCTCTGTAATTTTTTATTGCCTGAAATAAACGATTATAAGCGTTTCACCGTTCAGCATCTCTACACTGATCCAGATGCAAATGTTCCGATCGTTTTTGCCAGGTCTAGAGTCTGGTAATTACAATGAAGCGGCCGCCTGACCTGAACTGAATCATGGCTACACGTTTCAGAAGCTATCCGAAACGTGCAGGTTTCCTCACGATGTTTTCCCTCACCGTCGCGCTGATAGAAATGAGTACCTACTCGTAGATTTGAAAAATCCAGAGGTGCATGCTTGGATTCGAACCCCGACCCTCCGTATGGCGGGCGCGTTTAATGCGATGTGCGGCAGTCCGTACCTTGATTCAAGATTTGATGAATCTGGCAATTATTTGACTAAGCGAAAATTTTTGCGGCTCTGCCAAGGGACCTTCTTTGTTATAACTTTTACAATTTTAGTTTGTACCGACTTCAAAAAGAGGTTCTATGTTTTTTACAAGATTACTTTTTAGTTACGTCACTGTATTTTATTACCTAGGTTTCTTCTTTATATATAGATATAGCTATTAGCAGTCTAATGGTTTGTAAAGGGAGAGCCCACGCTGAAATTACCACGGACGCGATGTCAAGACATCACTTTTTTTCATACATTATGTCAGACAAACGAGCAGACGGCTCACCTGATGATAAGTGAATTACCGCTGCCCATGGACATCTGCGACACACGGGGCATCACAGATGCGTTGCCGGCTCTTAAGGGAGGAATAAGCTCTTTTCGTCGTATCCGTTCGTAATAACACCATCGTTGGTAGCTGATTCCATAGTTTTACTACGCGCGGTAGGAAGTAGGCGTGAAACTTCCGTTGGGGCTGCCATATTGGCGTGCAAGATGCTTCTTTGCGCTTCGTTTGAAAATTATGCCATATACATAGACGTGCAACCATGCCAGACTGAGCTTTTTCATAGAAAGCCATACTTGATAAGCCACGCGAAGCCGTTAGTACTGGGGTGACGTGCTGGATGACGTTATAAAATAAATAAAATAAATCTTTATTGTAGAAATTGTGGTTTACAAAATATGCATGTGTTAAATTATATAATAGTTCTCACAATTACTCTGTTAGCCATACAATAGTCTATTTACGTAATATTTTCATGCTAATTAAATTTTGTTTGACATACAGTCAATTTGGGTAACTTTGAATTACCTTGTAACTTTGAATAAAACTGGTTTAAAGATTTTTTATTTTATTCCTTGGAATTCCTATACAATTTAAAACGGTATCTACGTTGAATGGATCGACCTTTAGATACCGTTTTAAATTGTATAGGAATTCCAAGGAATATAATAAAAAATCTTTTAACCAGTTTTATTCAAAGTTACAAGGTAATTCAAAGTTACCCAAACTAAATTTTACATGTCAATACTTTATAATTAATTCATTATGGTAAATTAAATTATGTACCTACTATTAAATGTCTAAAGAGGAATGTCAACGAAATAATTAAGTCAGAATATCAAAATAGATCAAAATTTATTGCGACGTCAAAATTGAAAGGAATAAAAATGGAAATAGAAATATAAATATAATTAATCAATAGTATTGCAATGTTTGTCAATGATATAAAATAAACTAATCATCTGTATTTGCCATCGAAGTATTCTTTTAGGTCATAAAAACAACCACTAACCAGCCACTCTCTTCATCATCAGCCCATATAAGTCCCCACTGCTGGGGCACGGGCCTCCCTCAATCACATGAGGGGTAGTTGCCATACTCACCACGCTTGGCAGACGGGTTGGCGAGGGTTTTGATATAAATAATAATAATAATAATAATAAGTTTTTATTGAAAAACCACGAGAACAATATAAATGCTTATAATCTACATATACTAAGGTAACTAATTTTAAGTTTGTTGCCTGAACTAGGAATATCCTGTATCTCAGGCAAAAACGAAAGAAAGAAAAGGACAAAAGGAGCTTATCGATTTTAACAATAAAACATTAAATTATACTAACACTTAATACCAAATTTAAAAATAAATAAACCTGACTGACAATGATTCATGGATAACCTAGTTAACAATTTGATGACTCTGAAATTTACATGACACACATACCTTCACACTTAAAAACGTTTATCTAGCAATACTACGAAACACCCTTACAAAGTCTTTGATTACCTGATGAAATAAAATTAGTAGGCACTGAACATAATTTAAATGCAGAGTTTTCCTTCTCTGGGTGATGATCATGCCAGCAGCTTTACCTTAGTCGCCTTTTACGACACCTCGGTAAGAGTGAGGGTGGCCTATTCTACTCTGCCGGGGACCACACGGCTCTTAATTGTACCTTAAATTTAATTAGTGGTCAGATTCGTTCTTTATCTACCGCACCCGTATAGAGATCCATTAAAGTTACGTCAGGGCCGGTTGGAGCTCTTTCCCACTCTGTGACGTTGTTTTTGAAAAATAGCACATTCCGTTTAAAGCGCGCTTTTAGTTCTAGTTCCATGACTATAAAGAGGTTAATTCTACAATAAACGACCAAAAAGCTGGTCAGGTATCGACACCGGAATTAAGGCCTGAAACGAAGTGAGTACGGGATACTAGTATAATAAATAAATATTTCACAACAACACATACATTGATCTGACTCCCAGATAGGTAGCTCGAGCACCTGTGTTACGGATATCAGAATCAACAGTGGGAATACAAATATAATACACAATAATACTTTTCTTTTGTTAATACATACTTATAATACATAGAAAACACCGAGACCAATACAAACAGACATATTCATGCACACATATGTTTGTACTGTGCGGGGATCGAACCCGCAACCCTTGGACCAAAGGCAGTGTTCACTACCACTGTTCCAATCGGGTCGTCGAAAAGTATCTACAAAAAAATAGAAAAGATTCCAGACTCGCATTAGTTTACAAAATATTCCTAGACTAGTCATAACATATTGTTTTGACTGACGAAATTTACGGCCCAATATATTGTTATTGTTACTTGTTTACAACTCATAAATGTGTAATTAAAATTCTCTGGCAACCACCGCTTTCTATTTATACCCTACGGCCTTAAACTTGGCTTGGCAGCGACCCCACTTCGTTTGCCAAACCTTCAGTTTGTTTTTCTAGTTTCCATGGATGTAACCCATATAGAGTTGGATTTTTTCAGCTTTTTTCATTTGGACAGCTTCCCGGGATCGCTTTGAGTTATTTGGATTGTAAATGATAGTGAAAAATGGTTGTGTCGCAATTTTGGAGAGCAAAAATAAATCTAAGTTGATGTTGGAAACAGAGTGATCTTAGTGACATTTTCGTAGGAAGCACTTAGATCAGTATGGCCAAAAAAATATAAATTTCCTTTGCAATTGTGTCAAAGAACCATTTTTACCAAAAATATCATTTATAAAAAAATAAATAAAAATAAAATAAATACCTTGCCTTATTATACCTTTACATCGCTTCCATATATATATATATATATATATATATATATATATATATATCGGTGAATTATATCCTTGCTCTCCTCAGCCTGATATTAGTTAGTGTATAGATATATAAGTTTTGTTTGTTTTAAGTTTTATAATTACGTAATATTTTTTATGTGATAGGTAGACATACGAGCAGACGGATCATCTGATGGTAAGCAACCTTTACACAAGTGCGCTACTTTCCCCCGGATCGGGCCCCATTCACGCAGCGAAAAACAGCACGGTGCTGTTTCACGCCGACTTTCTGTGAGACCGTGGTTTCACTCCGGTCGTGCCGGCTCTTTCAAGCCGAAGCGTGGCTCTCCCAAAGTATAAATGTGTATATGCTTTTTGGTGAGCGATCCTGTATAGCACCCGATGTAAGCAGCCAGGGTCCGGTGTATAATTTCTGCGTATGATCTGACAAATAGATGATTATCCGGCGGAAAGTGAGTTTAAAGTTTGACTGCACCCCTCTGACTCCACTGGTAGTGATGGCGGCAATTGCCCACCACCAAGTGATCCGTATGTTCGTCTACCTCCTAGCACAAAAATAAAAAATATGTCTCGTAAGGCAATTACTGACGGTTCATCATCATCAGCCCATTTAAGTCCCCACTGCTGGGGCACGGGCCTCCCTCAATCACATGAGGGGTAATTGCCATACTCACCACGCTTGGCAGACGGGTTGGCGAGGGTTTTGATATAAATGCAGAGTTCTCCTTCTCTGGGTGCTGATCATGCCAGCAGCTTTACCTTAGTCGCCTTTTACGACACCTCGGTAAGAGTGAGGGTGGCCTATTCTACTCTGCCGGGTACCACACGGCGAGTTATTGACGGTTACTGTATAGTAATTGTCGCCCTGGAACGCCTTGTTGGTACCGGGCCGTGATCTCGGGGTCCTGGGTTTGATTCCTGGGTTGGGCAAAAAGTATGTTTCAAATTTTTCGAACTTAGCTCGGGGTTTGTGATCAACAATCCTCATATGGCAGGCGTGGTGATTAAGCCTAACCCCATCATAGTAGTGATAACTTGATTTCTATGATGCCTTTGCCCTGCAGTGGGACAGTATATAGGTTGATTTTTTACTGTACAGTAATGACATTTTCGGACGTGGGACGCGCGCTAGTAATAACTATGGGACACTTATTATTACTAAGATCCGTTAGTAATTTATCACAATGGCGCGCTAGTGATGTGTTGAAGGGATATTTTGTATCCGAAAGTTCGTTATAATATCGATGTCCCGAGGAACCCAAGATTGTACTATCTTATTAAATAGATAACAATCTGCCGCGCTAACAGTAAACGCAGTAAGTCAAAAACTTCGAAGTTAAGGTGACAGGTTGGGCACACTAGCGACGCCAATCGATTTTAATTTTTAGCTACCTACTAAACCGGATCTATTTTAAACAATTTCGGTGTTACAACCTCTCGGCAAACACTTATACTATTTATTAAATAACCATGCACAAATGTTTGGGTTCGTTTTTGTATAAATTGATTGCCGCCAAAAGTGGCCACTTTTAGCGTGAATCAATTATTCGCAATGAATGGTTTTAAGGATGGTGTTGGTGCTCTCACGCAAGCGATGTAAAAGTGACGCGGACCGCTTCCTTATTATATTCCTTATTATATACTATATTAAATAATTATATATTGTTTAAAAGAACATATAGTAATCTCTGATTGGAAGCGATTGCCACCGCCCAAGGACACGTGCGACACCAGTGGAGTCACAAGTGCGGTGCCAACCTTTAAACTTCGCTTGCCCCCGGATTGGGCCTCCAGTACTCTCTCAGTGAAACAGCAATGGTGCTTCAACCTTTTTTTTTGAGGCCCACGGCCTACGCCACTATCACTCCGGACGAGCCGGCCTATTCATGCTGAAGCGTGGCTGTCCTACGGGCACTGTTCAACGCCTCCTTCCTTCACTACTGTAGACCAGCTTCATTAATCTCCTGTTCACGGCAGGTATTGGCCTTCAGATTAATGGTGGGCTGTTTTTATTTCATCATCATCATCATCATCTTAGCGTTAACCCGGTTGTGTCCTAAGCTGGCATTTCGTAGCTCGAGGTCAGATTTTCTCTTTATTTTTTTATGTGATAGATAGCAGACGAGCAGACGGATCACCTCATGGTAAGCAATTGCCGCCGCCCATAGGCACCCTCGACACTAGGGAAGTCACAAGTACGCTGTTAACCCCCACTACCCCCGGATTATGTAGTGGCTTCCGTCTGACCTTCGGAACCCTATAACAGGGGAACCAGACCAACTGAATCATGGTTAGTACATGTTTCAGATGGTAGAAATAAGCAAATAAATCTAGAGGTGCATGCTCGGATTTGAACCACACCACCCCACATGGAAGGCGCGTTCTAATCCACTCATACATCATCGTACATGATCATCTTACATCGCTCTTCACTCCTCACTATTGCAGACCAGCTCCATTAATCTACCGTTGACGGAGCCAAGCACTTGCGACCAGATTAATGGTAGCCGTTTTTATTTATCCCGCTTTATTGCTCAAACAATTATGTGCGGCTAGGGTTACCAGGTCTCAGAGACAAAAACAGGACAAAACCTGTGTAGCTGGACAATCCAACCTCTACAGCTGGACAAAGCCACCAGGTAAGGCGGAAATTTGATTAAAAATGCAGATACCCTAAATTTATAGTTTTACTACTGTTACCGCCCTGTTGGTCTAGTGGTTTAAGTACCTGGCCGTGATTTTGACGTCCTGGTTTCAATGCTCGGGTGAAACAAAAACTAGGTTTCAAAGTTTTCGAACATAGCTTGGGTTTGTGATCAATCCGTATTAGGCTAGCGTAGTTGTTAAGCCTTATCCGCATTTGATATCTATGTTGGAGGTCTTTGACATGCAGTGGCATAGAATATAGACTGATAGATAGATAAATATTTATAAATCAGAAGAGGTAGGAGGGACAACAGATGCAATAAAATGTTGAAAATAATAAAAGCTAAACAAAATAAAATATTAAATCCTGCGAAACCGAACACCATCTAATTTGTCCGGACATGCCATTCAAAAGCCTGATTATGTCCTGCGTTATCCAGACGAACTCATGGCTATCCTATGTGCGGCTACTTAGCCCTCCAGTCCGCCTTTTATCCGTCTTCCTTGTAGATGGTCTCTCAATTGTTCGGCCAGTGATATTAAAACGGTTATGTAAACAGCCTATTTACGTTTAGTTTAATTTAATAAAATTTAATGTAAGAAAAAGAAATTAAATTATAAACAAATAATTTTGTTGGTATATTAGCCGCAGAACCGACAACCGATGGGGTAAACGAGTTCTAGAGTGGAGACCGCGTCTTGGCAAACGTAATGTAGGGCGCCCTCTGGCTAGGTGGGGGGACGATCTGCGCAGGATGGCTGGCAAGAGCTGGATGCGAGAAGCCATGGATAGATCACAGTGGCGATCAATTGGAGAGGCCTACGTCCAGCAGTGGACTGCGATAGGCTGATGATGATGATGATGATTTTTGTTGGTGATTGTGTGTGTTGTCGCGCATTTAAGTGAAGGCTGCGCTTGGGGTCCCGGGCTCAATCTCCGGGTCGGGCAAAAATTTGTATCGGAGTTTTTCTATTAAGAAATTCTCAGTGTCAGCCCAGAGTCTGGAAATTGGCGGTCTTGTACCCACGTGCCTCGAAAAGCACGTTAAACCGTTGGTGCTGGTCATTGTCCCAGTGTCACACTGGTATCCCATCGGATTATGAAGGCAAGGCAATAGAGAGTGCACTTGTGTTTGCGCACACACGTGAGCACTGTAATATATCCTGCGTAATTGACTGATCGTTGAGACTGACCGCCTTAGCCGAAAAGTTTGGGAGATATTATATTATGTGTATTGTGATATGATAAAAAAGCAACAATAGAAAAAAATATTCAGAATGGTCGTATATTAATTATTTATTTTACTAATATTACGAAATTGAAAATTAACCCTTAATTATTAATTATAAAAGACAATAAAATCTGTACTTATTGGAGGATTCGAAGTAGGAGAGCGGGCTCTGAAGGGACAGCTTGGGACGCAACTAAAACAAACCGATAATCATATCATCATATCAGCCCACATCCACCCACTGCTGAGTATAGACCTCTTCTTTATCATGTCATTCCCTTTGGTCCTTTGCCAGCCTTATCCATTGTTTCCCCACTGCCGTCACAATATCGTCGGACCATTGGGCGGCTGGTCCACAAGTTAAAGGTCGCTCAGCGGGCTATGGAACGAGCAATGCTCGGCGTCTCTCTCCGAGATCGAATCCGAAATGAGGTGATCCGGCAGAGAACCAAAGTCATCGACATTGCTCGCCGGATTAGCAAGCTTAAGTGGCAGTGGGCTGGCCATATAAGCCGCAGAACCGACAACCGATGGGGTAAACGAGCTCTAGAGTGGAGACCGCGTCTTGGCAAACGTAATGTAGGGCGCCCTCTGGCTAGGTGGGGGGACGATCTGCGCAGGATGGCTGGCAAGAGCTGGATGCGAGAAGCCATGGATAGATCACAGTGGCGAACAATTGAAGAGGCCTACGTCCAGCAGTGGACTGCGATGGGCTGATGATGATGATGATTGGGCAGGTGGTCTACCCACAGGACGTCGTCCCATTCTTGGCTGCCATTCAGTAAGCTTTATAGTCCACCTCACATCTTTACGCCGTCTGGCAGAGTAGAATAGGCCACCCTCACTCTTACCGAGGTGTCGTAAAAGGCGACTAAGGTAAAGCTGCTGCCATGATCATCAGCACCCAGATAGGGAAAACTCTGCATTTATATCAAAACCCTCGCCTACCCGTCTGCCAAGCGTGGTGAGTATGGCAATTACCCCTCATGTGATTGAGGGAGGCCCGTGCCCCAGCAGTGGGGACTTAAATGGGCTGACGATGATGGATCATCTTTACACCTTGCCAGGTGTCCTGCCCATCTCCACTTTAGCTCACACACTCTCCGCTAATGATGATGATGAACTATATATAAGTCCGAGCCGCAAAACTTACTATCTTACATTTTTTTACTTGATTTTCAAGGACCATGCAAAATGCCATAATACTCGTATAATTTATGAGAACATAATTGACCCTGTTCGGGGACATAACTATAACCTTTACATACGAGTATAGCTTTAGGGAAAAACTTCCAAAGGAATATTGGGTCTTTACCTATGAAATTGAAGTTTTGTATGGCGATTTTCTTAGAAGTTGTATTTTCTTCATGATAACTTAGTTTTTAATTTGTAAAGTCAGGATTAATGCTACAATTCCATAATTAACTGTGCTTTAATGGACAACCTTTAGAAACTTGTGGTATAATTTCACAGAAAAAAAAAATACTAAAAAGTAATTATGGATAAAAACGTCAATTTTTCCGAGGAAAAAACAGGTCATTTTCAGATTTTTTTTTGCATCACATATAAAATAATATCTGATCTCTATTTAATATAACCCTTAAGATATAGTCTTAAATCAAAATAAAATTATAGTATGGTGACTTTTTGCTTATTAAAGGAGTTATACATCTTATTGTGTCTAGAAAAAAAAACGAAAATTTAATAGGTAAGCAAACCAAAACAATAAAATAGGTTTCGTAGGTATTTATTACCTTTTATTGTCTAAAATGATATTTCCTCGTAAGTTTTCCTATTTTATCAATTTTAATAAACAACCTTTAAAATATTACGTTTACATTTTTAACAATAATCAGAGAATAATAACAAGACTAGAAGGATAGTTTCCTTACTGCTGTCACCTCAAATTTGAAGCACAAATTTGGTTTTTCAAGTTGGTACTACGTACGTACTATCAACATAAAAATGCTAATTAATGTTACCAGTCACAACATATTTCCCTAAAACATGGGAAATGGTTATTGCAGTAACTGTACTGTTTTTAATAGAACCTAGAACAACGCTTACAAGTATCTACCTAACTGTGATTATAAAATTAGTTGGCAAGTTATGTTTTGATATTTATGATGCCTTGACAATACAATAATGAATAAGAAATAAATAAATAAAGAGCTTACCTACTTATTTTAATGGTTATCAGGGTGAGTTTTAATTCGTGTAAAATGTGGATCCGTGTATTGCACTGTCAGAAACACATCAATTTACATAAATCTTAAAATTATTATTAAATGAATAAACCAATTGCATAATATTCTTGCTTATTTATTTATTAACATATAAAAGTTCTCAGTTCTACTCAAGCTAATTTATGTTCATGGACAAGCAGATGACAATAGCAGTACTTTTAACATATATAAATAAAAATATTTAAATCGCTAAAAATACCGAAAACTTACAAAGATATTTACAATCAACGTTTCAAGTAAAAATACAGATTAAAAAAACCGATAGTTTTTCCCGCACTTTCAAGGATTCAACTTTGAAACTACTTTAACTTCGTCAATTCTTATCGTATAATAAAAAGATATGCCAAAATTCAAGGACCCTTTTACGGTCTCTTGGCGTCGCCAAGAGATTTATATTGATTTTAATGAAATTATGGTAATAAATAAAGAAACGTTAAAGATATTAAAAATTAAAAAGGATTTATGATTTTTCAAGTTTTATCTTACAAAAGTTGAAATGGGGAAAATATTTTTTTCATTATCAGGCAACACTGAGCACTTTAATAAATCGTTTGTATTTTAGCTTATAAAATACAACATACTATGAAATATTGAAGGCTTACCTGTGAAAAGTGATGTTATTACACTTCTTATGATTTTCCGGATCATTGTGACAAAATTTGACCGCACAAATCGTCATAGTTAATTAATTTTCGCGAGATGCATTTGACAAGCATTGACATTGACGACTGCGGAGCGATGCGGGCGTCTGGAGCCGTACGGCTCCGTTTGACTTGCGTCAAACAGTGGGCACAGACTAGGTTTCTAGTCTTGTTATAATTCTATGAAAATAATATAATCTTTATTGCAGATTCAGGATCCATAGCACTCATATATTAATAGTAAACTATTACTAAATTCAATTAAATTATTAAATTATATTACAATATCACAATATTACTTACAAATAAAATTATCATTATAAACTTACACACATGAATGTACATAAAGATATAATTACATTCAGGCGGACGTCAAGCGGCTGTGTTCAGCCAGTGTCTATAAGTCTCTGTCGGAACCAATCTATCATACAATTCTGAAATTATCCTGTTCTCACACCCAGCAATCCTATCCAAAAACGACGCTATTCTATGTCTCATGATCGCATCAAAAGTGTTTATTTCGGCGGATAGAAATATGCCCGAGGCACTACAGCAGCGCCGTAATATGAATTCATAACTTTCATATTACAAATCGGATAAAAAGTAACCATTAAGTAATGACATCACTAGTTAAATTTACGACAAGCAATCAAACATCGACACGAACTAATTGCCGTACAAATAACGTTATTTTGGTCGAGGCACTATTTATTTTTCCGAGAAAATAGAAATATTGGGAAAAAGAAATATCGAGGCTAATGTATATACATTTCTAATAATATAAAATAATAAAAATATTAAATAGAAAACTATGAATAACTGAAAATGAATAATGAATATTAAAACGTGAATATTAGGGTAGCTGGAACTCTTGTCATCCAGATTAACTTGTAATCGTCAATAATTGAAAACTGAATAATGAATACTGAAAGGTAAAAATTAGGCGTAGCTGGAGCTCTTTTGCTTGAATAGTGAAACATGAATAATGAATACTGAAAGGTAAAAATTAGGGTAGCTGGAGCTCTTTTGCTCCAGCTACCCTAATTTTTACCTACTTACAGACACCCACACATCAGGTTACTACAATCTGTCAACATTCCTCAATTGTTTTTTTTTTTTTTTTAATAATGGCTCTGCGTCTTGCCGCAACTTGCCAATGTCAAGTGATTAAAGAGACACGTTTCTTTTTTTGTTGAAATTGGACGGTGATGCGAGTTGGTGTTGATGAGTCTCTTTAATTGAGTTTGTTATTATTATTTTAAAAAATAAATAAGTTTAAATTCCTCAATTGATATTGAACCGAACATACTTGACATTAAGGTTTTTTTTTTTTTTGGTCCTAAACCCGCGCGCGGTGACGGCCGCACGTGTGATTCCGCCAATGTCAAGTGTTTAGAGAGACACGTTATATATTAATATTGACCGGTTCAATTTTAAGGGTTCCGATCTATTTTGAGGTCTCTATTGTTAGGGCCAGCATCTAAAAGACATTAAGGTTAAAAATGAATGATTATTGTGCTTAATTAATGTCTAGTCTTTGAGACTGGGAAAAATTACACTACAGTATAAAACTTTCACATAAACATTCGAAGGCTGGCTGGTGTGGGCTGAATGAGAGTGGCCGAAAATCGTGAGCAGTGGCGTGCATTAGGGGAGACCTATATCCAGCAGTGGACGAGTGTGGGTTGCTAATGATGATGATCGTTCTTTTTCTGAAGATTATCTGGTAGGTAGAGATCGCTTCCAGCGATAATACTTCGTATATTTTTACACTGAATTTTTATTAAGTTTTGTTTGTTGTGCAATAAAAAGTATGTCTATTTGTCTACAATAGTACCGCCTTTAACTTCTTTGTTTCGGGACATTAGTTCCACTTTATACCAATAGATGGCGCTAGGTGTCGACTAAATCACGCAAGCGTTTTGTGTTTTCGGATTACCTATAAACGCTTGTCGCGTACGACAACGCTTGGTAAGTCTGCAGTATTTACCTTTTTATTAATAGACTAGTATCCCGCCCTCACTTCGTCTCCGGACATTAGTTCCACTTTATACCAATAGATAGCGCTAGGTGCCGATTACATCGCACAAGCTGTTCGAGTTTTTGGATTACCTATAAGCGTTGCCGCTGTCTGTAGGATTTACGTCTGTATTAATAGTAGGTATAGATAATAGTGGCTGGATTCTCCTTTTACCTAAGCTTTTAAGATGCTTTTACCAGGAATCTCCCTTCTAAAGTTAGCAAGACGTAGGAGGTTTCGACGAAGGGTTTGTACATATTATAGTTATATAATTTATATATTGGTCTTGATTCTTAAAATAATTTCTGTGAAGGTAGCAATGACGTAGGCGAATTCGCCCTTCAATTTATTTAAGTACATACATTACCCATTTATTTAATACGCGTCGTCAGCCATCTATCTATCATAATATTATATATTATGTTCGTCATTGAAATCTGTCACTTTTTTTTGTAATCACATACACTGGGGAAATTAAGGGACACCTTTTATTGCTATTCATTATAATTAGTCCTAAATTAAGTAACCACTGCTGGAGAGCCACGGCCTTCGCATCAATGCACGCTCGACGGAGTAATAGCCACGTACTCACCACGCTTGGCAGCCGGGTTGGCGAGGGTTTTGATATAAATGCAGAGTTTTCCTTCTCTGGGTGCTGATGATCATGCCAGCAGCTTTACCTTAGTCGCCTTTTACGACACCTCGGTAAGAGTGAGGGTGGCCTATTCTACTCTGCCGGGACCACACGGCTAATTAGTCCTAAATAATACAATGTGAAACACTGTTGGTTTTCTAATAAATAAATAAAGTACCTAATTAGAAACACAATTTTCTAATCATGTAATTAGTAACAGACGAGCTGTTGGTTCGCCTGATGGTAAGCGATTTCTGCCACCCAAAACACCTGGAAGTTTCAAAACCACAGGAATCACAAATGCGTTGCCAATTTATGGGCTCCCGCTACCCCCACTCACACAGCCAGATGATGCTTCCCGCCGGTTCTCTGTGAGGCCGCGTTATCACTCCGGTCGAGCCGGCCTATTTATGCCAAAGCGTGGTAGTTTGGCAAAACTGTTTTAACAACCATGACCATGATAAATAGAGATTTACAAGGTCACCAGGCGCTACTAAGAATCTTAGAACTGTAAAAAATCCGATCGAATCGTTTAACCAATGTTTACGTTAACCAAAACCAACATTTGGAACGGTCAGAGTAAGATAACAAACTGAACCAAGGAATGGTTTCAATGTAAAACGATATTATTATCTTTGCATATGCATGGCCGTGTGGTCCCCGGCAGAGTAGAATAGCCCGCCCTCTTTCTTACCGAGGTGTCGTAAAAGGCGACTAAGGTAAAGCTGCTGGCATGATCATCAGCACTCAGAGAAGGAAAACTCTGCATTTATATCAAAACCCTCGCCAACCCGTCTGCCAAACGTGGTGAGTATGGCAATTACCCCTCATGTGATTGAGGGAGGCCCGTGCCCCAGCAGTGGGGACTTAAATGGGCTGACGATGATATGCATGCACACAGGTGCTTGAGCTACCTATCTCGGAGTCAGATCAATGTATGTGATTTTGTGAAATATTTATATTTATTTATTTATATTTATTAGCACAGCGGAGAGGGAAAACATATCGCGAGCAAGCCTGCTCATTTCGGGTAGTGTCTGAAATGCGTACCTAATCATGATTCAGTTGGTCTGGTTCCCCTGTTAATGAGTTGCGAAGTTCAGACGGCCAAAATTATCAGACTCCCCAAATCCGGAATCATGGCTTAAACGTACCCCGGGCGTGAAAGCTTTGGACGCAACCGAGAATTACTCGCTAGGGTGAGGAGTAGGTTGAAAAGTCCTTTAAAGCGATAAACTTTCACAAAAACTAGTCATCTAGACACATTACTCACAATTGTTGTTACAACTTTACTAGTGTGGAATGGCTGAGATTTACACGAGGCTATGAAATGGAGAAGCACGTACGATATAAAAATGAATATAAAAGGCAATATAAAATGAAAGCGAAAACATCAGGCGACTCGTTTTGTTAAGATGTTTCGACGAATTATGATGCATCTTGAATAACTGGACGGTTTTCATAATTATGAATAAGATGTTTTTACTTACTAAAGTCAAAGGACCCAACGCGCCAAAAGAAAAACTATCTTTGATGAAATAAAAATCCACAATAGTGTAAACACTAGCTTGTCAGTATTATACCTTTTCACACATTTTATGTGATTGGTGGCAGACGAGCAGACAGATCACCTGATGGTAAGACGTTACTGCCGCCCATAGACACCCACATATACCAGTATAGTCAAAAGTGCAGTGTCAACCTTTTAACTAAGATTGGGCCTTCAGTGCCCCAATCAACTGCCGAAATACCGAAATACAGCGCAACACTGGTTTACGCCGGTTTTCTGTGAGACTGTGGTATTGCTCTGATCGAGTCAGCCCAATCATGTTACAACATGGTTCTTCCATGATTAAATCATACATTTTATCCGGACCTGTCACGCCCAATCGTGCACGCTTAAGGTGAGAAAGACAAAATAGTTTACAACAAATAAAAACACGTAAATAATTACCAAGTTCCAACTCAGCTTCTGCATCCTCAGAGATGGTCTCCATGACCCGGTCAGCGCATGGCTCGTCGCGCGCGGGCGTGAAGCGCGCACGGCCCGCACGCCGCGCGCACTCCGCGCACGCGACGCGCAACTTGCGTGCCGGGATGCGCGCGACACTAGGCGACTAGTTCGCTATGGCTGGCACTTTTGTAACGTAAATTATAACAGTATAATCTAGGCTTTGAGGTTTTATTTTAATATTTTCACTATGAACACTTCACCACGCCCGGTGATTCGGTCACCACTAGCGACTAGTTTTTTTATGACTGGCACATTTGCAACGTGAGTTATGGCAGTGCAATAAAGAAAGAAAATCAATGTATACTAGTATTGACTAGTCAAGACACTATAAACAAGGCGTTTGGGCACTGTGACTGCTTTTTCTTAACACAATAATTAAGGCTATTTATTGTTCAGTAACTTTTCACTAGTACGTAATGGCTGACAAAAAATGGCACATTTAACTATTTACCTACTACTGGATCACATCACTTTTAGAACACTGGATCTGGACCATTTCACTTATTCTTTTTAGAAGTTCAAGTACAATTGACTGGTAAAAAGTTTTTTAGGCACAGTAAAATGGCTTTTTCCTGTAATTTTATACCTACTTCTCATATCGAGTTGACTTAAAACTTATTTGTCCTATTATATTTCGTCGAAATAATTAATAAATTACACAAGTTAATTTACATAAGCTTTCTTTAAAATGTGAATATTTTAGTGAATTTGTATTTTTAGGTGACGGGTAGGGCACACTAGCGACGCCAACTGATTTTAATTTTTTGCTACTAAACCGGATCTTTTTCAAACAATTCGGGATTACAACCTCTCGGTAAGCACTTATACTATTTATTAAATAACCATGCACAAATGTTGGGTCCGTTTTTGTACGTGAAAAATTGATTCACGCTAAAAGTGGCCGCTTTTGGCGGTAATCAATTTTTCGCGTACAAAACAAACTCAACATTTGTGCATGGTTATTTAATAAATAGTATAAATTGCCGAGAGGCGAGATTGCTATTTAAAACAATTGCAGGGTTACAACCCTGCAATTGTTTTAAAAAGATCCGGTTTAGTAGCTAACAATTAAATATGAATGGTGTCGCTAGTTAGGGCTACCCGTCACCTTAACTGACTGCTCTACGCGAGCTCCTAGCCAATAACTGGCAAGAAGTAGCTAACTCAATTTTGTCCCCTGACTCACTCGGCGAAACACAGCGCAGCTGTGAGGCCGTGGCATCACTCTAGTCGAGCCTGTCCATTCATCCTGAAGCGTGGCTCTCCCACACTGAAATGCGTTGTTTTCTCACTATGTTTTTCTTCTTCGCCAATTTTACTTTTTTTTATCAATACGCCAACGCCTGACCACAATCTCACCTAGCCTAGAAGATGCCTGGTCGCTGTTGTCTAAATGTACAGGGTGTATCTGTGTACATTTACATCCCTGTAACCACCTGTTCTACCAACTATTCGGAAAAATCGGTTCTATGTCATTCCAAAATTCATCGAATTTTTTTTTAGACTTCCCATACAAAATCTCCACTACATCTGGTGTGGCTGATGGCCATGGGCATCGGTGATCTCTTACCATCAGGTGACTTGCTTGCTCGTTTGCCTCCATTTCTCATTAAAAATAATTCATTCATTCATTCATTGACTGACCGGATGGCGCAATTGGTAGTGACCCTGCCTCTTACGCCAAAGGTCGTGGGTTCGATCCCCCACCCTGGACAATCATTCGAATCGCATTATGTTTATTTATTTCTTTAGTATATTTTATGTATCAACATATATATGTATTAACATGTAAATTATACATAAGTACTTATAAATAGTTTTAAGTCATTCAAATGTATGACGATTTGTAAGTGCTGTGTACAAGCCTATGAAAATAAAGAATTATTTTGAATTGAATTGAATTGAATCCATGCGATGAACACTTGTGGTTGTTCAGTGTCTGGGTGTAATATATGTATTTAAGTATATATTTGTGTTCCTCTGTTGTCTGATATCTGTAACACAAGTGCTTAAGCTACTTAGTACGGAATCAGGTCAACCTATGAGATGTTGTGAGAATTAATATTAATATTTAATAATATTCATTCATTCTTTAATTCATTCTTCAACACTGCCTACTGTTACTGTTGTCAATATTGCATGCCGTTGTCACCTATAAATAAGATTTCGTTTATATTGATTTATATTTTTTCTGATGTTATAATTGTATCATGTACTGATGTTATAATTGTATCATGAGCCGTGTGGTCCCCGGCAGAGTAGAATAGGCCACCCTCACTCTTACCGAGGTGTCGTAAAAGGCGACTAAGGTAAAGCTGCTGGCATGATCATTAGCACCCAGAGAAGGAAAACTCTGCATTTATATCAAAACCCTCGCCAACCCGTCTGCCAAGCGTGGTGAGTATGGCAATTACCCCTCATGTGATTGAGGGAGGCCCGTGCCCCAGCAGTGGGGACTTAAATGGGCTGACGATGATGATGATGACTGATGTAAATTTTGTTGGTGATCTTATAAATAAATAAATAAATAAGTCACATGACCGACTTTGTATGAAAAGTTGTTTTTCTTTTATGCGAATTTCCAAAAGTCCTAGAACAAATAATTGGCAGAATACATGGTTTACTGATAGTATGTAAATATTCACAGATACACACTGTATCTTATAACGCTAAATATGTACCTAAACCCTTTGAAAATAAACACCAAAACGGAGCTTATCAAAAGCTTCAAATTTCGTAAATACAAAAATAACTTTATCCCTTGAAGAAAATATAGCTTAGCAGATTATATGCCAACAACGTAAATAATATTTTTCAGTAATCCAATTTAGTGAGTTTCTCTCTCGGCCTTATTTTAAAAAGCTGAAGGCTATCACAAATTTATCGAAGAATCGTAGCGTATGCGTATCGTATAAGCAATAAGCAATATGTATGAAAACTGAAGAGAGGTTTCCTCACGTTTTTTCTCCTTACCACCGACCTAATGGTAGAAATGTGCAAATACATTTTAAAAAACCAGATATCCGTCGACTTGCGGGACCGTTTTAGCGTGAAATATAACAACAAATAAAAACTGCGTCCAAAGCGTCTGATTTTCCCACTTTGTAGTAAAATCTTCTGCGCCTAATACATCTTCGGTCGTGTCACACAGGTGTCAAAATAAATTCTCATGTAAATGACTGTACAATTTTTAATGGGAAAAAAATCATCTTTAAACCTTAAGTTCATGCTCAGTTTTGAACCTACGACTTCCCGTTAAGAAGGCGCACTTCCTTATCCACTGAACTACCATCGCTCTAGCTAATGAACGCCTTTTTAATAGGGTTTTCCCGGGAAATTCCCGCGAACACCCGTTATTTTTTCAGTACAATCCCAGTACGGGATGCAAACCCATCTTTTTAACCGTTTTACAAAAAGATGCTGATTCAAAACATGGGTTATTTTTATCTGTGGATAAAAAAAGATTTATAAGGGACTGATAATGCAGACTCCCTGGTTTAGGGTTATATTTGACACCTTTGTAGATCTTAACTTTGTAGATTAAGGCGACACTGTGACGATACTAGCGCCGACATGTAATTTAGTGGCGTGGCGTGTGGTGGCGAATAGGAGAAATGTTTTTTAAAAAGTAGGTAATTGATACTTTATGGTGACGGGTAGCCGGAACTAGCAACAATATCGTTTTAAATTGTTACCTACTGTTCACGTCGTTTTTAGAGGTATAAAACCTCATTAGTTAAAATAGAGAATATAACTTTTCTTATAGAAGTTCGATTGTGTTTTGTTAATTTTGTCACTTGTGAAATTGTATCTGTGTAATAAACACAAGGAAAATAAATGTTATTTTATTTTAATCAATCAAATCAATCAATCAAATAATTCTTTATTTGCATAGGCTTGTACACAGCACTTACAAATCGTCATACATTTGAATGACTTAAAACTATTTATAAGTACTTATGTATAATTTACATGTTAATACATATATATGTTGATACATAAAATATACTAAAGAAATAAATAAACATAATGCGATTCTACCACCGGCTCGGAAAGTTGTTTCTGGTCGAGAAGATCCGGCAAGAAACTCGCCAGTTACTCTTTTCAATCGCCAAACTTTCATACAATGTTGTGTCATCATCATACCGAGCCATACAGTTTAATTGTTACACAAAATAAAATAAAGGAAATAATAATAAAATAAATATTATGAGGTAAACCGAAGCAGACCAGTCCCCAAAGGTGGCACCTGTTCACAAGTATGACGTACGTGCCAGCCATCATTTCACTCAACCATATTAGAGGGAATGTAATGACCCGCCACATAGCGCCACCACCTCAGAGACATTTGAGTGAGCATGACTACATAGGTTCCCCTCATAGGTCACAAAGAATAGTAGTTACTTAATCCAGACTAATAAACTGCAGGACAAGGTGTACAATAGTAGGTGGTTAGCATCTTGTCAATTATTGAATAATCAATATAAATCAATGTTTATACAGTCAAAATCTAAAATGTCTTTATTCAATAAAGAACATTTATGAATGTCAAATATTATGTAATCTACCGCTGATTCGGAACGTCAATTTCTACCGAGAAGAATCAGCAAGAAACTCAGTAGTTACCCTTTCCAAATAATATGGTAATTATAACTTTCATTCTTATACAAATTATGATTACAGTGACAGTATGATAAATACATTGCTTGTAATCAATATCGTTTAGATAAATCGTCAATGAAAAATTATGAAATGAATTATACATTAGAGGACAGGCGAAGAGATCAACATGTCCAGGAATCCTTATCATTCAAATAATCCCCTACTTTATAGTAGCCTTTCTGCATTAGGCGGTTTTTTACATGCAACTTAAACTTATGTACCGGTAAATCAATAATATTTTGAGGTAACTTATTAAACATTCTAATGCTCAATCCTACAAATGAACTTCCAATTTTATGAAGTCTTAGATTTGGGACAGTAAGCCTATGTTTATTTCGCGTGTTAAAGCTATGAAAATCTGCCGGACTCAAAAGTTATATTTATATTTAAGTGATTTCCGAGAGGCTGCAGCTTAGAATTGTTAAAAGGTTTAGTTGCTAACAATTTAAATCAATTGGCGGTGCAAGTGTGCCCTACCCGCCATCTTAAGGAAATAATTGTTAACTTATTAAAAGTAGGAGGTACTACATGGATCCGAGCATCTCAAGACCAGGAATCTTGGCACAAAAAAAAGATGGTATATACTTGGGTACTTCCAGGCTTACAATAATGACGGTGATAAAATTTGGCAGTTCCTATTTCTGCCGCACCATCAAGAAATGGAACTCGTTGCCGGCGTATGTATTTCCCCCTTCCTACAATATGGATTCCTTCAAACGAAGCGTGAAGAAGCATCTCGCGGGCCAGTATGACGGTGCCAGCGGAGTTGATGCCTTGACATCGCTTCCGTTGTAATTGCAACTTAGGCTCTTCTCTTGTTTAACATCAGGCTGAGGAGAGATAATATACTGTGCCTCTAAAAATAACAAAAGACGAGGAGAATTTCTCAATTCTGGATCATGCTCTAAGCGTGGGCTCCGAAGTGACAGCTTTGGACACAACTGAGAATGTAACTAAAAATGAAAATATTTTATTACCAGGCAGACCCTCAATCGACACCGGTACATGGTAGAAATACCAAAAGTCCGCACAAAGAGGTTTGAATCCTGTTTTCTAATTCGTACTGCGAATTCGTGGCTACAATTTGGGGGTTTTCAAAGCGCGAGTGAATAGGTATCTTCTAGGTAATCGTGCTACATCTTAGACCATATTATCACTTACCAACAGGTGAAATATGGTCAAACGCTTACCTATCTACAGTAAAAAAAAAAATATATATTTGAAAGGAATGGGGTGAGTCTTGCGTCTCATTGCCAGTGCGACCAATAGTTGATCTATTGTGGCAACCCCAGAACCTATTACAGCACCTCATGTAGCTCCAGCTCCAGGATAAACCCAAGAATGGAGCTTTTGAACTCGTCTGCCGAGATCATGTGTACTCCAAGGTGCCGACTTCTGCAGTGGTGCAGCGCTATGCACTCGCCGAGGACGTAGATAATCGTTTCCTCGACCTCGCGATAGGACATGCAGATTTTGGTATCTAAAAGGCTCATGTTGGGCAGGTGCTTGTTTAATTTGCAGTGCCCTGTGAGGGTCCGAGTGAGTGCCCTAACATGTCCTCTACTCAGTTTTAATATTTCTACAGTTTTATTATTTCTTTCTGACCGAACACCTGTATCAACGCCTTAGACTGTTCTAGTCGAGGTAATCTTTTCCAAAATTCAGTGCTTTGCTTATGCTCCCTGACCATGCAGGCTGGAACGCCACTTATTGGTTCCGGTCCGAGTAGTGGACTCTCTGCCCCGGCCTTTGCTAGCACGTCAGCGACTTCGTTGCCTCTGATATTGCAGTGTACCCAAATCAGCTCTACAATTTTGGCATTGCCAAGCAGGTTTAGGAGTAGGACACACTTGCTCATGAGTTTGGAGTCAAGATTACTTATGATGAATATTCTGTTACCTAATCCCCTCGCCATCTTCTAATGTAAGCGATAAACTAAAATAGCACCATTTTCAAAATATCTCGAACGCAACAGAATTCTTGGCTTGTTACACGCGAGCTAAATTCGATCTAGCATAACGGATTGCACCGATGCAATACCTAACTATAGTTGCATCTAGATGCAATCTAAGTATAGGTGGAGGTTATTGGGTTGCAGATTTGAGATGTCGATTTAAGAGTTAACGCTAGAATCTGTTATTCCGTACAAACTGTGTTTATTTTTTTTATGCTAGGGGCGGACAAACGAGCAAGTGAGTCGCTTGATGGAAAGTAATCAACGCCGCGCATTGCATCCGCGAAATCAGAGAGATCGCTAAAGTATTAGCAGCTTTTTTTATAAAAAGAGTACCCACGCTATTCTCTTGAAGGTCCCTCCTAAGTCGTAGCCGTCTGGAGATACTCCTGCTGCCAAACCGTTCCACAGAACTGTATACAGGCAAGCCACGTTAAGTGTAGCGCCGTTAATTTACACACTTATGTAAAAAAGCGATTTTATACTATATCGATTTAAAACTAATTTCTGCGCACTCAAGGTCACTGCTAGAGACATATATTCCACGGCCTGAGGCCATTGTGCCAGCTCGACCGGAGAGATACCAAGGCCTCACAGAAAACCGGCGTGAAGCAGCACTGTGCTGTGTTTCACTCCGTGAGTGAGGGTACCAGGGGCCCAATCCGGGGGAAAGGGGGGTTTAGCGGTTGGCAACGCACTTGTGACTATAATGGTGTCACGGGTGTCCATGGGCGACGGCAATCGGTTACCATTAGGTGATCCGTCTGCTCGTCTGCCACCTATGACATAAAAAAAACAAAGTGATGGCCTCATCTTAGCATATCATTCCCAGTTGCGTCCCAGTCGCAACCCTTAGACAGGGGAACCAGACCAACAACACATTCAGAATAATTATTTCAAATAATGTAGGTATACACAATTTTGAGACGTGCAAGTTTCCTCACGATAGTTTCCTCACGATGTTTTCCCTCACCATCAAGCTGATAGTAGAAATATAAATTATATATAATTTATTTCAACCAAATTACAGGTCTTATGCAAAATAGAATGGAAAATCATAGCAATACAATATTTGACATTCTTTCAAAATCAAAATCAAATAATTCTTTACTTGCATAGGCTTGTACACAGCACTTACAAATCGTCATACATTTAAATGATTTAAGACTATTTATAAGTACTTATGTAATAATTTACATGTTAATACATATATATGTTGATACATAAAATATACTAAAAAAAGTAAATAAACATAATGCGATTCTACCACCGGCTCGGAAAGTTGTTTCTGGTCGAGAAGATCCGGCAAGAAACTCGCCAGTTACACTTTTTAATCGCCAACTTTTTAACAATGGTTTATTATCCTCATTTCAAAGTGATAAATAAATAAATGTCAAGGTAAATTAAATTAATAGGGGATTATGTCAAGTTAAATAGAAATTCAATACTTACAAAAAAAATAAATGGACATTAAAATTGGATATAAATGTCAAGTTTTTATTAAATTTAAAATTATCATGATCAGACTGTGATTAACCCGTCCTTGCCGTGTTGTGTTGTCTACATTGTGTCGTCCTTTTTATTTGTTTTAGATGATGTACGATACTAACACAGAAGACCTCAAAATTGATCGATTTTTTTATTGTTTGTTTTGTACACTTTTTTACCGGTCAAAATATTTTAAGCCGCGTGTCTCTTTAAACACTTGACATTGGCGGAATCATTGCGTCGCTGAACGTGTGACTGAGTCCACAAAGAAAAAAAATATCATGAAAATATAGGAAAAATGTACTTTAATGTTTACCGATACACTGTGATGGATTGAAAAACATCACCATGTTCAAAATTGTTGTTAATTTCCATGTAAAATACACGAGCGAATTACAAACATATTTTCACTTAGTTGTACACACACGGACTTCTAAAATACCTCGGCGATTCCTAACGACATAATGACCGTGCACAAACATGTCGGTGGCAAACAAACATCTACCTTCAGTAGCTGTGTCTAATCAAATATTAAACAGTCGGTCACGTTGTATGAGAGTACTAAATGTTGTCACATATTATCGTAAAGGTGTTTTGAGTGGTTCTGTGGCGAATTGATGGTGATAGAGTAACTTATATATGTCACCGGAAAGTAACAAGATCCGTAAGTTTATCAATTTACTAGGAAGTTAATAAACTTTCGTAGGATTCTAAACGGGAGATAAATTGTATTATTTTACGTCCACACTTTCGTAAATTTATCAATTTCCGACGTCACACGGTAAATTATAAATTTACCGTGTGACTAACTAACGTATATCTATTCGGAAGGATAGCCTTCGAGAATCAGTCAGGAAAACGATTTAATAAAATATCAGTAATCATTTTATTAGCTATATCACAAAATGTATAACACCTTCTTGACATCTGGTTTATTTTCGTTACTTTTTTTAAATTGGTAATGTGGGCAGCCGGCTAGAGGTCATTGTTTCGGAACGCTTTACTAGTGCGATGTAAGAATTCATAGTGACATCTACCGAAAAATGCAGATCCATCTGCTTGACCGAACCAGGCTTTTTTCCATCTGCTTGAATCAAGCTTGGTGGTTAAGCCTAATCCCATCATAGTACCGATGACTTAATTGCTATGATAGAGGCCTTTGCCCTGCAGTGGCTGATACTTTACTTTACTATTATACAACTGCTTGATTGCTTTGCAAGTCCCATCTAACGAAAACCACTGAACTATACGACCGGAGTGATACCACGGCCTCACAGAAAACTGGCGTGAAGCAGCACTGTGCTGTGTTTCGCTGCGTTAGTGCGAGTACCGGAGGCCAAGCCCGGGGGAAGGGAAAGGTTTGCAGCGAACTTGTGACTCTACAGTTGTCGCGGGTGTCCATGGGCGGCGGCGATTGCTTTCCATCAGTAAGTTGCGTTGATGGTAAGCAATGGGAGGTCCGCCAGCTCGACTGGCACCTATCACATAAAAAAAAATCTTGAAATCAGTATGTACTCGAGCTATCGTCATACAAAGCTTAGAATAGCGACGTCCACTATCAAAACCCGACGACGATTTGATTGGGGTCAATTGGCGATAAGGTCACGAGAACCACGGCACTCACGTACTCACTGTGTGTTGGATATGAAATAGATGTTAAAAGGAGACTAGAGTGTGTTAGGGCATTATTTTTCGACTTATCTTTTTTCTTTATGTGATAGGTGGCACGAGCAGACGGATCATCTGGTGGTAAGCGATTGCCGCCGCCCATAGACACCCGCGACACCAGTGCAGTCACAAGAGCTTTGCCAACCGTTTTTTTTTATTTACCAACATAAAAAACTGAATATTATGATTAACAATGTATACAGCATTTGATAAACCACTAAGGTTTGTAAAAAATGTTGTCTTCTGCATCGATACATTAAACCCCCTCTTTCTGTCAGTGTACCGACACTCTCCACTGTTTTTATTTGGTTGACGTTTCTTCATCAGGGGGTTTTCATGTACCTAAGCATAGACGAATACTTAAACAGTACGAAATGGTTTAGTCCCTATAAAATAAGTAAAGTATCAGCCTATAAACTGTCCCACTGTAGGGCTAAGGCCTCGATCATAGAAATCAAGTCATCGCTACTATGATGGGATTAGGCTTAATCACCACGCTTGCCAAATGCGGGTTGGTGATCACAAAAGCTATGTTCGATAAATTCGAAACATACTTAGTCTCTATATTCGTATAAAATTAATTAAGATAGATAGATATACTTTACTGCGCAAAATACACAACTTAAAAAACTAGGCATTACAGAAACTTAAATTTACAATGTCGTCGGTCTTATTGGAAGCGATTTATACCAGACAAACTTTAGGCAAAGGACATTTGATAGTAGAGGAGGGGTAGGTGGTGCAATATTGAAAAGGGAAATAAAAGTAAACTATTAGGTAGCCTACGTTTTTATAAAACTGATGTACGAGTAGGTAAGTACTTGTGGAAAGTGCGGCCGCGCAGGGGGCTCTTAACGTCTCGCGTTTGAGGCGAGAAGCGAAGTGCTCCTAATATCGTCGATAAAATTAAATTGAATTCGCTCTCAATTGACGGTAAAAGATTTAAATTTACTTTAAGACATAAGACAGTTCAATTCTTACACTTTCATGTTTTCAGAATAAAGTAATAGAAAAGTAACTGAACTGCTATAATAATAATTATTATTATAATAATAATTCTACCAAGAATTCCCAGTTGCGTCCAAAGCTGTCGCTTCGAACCTCGGGGCGCTTTTTAGGGTTCCGTAGCCAAATGGCAAAAAACGGAACCCTTATATATTCGTCATGTATGTCTGTCTGTCCGTCCGTCCGTATGTCACAGCCGTTTTCCGTTTTCCGAAATTAAAAGAACTAAAGTATTGAAATCTATCTTCTAATATCTAATATATAAAATTCTCGTGTCACAGTTTTCGTTGCCATACTCCTCCGAAACGGCTTGACCGATTTTGATGAAATTTTTTGTGCTTATCCGGTATCTATGAGAATCGGCCAACATCTATTTTTCATCCCCCTAAATGTTAGGGGTAGTCCACCCCTAAATTTTTATTTTTATTTTTTAGACAAAATTTTTAATTTCTCTTTTTTTATGATACAACATACAAAAATACATACAATCCTCAATTTTCACCCTTCTACGATCAACCCTTTTATTTATATGGCAAAACAACGTTTGCCGGGTCAGCTAGTAAATATATATATTGATAGCCGTAAAGTCCTTGAGTGGAGACCGCGACTCGGTAAGCGTAGTGTTGGACACCCTTCGACAAGGTGGGATGATGACATTCGAAGGCTGGCTGGTTTGGGCTGGATGAGATGACCGGAAATCGGAAGCGGTGGCGTGCATTAGGGGAACGAATGTGGGTTGCTGATGATACTATTGAAACTAGGTAAAGATATGTATTTGAGGTTAATCAATGCATTACTATTTTGGGACAAAAATAAAAAAAAATGGGGGGTCCCCATACTTGGCACTGAAACACAATTTTTTTTTCATCAAACCCATACGTATCAAGTATTATTTATGGATAGGTCTTTAAAAATGATGTTGAGGTTTTCTAATATATTTTTTTTCTCAACTTAATACTTTGCGCATGAGACGCTCGTCGTAAAATGTGTCGTAATTCTCTAACTTCTATAATAAAATAATTATATAACTAAAAAGAATTTTAATATACATTACCATGAAAACTTACAACGAAAATTGGTTTAGTCTAGATTTAGTAAGTAGTTTTTTAATACGTTATAAACCGTAAACCACAATTTACCTTCTTATTGTCAACTAAATTGTTTTACAATTAAGTTTTATCTTACGTGCTGCTACGGAACCCCTCATGGGCGAGTCTGACTCGCACTTGGCCGGTTTTTTTTTGCTAGAGGCTACAAACGAGCAAGCTAGTCACCAGATGAAAAGTTATCACCGCCGCCCATGGACATCCGCAAAATCAGAGATATCGCTAATGTGTTGCATGCCTTTTTAAAATAGTAATAATAATAATAAGTTTATTGTTTATTTCTCTCACAGTACAAGGTCATACAGACAGTGATAGGATACTATTTTATGTGACACTCAGACCTTAACCTTGTGAGAGACTGGTGCCTGAAGTAGGTTTGAAAAACCTGTAGTACAGGTCACCAGGGCCCCCCCACAGATAAAACCGGTATGTCGCAAAAATAGAAGTCTCAGAAATAAATGTAGAATGTTAAACTAATACAATTGGCATAAGCAGAACAAAAGGAATAAAAGTAACTTAATACTAATAACAAAAAAAAATACTAGGTGTTTGTGTGTGTAGTGAGTGTGTGTTGTTGTGAAAATTTGAACCATGATAAAAAAAATGAATTCTGGAGGAAAAGGAGAAGGATGGAAATCTGGTAATTACAATGAAGCGACTGCCGTCTGACCTTCGCAATCCTTATACAGGGCAACCATGCCAATCGGACCATGGTTAGGTACATGTTCAGAATCATTATCTCAACAATTGTAGGTATTCACAATTTGAGAAAATATCCGAAACGTGCGGGCTTTCACGATGTTTTCCCTCACTGCCGAGCTGGTGGTAGAAAAACGCACATAGTTTTGACAAATCCAGAGATTTTTTTTAATGTCATAGATGGCAGACGGATCACCTAATGGTAAGCAATTGCCGTCGCCTATGGACACCCGCGAAACCAGTGGAGTCACAAGTGCGCTGCCAACCTTTAAATCCCTTTTCTCTCGAATTGGGCCTCCGGTACACTCACGCAGTGAAACACAGCACAGTGCTGCTTCACGCCGGACTCAAATCTACGACCTTCCGTTAAGAAGGTGTATGTTTTTATTCCCTGAGCTAAAAGCATTGATAACATTTCTTACGTTTGAATAATTTTTAATAATTCAATATGAATGATCGTCAGCGACCCTCATATCATGTTTTTTCCTCAATCCAACGGTCATAGGGTTGCAAATGTCCGGAAAAAGCCGGACTTTGTCGGGACTTTTAGTAGCGTGTCCGGCCAAATTAGGCGGTGTCTAGTCTGCGCCGTTCTTTTATGTGATAGGTGGCAGACGAGCAGGCAGGTCACTTCATGGTAAGTGATTGCCGCCGCCCATGGACACCTACAATACCAA
Organism: Marasmia exigua; assembly: GCA_019059595.1. Taxonomy (NCBI): domain Eukaryota; kingdom Metazoa; phylum Arthropoda; class Insecta; order Lepidoptera; family Crambidae; genus Marasmia; species Marasmia exigua. The sequence continues at coordinate 2,063,183 of CM032485.1, read as the reverse complement.
GACACAACCATCTTGCCAATCTTTAAGGCGACGGATGGCCTTAACTAGCGATGCCAATTGATTTAAATTGATAGCAACTAAACCAGTTATCTTTTTAACAAATTTCGAAATTCGAGCCCCTCTGGAAGAATATATACTATAAAGAAAGGAAAAAAATAAATATCTAAAATGTCTAGTATTTAAAATGTGTATTTTGTGCAATAAAGTATATCTATACTATTTATTTAATACTTCTATTTAACTTTTTGATCTGTTTTTGCATTCCAAATTTTGATTAACGCCGTAAGTGGCCGTTTTTGGCGGTAATTCATATTTCGAGTAAGAAGCAGACCAAAAAGTTAATTATAAGTATTGAATAAATAGTATAAGTTCTTTTCAAGATGCTCGAACTTCGAAATTTGTTAAAAAGGTATCCGATTTAGACGCTAACAATCTAAATCGAATGGCGTCGCTAGTGTGCCCTACCTGTCACAATCCATCTTCCATCTCTTTTACTCAAATTTTCCGGTTAAATTGGTTGGATTGTCCGGCTAGATTGGTTGAAATGTCCGGCACATTTTCTTGAATTGTCCAGCTTAATTTTTTAATGTCCAAGTGAATTATTTGAATTATCCGGCTAATTTTGATGCATTGTCCGGATAAATTGTTTAGTTTGTCCGGCTCATTTAGTTAGGTTTTCCGGCTATTCGATTTTCAGCCAGCCAACCCTACAAAGACACGTTACATTTTTCAATGTAATTCAGCAATATCCATAATGTCCCGCTTGAGAGGGTCAATTTACAAGTCATATCTATCTTATTGAATTTTAAATCTACACTCCAGATCTTTGTATGGAAGAGAATTTCAATTCTCTTTGTATATTTTACCAAAATCTGAATAAATAACAATTCTATTCTGGAACTTTCATTTCAGTTTTTAATTTTTTTGAGGTGGCATTAAATTTTGTAGAATAGAAAGCTTTGTAAAATATAAAAGAATAGTAATGTTGTAATACCCTAGCAGGGTTTTTTTTGAGACAGTATGTTAATTTTCAGATCTAATTATGTACCAAATGAAGCAATAAATATATTTTATGACCATTATTTAACATGAAGAAATAAATATGATGATGATGATGATGAATATCGACGTCTTCTCTTGCAATCGATATTGATCTCGAATTCGGTATTTAGTATGGACGAATTTATAATTTATATCAGACAACTTAGTCTAATCTATGAATATATTGGATTATTCCAACTGGACTACGCTATCGTACATATGTACACTATGCATGCGAATAAAATAAACCCTCAAGCTTATAAATGAAGCTGCTTATTACTATGGGGGTTTATAATTATTATGTGTTAAGTGTACCAAAGAAAGTCCCTATTATGCAGCTACACGTCAATGTCCATAAGCCTTTCATTTTATAACGACCTATATTCGTTTAATTAGTCTATGGTTTTATTGATAAATTATTTTTTAGAGAAAATATTCAATGAAAATTTATTTATTGTTCAGACTCTCTAAAACTTGAAGGTAAATTCACAAAAACATTCAACATTTCAAAGCACTTTTAACAAATTAAACACCAAAACTCCACCCTTACTTCAACAAAACCACACCAAAAAGTATTTATTTACCCTAAACCTATTCGCGAAAAAGAAAACAAATCGCCGTTCTAAATTTGAAATAACAACGAAACTTTCGGCGCGAAATGGCGGGACGCCGCGCGTCCATCCGTGATCATTTCCATCGCGGCACTGAAATAAAAATTCGAGCACATGGGGACAGAATATTCCACAATCCACAAGAAAAACGCCTAATAACTCTCCTCCAACACAGTAAAATGTACCTTATACCTCACAAGTTAAGTTTTGAAATAAAAAAAAACGTAAATAACATCATAACAATGAATATCATTAAAAGAAACAAAGGAAAATCTACTGTAATTTGTAAGGATAAAGGAGGCAATCGCGTGTGTCAAATGGACATGTATATTTCAAATATGGAATTGCCGGGATCGGGGAAATTCGCACATGCTCGGCTGTCTCCGCCCTCATTATATTTTGAATTCAAAACCAATGTCCATTTTGCGATCTGTTTCTATGGCTGCAATCGAAATGGAAATCTATTCTTTGAGGGCTAGAGTTTGTATTGGGAAGGTGATGAGATCGATTTATTTTTTAAGTTGGTAAGAATTATGCGGTTGAAAATATTCGCGCGTAAAAAAATTGGCAGTTTTCTTTTGTCGAGATTACGAACAAGGAATGCGGGGTTATATTTAAATGGCGACCTTTTGCGAACATCTTTATGGGACGTCGAGATTTTTGAATAGATGATTTATTATGTGGGGTTCCTGATAAATGGGGTAAGTTTTATTTGCATTAAAAAGTTATTGTGTTTGTGGTCAGATGGACATTATTTTGGGAGATACTTACATTAATTTTCCTTCATACCTGAGCAGTCTGTTTGACTCTACGAACTCATGATTGATTGTGGCGACTAAGATATAATTTGACAAGTGCTTCTCCGAAGTACTTAAATAGGGTCTGTATTCACTTGAACTTCTCTTAAATTTATTAAATCAATTGTTCAAGTTTCTGAGAAGTTTGTTTTATAGTGATTTCTCGTCGTACTTTCTTCCTTCTGTCAATTTCTTGAATAATTTTACTTATACGTTTTATTTTCTTCTCTCATACCCCGGCGCATATTATGTGACTGTTCAGTTAGGTGGGTATTAAATTTTTTTTTTTGTTTGTGTTGCTACAACTCCCTTCTTTCCTCCCTTTCGTGAGCAGGCACACGATATGCCGCAGGGTCTCCCGCAGAATATCAGCGTCGCGACGTGTCAGCAATGACACGGCGCGACTAATGCTGAGCATTGTGCCAATAGGCGGGCGCCTATTGGCACAATGTTAATCATATTTTTTTTATATTGTGTTCTTTTTATTTTGTTAATACTGTTTGTTTTTTTTTATTGTTTATTGTATGTGTTGTTATTTGTGCCAATAAATGTTTTATTCATTTGATACAGTATATTGGCTCTCCTCAGCCTTATAGTATGTAGCCCAGGTTGCGACAATTGCCATACTGGCTGGTGAGATGTTTCTAAAGAAAGTAAAAGTTGTCAAAAAAATAGATAAATCATAGAATACAAAATATTAGTGAGAACAGGTCATACTAGAAAGAAGGATCTACCAAAATTGCGTTCTCTTATTTAATTTGACATTTTCCTGTATAAAATACACTTTATTAGAGCTAATTCAAACGAAAATAAATTATAGAGATAGAATAAATTATTTTATTTTCCTTCTTCACGGTAGGCAACGGCATGACTGTGCTCTGGCATTGTTGATGTCTATGAGCGGCGGTTACCGTTTACCATCAGATGGGCCGCAAGTACGTCTGCCTGTTATTCGCTATAAAAATAAATAGACGTGTATCAGTCAGTCAGTTCAGTATACACATGTCACTGTATGCTACCTATATGTCAATACAAGTTATCGTCTTATCGTTTTATTATTTCATCATCATCATCATTTTATTATATTTATGTACTACATATTATGCCTTCAGTACCATTATGTATCTAATTTTTGTTTATTATACCTACACATTTCTATTTATTTTCATTACTATGTGTTGCTTCGTTTTTATTTTATACACTTGTGGATTATTATTTTAAGATAAGATAATTGTTTATTGTTTATTAGGCATCTTAAATTTTCTTCCTGTTATGTACTAATATTGATTTTGTATTTATTATTATTATTTTTCCTTGTTTTGTCCTTCTTCTTTCTTCCTATTGTATGTTATGTATGTGTGCACGTACGTCACCCAAGGCTCTGCCTGAAAACCAGCGCTGCAGCGGCTCCGGCCACTGCAGCAAATGCTGAGGCTGGGCCTTGTTGGCTACAGTATTTGTCATACTTGTATTTATGTCACTCATGTTTGATTTGTGTTCTGTGGCCAATAAAGAAATCTTTATCTTTATCTTTTTATCTTATCTTATCATCATCAGCCTATCGCAGTCCACTGCTGGACGTAGGCCTCTCCAATTGTTCGCCACTGTGATCTATCCATGGCTTCTCGCATCCAGCTCTTGCCAGCCATCTTGCGCAGATCGTCCACCCACCTAGCCAGAGGGCGCCCTAAATTTCGTTTGCCAAAACACGGTCTCCAATCTAGAACTCGTTTACTCTATCGGTTGTCGGTTCTGCGGCTAATATGGCCAGCCCACTTTGTTTTATCATTTAAATATTATTATTACTCGTGACTTATATTTTGTTTTGTGCAATAAATAAAACAAATTATTATCCACGAGTAATAGACTACACGGCAATGGTACTAACTAGCTCATAAATATGATAGTCGCGCGCATCAATGATGACGCATGCGCGGTGTACATACACTGCGCAGGCGCTTTTTTTTGTAGGTGGACAAGACAATGTTTCTAAGGGCCCTACTGAAGTCCGTTTAGTCCGAAAAGCGCGCTTCAGTCGTCGTCAATATTTCAATTTGAGCTTTTTGTCAATAATTTATGTCACATCCAGGTGTTGTGCTACGCGACTTCTTTCGCGGCGCGAACTCTGTAGACGAAGATTTTTTATGTCGGATCACCTGAAGATGGTATCGCCAGATGAATCTCAGATGCGTAGCCGGCTGTGTAATTTGTAGAGAATATTATATTCCTTATTACAAGGAATATAATATTCTCTACAAGTTCAAACTTTAACAAGAGAAAGCATAGTCTACCACTTCTAATTGAATGCGACTGACTGGCCAGAGGCAGGATGTGCCTTCTAGAATAGGCCACCCTCACTCTTACCGAGGTGTCTTAAAAGGCGACTAAGGTAAAGCAGCTGGCATGATCATCAGCACCCAGAGAAGGAAAACTCTGCATTTATATCAAAACCCTCGCCAACCCGTCTGCCAAGCGTGGTGAGTATGGCAATTACCCCTCATGTGATTGAGGGAAGCCCGTGCCCTAGCAGTGGGGACTTAATTGGGCTGACGATGAATGACAGTGTCAGAAGCAAAGCGAAAATTTAGAACTCAATCAGGTAGTGACTCTGCCTCTTACGCCAAAGGTCGTGGGTTCGATCCCCACCCTGGACAAACATTCGTGGGATGAACACTTGTGTTTGTTCGGTGTCTGGGTGTAATATATGTATTTAAGTATATATTTGTGTTCCTCTGTTGTCTGATATCTGTAACACAAGTGCTTAAGCTACTTAGTACGGAATCAGGTCAACGTATGAGATGTTGGAATTATTCATGAGAATTATTCAATCAGGATAAAATGCCAAGATGAAGACAGGCACTTCATTTTTTTATGTGATAGGTGACAGACGATCCTGTAGATGGTGACCGACCGAGTGCGTTGCCAACCTTCAAACCCAACTTTCTCCCGGATTGCGACTCCGGTACCCTCACTCACTCAGCGAAACACAGCTCAGTGCTACTTCACGCCGGTTTTCTGTGAGGCCGTGGTATCACTCCGGTCGAGCCGGCCCATTCATGCCGAAGCGTGGCTCTCCCATGGTAAGGCCACCCAAGAGAAATAGCAAAGCTAGTGATAAGAATATTTCTTGAGTAAGAGCACAAAGAATAGAGGCACAGAAGAGCCCATAGAGTCTTGACTCTATAGGACCGATATGAGCATCTTGATGCTACATGAAAATAGCCTTAACAGATAAGGTAAGAACATAACCGTAGACTAAGACGTAGACGAGACACACTTCGCCATAAATGGGGCGAGCAGACAGATCACCAAATGGTGAAGGAATTGGCACCGCCTATAGACACTCATTGCTTGTCTATAGGCTGTAATTGCTTCGACTCTACCATTAGAGTTGAAGCAATTACCACCGCTCATAGACTCCATAGTCACAAGTGCGCTGTTAACCATTAAACTCCCTTCTCCACCGTGTATTCAAAACACAGCACAGTGCTGCTTCACGCCGGTTTTCGGTGTCACTTCTTTCATGTTGGCCCATTCACACCGAAGAGTGGCTCTCACACTGCTAAAATATGGCAAGGCAACAAATTGGAAATCTTTTAAGACTGGGACAAGAAAAATGAAGAGTGAAGACAAATCACAACTCCCTGGTTCGGCTGACGCTGGCGTGCCAGGCTCGTAAATCAGCACTTCTTGGTGTTTACATATCTCCGCTTTTACGATGTAATAAAATATATCCCGCTTAATGTCGATGCTAGGGTTCCGTGTGTTGATATGTGATTGCATAAAAACGTGTCTAATAAAATTAATATTCATCATCAGCAATTCAGCCAATAGAAGATAGGCCTCCACCAATGTTCTCCACACAGATCGATCCTATGCCGCCCGCATCCAATAGTTTCCCGCGACCTTCACCAGATCGTCGGTCCACCTTGTGGGGGGCCACTGCTGCGACTTCCTGTTCGTTCGTGGCCTCCACTCGATGTTCTCCTCGCTATGTGCAATGCCCAATGCCTTTGAGACATGCAATCCTTTGGGCTATGTCTGTGACCTTAGTTCTCCTGCGGATCTCGTCATTTCTGATACGATCACGCAGGGAGACTCCTTTTATAGTAAATTAATATAACTCACTCACAATAATGAACCTTGATTCCGGTCATGACTTACGGTGCCGAGACGTGGACACTCACGGCTGGACTAGTCCACCGGTTCAAAGTCGCTCAAAGAGCTATGGAAAGGGCTATGCTCGGAGTATCTCTGAAGGACCGCATCAGAAATGATGTAATCCGACAGAGAACCAGAGTCACCGACATAGCCCACCGAATTAGCAAACTGAAGTGGCAGTGGGCTGGTCATATTAGCCGCAGAACTGACAGCCGTTGGAGCCGTAAAGTCCTTGAGTGGAGACCGCGACTCGGTAAGCGTAGTGTAGGACGCCCTGCGACAAGATGGGATGATGACATTCGAAGGCTGGCTGGTGTGGGCTGGATGAGAGTGGCCGAAAATCGGGAGCAGAGGCGTGCATTAGGAGAGACCTATGTCCAGCAGTGGACGAGTGTGGGTTACTGATGATGATGATGAATGAACCTTGATTTGACCACCAATTTAGCGCTGCGGATGTAAACGCGGGATGACACTGATGTACGCTCGGACCTAATGATCTGGTCTACTTCTTCTTCTCTTTGGGTGTAATTCTTCGTTGTATTATAAAATCGAGTGGCATTGGAACTTGTAAAAGTGTAATTGATTTATGTATAATGTATGTACTTAAATAAAGATATTAATAATTATTATTAAAGCTCTCGCTTAGGAACCCTGGGTACGTGTTATTTTTCTCTTATCTGTATCGACAATATCACATATATGTTGCTAGTAGTGCCATCTACTATGTCACATGGAGCCTTGCACCATGAATCAGGATTTGGGGAGTCTGGTAATTACCATGAAGCGACTGCCGTCTAACCTTCGCAACCTTTTAAGGGGAACCAGACTAACTGAATCAAGTCAATGCCTAAGTCGAGAGTCAATAGGCTTCATCTGGACCTTATTGTCACTTTCCTTTAGATGAGATGAGGTCAAGTGGAAATCCATTTACCACTGTCGCTTACTCTGTCATGATGTTGTGTTTCGTTTTTTTTTCTTTTTCTCTTGGTTGTGAGCGTATTTTGTTTTTTATAATTCCCTCTGTCTTTTGTCCATATACCTATGTACCAATATAATTGTATATCTGCCACATAGTCCACACATCTTTAAATGTATATTATACGTGTTTATACCTAGTTATAGCTATTTATTTACTTACATGATACACTCACTCGCAACCAGGTCCCACCAGAATACCAGCGCTGCTGCGACACCGCAGATAGTGCCGTAGCAGCAAATGCTGAGGTCGGGACCTGATTGACCACACACAACCACACCACCTCTCCTTATATCGCCTCTTCTCTTTGTATCTGTATCGTGTCGTGCTATGCCTATTGTATATATTTACTTTTTCCGTGTTGTGATGGTCAATAAAAGTATTTTCTTCCATTTAATAGGTAGGTATATAAAAAAATATATCTGAAAGAAACAAAGTACAGGTATGGTACAAAGCAACGATCATGAAGTGACTTAGTAAAAATCCGACAGAACTCCACAATAAAAATGTTTTCCATCTCCCTCTATCCAGAAGAATTGAAACGTTCAGCATGACAGCGCTTGACCGACGTCTGAATGTTTCTATTTTGACAAGCGGTGAAATAAACCGGTTTTATGGATGAGCTCTATTTTGTTTGGCACAAAATTAAAATGCTTCAATGAATTTAGAATGCGAAAAGTTTTTTGCTTTCTACGTTTAACTGGTCGGTGCAACTTGATTTTGATACCGTGGAAAAAAACACATCATTGTTAATTACAAGATATCCCCAAATCCTGGATTATCCTGGTAAGCTAGGAAGCTAACCTCGGGCTTCGAAGCGATATCTTTGAACGCAAATGGGAATCAACGCTAAAATTAAGTGTAGAAGTATCAGCCTATATACTGTCCCACTGCAGGGCAAAGGCCTCCATCATAGAAATCAATCGCAATCATCATAGAAACGCTGAAATGAGGAACGAAACATTTTTTAATGCGACGGGTAGCCCTAACTAGCGAAAACAATCGATTTAAATTGTTAGCTACTAAACCGGATCTATTTTAAGCAATTTCGGAGCGGCAGTCTCTAAAGAGTCACATTTATATTATTTATTTAATTATTTAGCACTACTTTTTGATCTGTTTTTGCCAAAAACGGTCACTTATGGCGCTAATCCGAATTTTGAGTACAAAAGCAGACCCAAAAGTTGAGTATAAGTATTCAATAAATACTATAAGTGAGGCTGCAGCTTCGAAATGTTAAAAAGATAGTTTTTTAGATTTTCGCGTTGCATTATAACTATAAGGTATCAATACGGGGATTAACACGATATTTGTTATGTGAAACAACATTGTGTACTCGCATATATGGCTCGACGTTTCGGCTACGTTACAGCAGCCGTGGTCACGAGCGGACGCAAAGCGGCGGAGTCACATAATAAATATCGTTTTAATCCCCGTATTGATACATTATAGTGTTAAAAAGATATCCGGTTTAGTTGCTAACAATTTAAATCAATCGGCGTAACTAGGGTACCCTACCCGTTACCTGAAATAAAGCCTTTACAATCCGAATCCTTGCAATCACAACTTTTACAAGTTGTGACATTGTGAATCACAGTGCAAACATTTGTGTGCATGAACATGTCTGTTTGTATTGGTCTGGGTGTTTACTATGTATTATAAGTATGTATTTACAAAAGAAAAGTATTATATGTATACACGAAGACTTTTAATCGGTGATCAGGACCTACTGATTCCGACTAAGTGGATGATGGCCATTGCTATAGTAATAGTAGTTACATGTTTTCTTTTTGTTTAGGTTTTATTTTAAATTTTATTAGAAATCTAAATTTAATTGGAATGTATGGTATTCCTACATTTTTATGAAGAGTAGAAAGCTATTTTAATTTTCTTTAATTTGTTTTATTTGACGTTGTCTGCCATTTGACAGTTTTCTACCAATAACATGAAACACTTTAAATCTCTAATGAGGTTTGTTATCATCACTGTACCTGTACTTATGAAGAGGTTTTATTTGTAACAAGGAGGAGTAGGATGACCATATTCATAGTTATTAACTTAAGTCCCAGACAAGAAAAAAAAATGGAACGCTGACATGTAACTACTATTACTATAGCAATGGCCATCATCCACCTAGTCGGAATCAGTAGGTCCTGATCACCGATTAAAAGTCTTCGTGTATAATTGTAATCCCTCAGTTGATTCTGATATCCGTAACACAGGTGCTTATCTCGGGTTAGCTACCTATCTCGGGGTCAGATCAATGTATGTGATGTTGTGAAATATTTATATTATATTTATTTATATTTATATCCTTTACAGGCTCTTATCTTAGAGTGTAATTCCCAGTTATGTCCTAAGCTGTCGCTGTGGAGCCCGGGAAACTTGGGAACCGCTTAGACCAAGACTCAGGATTTGGAGAGTCCAATTACCTTGTCTAGTCTGACCTCCTCAAGCCTTTACAGGGTAACCCAATTCCATCATGGCTACACGTTTCGAAAACTATCAGAAACGTGCAGGTTTCCTCACGATGTTTTCCATCACCGCCGAGCTAGTGTTAGAAATACGCACGCAGATTGGAAAAATCCTGAGGTGCATGCTCGGATTCTAACTACGACCCCACACATAGAAGCACGGTGTGAACCACTGAGCTGCCATTGCTCATCGTGTATCTTCTGTAGATACACTCATTATATCGACGTGGTATGATCTAGGTCGCAGTTACCGCGGCCGGGAATCGATCCCGATCTATTTCTGAAGTGCGAAGGCCGCACTCGATAAACAATGCGCGAACAGGTGTACTCCAAAGATTAACTAAATTAATCGGAGATTGGACACGTTATGTGACGCGCAACTAGAGCTATGTAGCACAGTGATAAAAACATACGCCTTTTTAACAGGAGGGCAAATTCAAGTATATTTGAACCGTGGGAGAGACACGTTTCGGCATGAATGGGCCAGATCGATCGGTGCGTTGCCACGGCCTTCCAGACAACAGGTTTGAAAAGCGTCTGTTCTGTTTTTCGCCCAGTGAGAGAGGGTAGAGGCCCAATCCCGGGGAATGGCGGTTTTGAACGTATGTCCATGAGTGGCGGAAATCGCTTAGCATCAGGTGATCCATGTGCCATCCTCAGGGTAAAAGATAAAAAAAAGATAAAAATACTTTATTAAATTTAGGTCCATACAGAACACTTATGCATGTCTAAATAGGTACATAATATCTACCGCTGGTTCGGAATGTCGATTTCCACTGAGAAGACATCAGCAAGAAACTCAGTAGTTACTCTTTTCAAATGTTGATGATGTTACAGAGTTTCAATTGAAAAGAGAGAAAAAAAAGGTAAGTGTAGAGATGTTTGCTCACAATGGCTAGCTGGAGCTCGATGCGAGTAACTCTTTCTTTCTAGAAACGTTATTCAACAGTGTAGATACTGACTAAGATGTAACAAATAGATTTCATACTCGTATTTACTGGTCTAGTTTCAAGATAAACTTCTTTTGGAATTTTGTCGTTTAATATTATTACTATAGTGTTATAGAAACAAGAATACAAAACAGGAGTTATTTACATTAACAAAAACAATAAAAAACACAAAATAAAACATTTAAACCAAATAAGTGAAAAGATACATTTTCAAATTATAAATAAGAATGAAATATTGAAAATAAAAAAAAATATATACTAGTCATTTTATCTTTTGTTTTTGGTCCATAATATTTATCACGTTGTGAAATATAAATCATTTCTTAAAAGTTACCTAATAATAATAAATTTAAATTCATACTACGCTTTTGGAATCTTAATTCGATTCTTAAAATTGAGAATACTGAATCTAAAAATTGCCAAAGAGATAGGTAGATAACACTCTGTATCCATTTACTCTATAGTTTCTTTTATACGAAAAAACGTAAACCAGGTACAGTCACGTGCACTAATAAGTATACAAGCTCATTCAAATATAAACCTTATAGAACCGCCTTAAGAGTCGAGGCGTTTACATTTCATTGCAGGCGGCTGTACACGGTTCAAATCGACCTTTCTGAAAATATCAGCATTAATATTAGATAATACGGTTCCTCGTCATTGGTTTCCGTTTTGCTGTGGTATATATTTAGAATTTCTTTTTTTTTATGTGATAGGTGGCAGACGAGCAGACGGATCACCTGATGGTAAGCAATTGCCGCCGCCCATGGATACCCGCGATACCAGTGGAGTCACAAGTGTGCTGCCAACCTTTTAACCCCTCTTTCCCCGGACTGGGCCTCCGGTACCCTTACTCACGCAGCGAAACACAGCACAGTGCTGCTTCACTTATATTTTTTGGTTGTAACAATTAAAATCAATTGGCGTCGCTAGTGTGCGCTAGTGTGCCCTTTCCAATTCAGGCTAAATACTTGTCTGTCGTAAGTGATATTAAAAAGAAACAAATTCTCGTTGTAACATGTTTTTCACCTAGCGTGTTTTTTCCCAGTTGCAACCAATATTTAGAAGAACCAGTATTTAGAAGTGTATGCTCATTAAACCTCCCGTTAAGAAGGCAAAAGTTTGATCTACTACAACCCCTCTTGCGTCATGATGATAAATTCAGTTTTTTTTTTTTTCAAATAACAAAGCCCAAACAATTCCTTTAAAATTCAACCGCATTCAAAGTATATGGTAATAAGCAAAGTTTTCGGGCGCGATTCTCTTTGTGGCCGGCGACTTTAACCTCCCAGGGCCTGACTTACTGTTATGACCTGAGAGCTAAGGGTGACTTTGTTTTTCAATTTGCAGAACTGTATATTTATTCTCCACTAGTGACTCTCCCTCTCTTTGTTTTGGGCTTCAATACTGGTTTACACAGTGCGAGTTGCTGCCTAACCAGGATACAATTATACTCGTACGTCGAGTAAGTACAAAAATATGTATAAAACCTAACGCCATCTAGTAGCCATTGTGTCGACGCTTTGTCTGATTTTCGTATCTGCTGTTAGTTTGAGAAACAGAAACATTATTTATGTGCTTAATACATATTTTGCCTCATAGATGTTACAAAACATTATTCTATGTATTATGGATGTTTTCTATGGATTATAAGTATGTATTTACAAAAGAAAAGTATTATAATATGTATATATTTGTAATCCCACAGTTGATTCTGATATCCGTAACACTAGGTGCTTGAGCTACCTAGCTCGGAGTCAGATCAATGTATATGATGTTGTAAATATTTATATTTATTATGCACTTTTACATCGCGCAAGCAAAAATTGTTTCAGCCATACCATAGTTTACCTCTATAAATAAAGTAATTGGACTGAAAGCCAAAAGTGCCTTCCAAAACATGTAATCATATTTCAGACAATGAGGTCTACAATGTCCTAATCAAATTGCCACTTACGCGAAGTGGTATATTCCCCGTGGGATTTGAACCTACGACCTCCAGGTTTAAGGACACTTTTAGTTATTATTGCACAACGGAGACTTTATTGTAATCGTAGCCGAAAGACATTGGCAAGTCCAAAAAGGGACCGCATCCGCGAGTGCCACATAAGTCTATATTAGGAAACTTTATTATTAGTTCGCGGGGACAGGGAGTCACTTATGGCAGAACAAAGAAGAAGACTTAGCAACTACACTCGTATTAACATTTAACTGAGATCTGTGTAGTTTTTGCAAAAGGGTGACTAGTAGTACCTGATGGTAAGATCATTGACGTCCGCAATACCAGTGGAGTGACGTGTGTGCTACCGGCTTTTGAAATTCATATACTCTACTACTTTTTTTATTAACTACAGTATAAGGTTCTTCAAAAAAGGAGTGTTAAGATTTTTAGCTCTGGAAATTTGGTGCTGGAGAATGCTTGGAGTTTCGTGGACCAAGTTCCGCACGAATGTCTTGATATTTGAAGAACTACAGAGTTCTTTACAGATAAAGCGGCGTCTGTTTTCCATAGTACAGTCTCGCATCCTGATGTTTTTCGGATATATTTCTCTGCGTGGCGATCAGCCCATAGAACGCCTTGTCATCCGAGGGAAAGTAGAAGACACTAGATCACGCTGGATTTCATCTATACATTGGACTGACCAAATCACCAACCAAATCACCAATCAACCTAATCTTCTGCCATCACATAAAAAACATAGGTCTGCCATTGGAGACTCAGTCAACGAGTGCAGAAGGATGACCTGGAGCAGCCAGCGGCTGACTACCCAGACTACGAGTACGTGACGATTACGACCACTTTGCCAAGAGTGTACAGGATAGTAAGAAGTAAAAGGTTTTAAAGGATCGACAATGCGTAAGCAAGTCCTCTGGAGTTATAGGCCATAGGCTGTGGTAGTCGCTTACCATTAGGCAAGCCGCACGCTTAGTTGCCACCGACATGGTATAAAAAAAGGAAACGAAAGAAATAAAAACAATTAAGTCCTTAGGGCAAGAGCGAATAGACATCTTCTAGGCAATTGCGTAATATAACATTTTTGACCGCATCGACGCTTTCCGTCAGGTGCATCTGTGGTCTAGCATTAACCTATAATCAAGAAAAAAAAGGTTTGTTTTGATATGTCTATCGAAAAAACTTGCCCGATGGCACATCTGATAATCCCTCACTTCTCAAATTTTGTGGCTCTAATTCTCACTCAAAACATACATTCGTGAGATGATGAATACTTTTGGACTATTAGTCACAAACTGAAAATCATAATTAATCGCTTTCCTTATTTTCACGTCTAACTTTAAATTCCCATAATTTTTCTTTTGTCCCACTTTACGGCGAACATGGCATGTTTCATATTTATTGGTACAATTTTAAGCTGCGGGTGGGCAGTAACTCTGGCAAGTTTGCCTTTATGGATTCTCTTCGAATATAAAGTTTACGTTAGTAAGAGAGAGATCAGTGGATAAGAATGTACGCCTTTTTCAGGGGTTTTAGGCTCAAACTCGACCAAACATCTCTCAATATTTAATCTTTGTGTATATTTCCTGCACATTTCGGATATTATTCTGAAAGTGTAAATAATATGGTCCAGTTACTTTGAGGGCTGCGAAGGTTAGACGTCAGTCGCTTCATTGTAATAGCCAGACTTCCCTAATCGTGGATCATGGTCCAAGCATATCTCATAAGCTAAGGCATTGGACGCAAATGGGAAAGGTGAGTATTATTTTGTCGCATAAGTCGGGAAATATGACAGAAGATAGTGCATTCATAGTTTCGTCGAACAAGGTAGAAAGTTTTTTAAAACAGTTCAGGGCTGCCAGTCATCTAGATGCTTGTAGTGTAACTTGTGCTTCTATCGAAATGTCACCTAGACCTTTTCATGCCTAGGCACGCTGCGTTCCGTTTCCACGTATCACGCATTCTTGACTTAGCTTTCTGACGTAGGCACCAATAATTTATATTTTCCCATTTGATCACATTCATTATTAATATTGTTATCAAGTCTTAATAATCACACTATTACTAACTAACTTTTTCCTTTTTAATCGATTAAAAAAAGGAGGAGGTTTTCAATTCAACATGTTTATAGGTACAGGATGTATCTGTGGACACTTACATCCCTTCAACCACGTGTTCTACCAATCATCTGAACAAAATATGTTCGACGACTTTTTGAAATTAGTCGAAACATTTTTCGACTCCACATACAAAATGACCTTGATGATTTTTTTTTATGCGAATTACCAAAAGTCATAGAAAAAATGCTGTTCAGAATGGTTGATAGAACACGTGGTTAAAGGGATGTAAATGTTCATAGATACAGGTGTATCAAAACGTAAAAAAATATATATATATAGGTATATACAAGGTTGTATGTACCTATATATCATTTTTTTATGTTTGTTCGATAATTACTTTGCCATTTATGAACCGATTTAGATGATAAATGTTATACTAAATTACAAGATAGTATTGGGCGCCGACGTCGGTAAAATCTTTTCTCGAGTATATTGTTATAAAATGTTAATAAAAATAATGTCGGTTTTTTTTTGCAGAAAGTGTTTTTTGTAATGTTATTGTGATGCTATGTGAACAAGTATTTGGGCTATAATCTAGCACTTATGTTTACTGTGTTTTTAGGTTGTATTTTACCGATTGTTTCCTGTTATGTATACCAATAGATAAATAAATAAATAACTGTGGGTAGCTCTAGAGTAGAGAGACCAGTGATCAGAATAGGTAGAGTGAATCAGGATCAATAATATCAAACAAAATATATTAATATGGACATTAGAATAGTTATTTACGGGATTTCTACCATTTTCCTTATTTTTGAGCTTAAATAAAGTAAGTTAGGTACAACATCGACAAAGTTAATATATGTATACTACAAAAAATTTTGATTCGAATTTTGACGAACATAGAAAAAATGGGAACATGTAAGGGTTTCTTTATAAAACATAAGATATTGACACTTGTATTCATACTCATACAAGAATCCTGTAAATTTGTCCGAAAACATCCAGAATTATTCTCACCAAAAACAAGTGTCAAAAGAAACAATAGATATCTAAATAAACTTAGTGTAGCTTTCACCTAAATGGCATTAGTTGCGTCTAGTCTTCACATTACGGCGGTAAAAATATACAATCATATCCCCAACTATTTAAAATATTTGACTAAACCTGAGCATTTTAATCATCGTCAGCCCATTTAAGTCCCCACTGCTGGGGCATGGGCCTCCCTCAATAACATGAGGGGTAGTTGCCATACTCACCACGCTTGGCAGACGGGTTGGCGAGGGTTTAGATATCAATGCAGAGTTTTCCTTCTCCGGGTACTGATGATCATGCCAGCAGCTTTACCTTAGTCGCCTTTTACGACAACTCGGTAAGAGTGAGGGTGGCCTATTCTACTCTACCGGGACCACACGGCAATGACGACTCCTCTGTTTTTAATAAACAATTGAAACTTTTCCTTCTTAACAAATGCTACTATAATTTAACAGATTGTTTTGACGATACATTTAATTAAAACTGACCCTAAAGTGATGACTAGAGATACTTTGACATTATCTTTATTATCTAATTATAATTTTTTATATTAATATTTAAATTTAATTGTAAGAGTACTGTACGAGATTGATTTTATATAATAGTATTGTAGGAAAAAAATATTGTAAATATTATTATACGCTAAGACAATGATTCAGGATTTGGCTCCCCAAACCACCAGACTCCTCTGGTAATTATAATGAAGCGACTGCCGTCTAACCTTCGAAACCCTTTAACAGGGGAACCAGACCAACTGAGTCATGATTACACGTTTCAGAACTATCCCAAACGTGCGGGTTTCCTCGCGGTGTTTTCCCTCACCGCCGAGCTGATGGTAGAAATACGCACAATGATTGGAAAAATCCAGAGATGCAAGCTCGGATTCGAACCACTACCCCGCATGAAAGGCGCGTTTTTATCCAGTGAGCTCCCGTCGCTCTATTATTCTGCTTAATTAATATCTAGTCTTTGAGACTGGAAAAAATACACAGCATAAAAATAAAAATACCTAAATAAATCTTAAATGTTCACATAGACCTTAAATTACACCTTCTTATCCACTGGGGTACTTTCGCTTTCATCTATTCCCATCGCACGGTATGTTATGGCAGTTGGTACACTTCCGATGCCGACACATTTTAAATATTAATCTTATAATAGCCTGTTGGAAATTATTATAAAACATTTATGATTTCCGAAGCGAAAGATAACATAGTATGTTTTGTAAGGCGGAAAAGTATGCCGGCCTTCGCGACCAAACGTTATGTAGTTAGATGTGTAATTTTTTTTTATAACGACCGACCGAATAGACCGCTGCAAATGAGCAAGCTAGTCACCTGATGGTAAGAATCGCCGCCACCAATGAACATGTGTGAGATCAGAGGAGTCGCTTTTTTCGTGATTGATGGCAGATGAGCAGACGGATTACCTGATGGTAAGCGATTGCCACCGCCCATAAACCACCGTAACTTGTACCAGCCATGAATTGACAAGTGGGCTGCTATAGCAATTTTATAACCTTTAACACCCCTCCCCCCGATTGGGCCTCCGGTATCCACACTCACTCGGCGATATACACACTCGCAGACAGTTTTTTGTGAGGCAGTGGTGGTCGGCCATATGAATGTGTATAACCTCACCAATCAAATATGAATGTGTATAACCTCACCAATCAAATATGAATGTGTATAACCTCACCAATCAAATATGAATGTGTATAACCTCACCAATCAAATATGAATGTGTATAACCTCACCAATCAAATATGAATGTGTATAACCTCACCAATCAAATATGAATGTGTATAACCTCACCAATCAAATATGAATGTGTATAACCTCACCAATCAAATATGAATGTGTATAACCTCACCAATCAAATATGAATGTGTATAACCTCACCAATCAAATATGAATGTGTATAACCTCACCAATCAAATATGAATGTGTATAACCTCACCAATCAAATATGAATGTGTATAACCTCACCAATCAAATATGAATGTGTATAACCTCACCAATCAAATATGAATGTGTATAACCTCACCAATCAAATATGAATGTGTATAACCTCACCAATCAAATATGAATGTGTATAACCTCACCAATCAAATATGAATGTGTATAACCTCACCAATCAAATATGAATGTGTATAACCTCACCAATCAAATATGAATGTGTATAACCTCACCAATCAAATATGAATGTGTATAACCTCACCAATCAAATATGAATGTGTATAACCTCACCAATCAAATATGAATGTGTATAACCTCACCAATCAAATATGAATGTGTATAACCTCACCAATCAAATATGAATGTGTATAACCTCACCAATCAAATATGAATGTGTATAACCTCACCAATCAAATATGAATGTGTATAACCTCACCAATCAAATATGAATGTGTATAACCTCACCAATCAAATATGAATGTGTATAACCTCACCAATCAAATATGAATGTGTATAACCTCACCAATCAAATATGAATGTGTATAACCTCACCAATCAAATATGAATGTGTATAACCTCACCAATCAAATATGAATGTGTATAACCTCACCAATCAAATATGAATGTGTATAACCTCACCAATCAAATATGAATGTGTATAACCTCACCAATCAAATATGAATGTGTATAACCTCACCAATCAAATATGAATGTGTATAACCTCACCAATCAAATATGAATGTGTATAACCTCACCAATCAAATATGAATGTGTATAACCTCACCAATCAAATATGAATGTGTATAACCTCACCAATCAAATATGAATGTGTATAACCTCACCAATCAAATATGAATGTGTATAACCTCACCAATCAAATATGAATGTGTATAACCTCACCAATCAAATATGAATGTGTATAACCTCACCAATCAAATATGAATGTGTATAACCTCACCAATCAAATATGAATGTGTATAACCTCACCAATCAAATATGAATGTGTATAACCTCACCAATCAAATATGAATGTGTATAACCTCACCAATCAAATATGAATGTGTATAACCTCACCAATCAAATATGAATGTGTATAACCTCACCAATCAAATATGAATGTGTATAACCTCACCAATCAAATATGAATGTGTATAACCTCACCAATCAAATATGAATGTGTATAACCTCACCAATCAAATATGAATGTGTATAACCTCACCAATCAAATATGAATGTGTATAACCTCACCAATCAAATATGAATGTGTATAACCTCACCAATCAAATATGAATGTGTATAACCTCACCAATCAAATATGAATGTGTATAACCTCACCAATCAAATATGAATGTGTATAACCTCACCAATCAAATATGAATGTGTATAACCTCACCAATCAAATATGAATGTGTATAACCTCACCAATCAAATATGAATGTGTATAACCTCACCAATCAAATATGAATGTGTATAACCTCACCAATCAAATATGAATGTGTATAACCTCACCAATCAAATATGAATGTGTATAACCTCACCAATCAAATATGAATGTGTATAACCTCACCAATCAAATATGAATGTGTATAACCTCACCAATCAAATATGAATGTGTATAACCTCACCAATCAAATATGAATGTGTATAACCTCACCAATCAAATATGAATGTGTATAACCTCACCAATCAAATATGAATGTGTATAACCTCACCAATCAAATATGAATGTGTATAACCTCACCAATCAAATATGAATGTGTATAACCTCACCAATCAAATATGAATGTGTATAACCTCACCAATCAAATATGAATGTGTATAACCTCACCAATCAAATATGAATGTGTATAACCTCACCAATCAAATATGAATGTGTATAACCTCACCAATCAAATATGAATGTGTATAACCTCACCAATCAAATATGAATGTGTATAACCTCACCAATCAAATATGAATGTGTATAACCTCACCAATCAAATATGAATGTGTATAACCTCACCAATCAAATATGAATGTGTATAACCTCACCAATCAAATATGAATGTGTATAACCTCACCAATCAAATATGAATGTGTATAACCTCACCAATCAAATATGAATGTGTATAACCTCACCAATCAAATATGAATGTGTATAACCTCACCAATCAAATATGAATGTGTATAACCTCACCAATCAAATATGAATGTGTATAACCTCACCAATCAAATATGAATGTGTATAACCTCACCAATCAAATATGAATGTGTATAACCTCACCAATCAAATATGAATGTGTATAACCTCACCAATCAAATATGAATGTGTATAACCTCACCAATCAAATATGAATGTGTATAACCTCACCAATCAAATATGAATGTGTATAACCTCACCAATCAAATATGAATGTGTATAACCTCACCAATCAAATATGAATGTGTATAACCTCACCAATCAAATATGAATGTGTATAACCTCACCAATCAAATATGAATGTGTATAACCTCACCAATCAAATATGAATGTGTATAACCTCACCAATCAAATATGAATGTGTATAACCTCACCAATCAAATATGAATGTGTATAACCTCACCAATCAAATATGAATGTGTATAACCTCACCAATCAAATATGAATGTGTATAACCTCACCAATCAAATATGAATGTGTATAACCTCACCAATCAAATATGAATGTGTATAACCTCACCAATCAAATATGAATGTGTATAACCTCACCAATCAAATATGAATGTGTATAACCTCACCAATCAAATATGAATGTGTATAACCTCACCAATCAAATATGAATGTGTATAACCTCACCAATCAAATATGAATGTGTATAACCTCACCAATCAAATATGAATGTGTATAACCTCACCAATCAAATATGAATGTGTATAACCTCACCAATCAAATATGAATGTGTATAACCTCACCAATCAAATATGAATGTGTATAACCTCACCAATCAAATATGAATGTGTATAACCTCACCAATCAAATATGAATGTGTATAACCTCACCAATCAAATATGAATGTGTATAACCTCACCAATCAAATATGAATGTGTATAACCTCACCAATCAAATATGAATGTGTATAACCTCACCAATCAAATATGAATGTGTATAACCTCACCAATCAAATATGAATGTGTATAACCTCACCAATCAAATATGAATGTGTATAACCTCACCAATCAAATATGAATGTGTATAACCTCACCAATCAAATATGAATGTGTATAACCTCACCAATCAAATATGAATGTGTATAACCTCACCAATCAAATATGAATGTGTATAACCTCACCAATCAAATATGAATGTGTATAACCTCACCAATCAAATATGAATGTGTATAACCTCACCAATCAAATATGAATGTGTATAACCTCACCAATCAAATATGAATGTGTATAACCTCACCAATCAAATATGAATGTGTATAACCTCACCAATCAAATATGAATGTGTATAACCTCACCAATCAAATATGAATGTGTATAACCTCACCAATCAAATATGAATGTGTATAACCTCACCAATCAAATATGAATGTGTATAACCTCACCAATCAAATATGAATGTGTATAACCTCACCAATCAAATATGAATGTGTATAACCTCACCAATCAAATATGAATGTGTATAACCTCACCAATCAAATATGAATGTGTATAACCTCACCAATCAAATATGAATGTGTATAACCTCACCAATCAAATATGAATGTGTATAACCTCACCAATCAAATATGAATGTGTATAACCTCACCAATCAAATATGAATGTGTATAACCTCACCAATCAAATATGAATGTGTATAACCTCACCAATCAAATATGAATGTGTATAACCTCACCAATCAAATATGAATGTGTATAACCTCACCAATCAAATATGAATGTGTATAACCTCACCAATCAAATATGAATGTGTATAACCTCACCAATCAAATATGAATGTGTATAACCTCACCAATCAAATATGAATGTGTATAACCTCACCAATCAAATATGAATGTGTATAACCTCACCAATCAAATATGAATGTGTATAACCTCACCAATCAAATATGAATGTGTATAACCTCACCAATCAAATATGAATGTGTATAACCTCACCAATCAAATATGAATGTGTATAACCTCACCAATCAAATATGAATGTGTATAACCTCACCAATCAAATATGAATGTGTATAACCTCACCAATCAAATATGAATGTGTATAACCTCACCAATCAAATATGAATGTGTATAACCTCACCAATCAAATATGAATGTGTATAACCTCACCAATCAAATATGAATGTGTATAACCTCACCAATCAAATATGAATGTGTATAACCTCACCAATCAAATATGAATGTGTATAACCTCACCAATCAAATATGAATGTGTATAACCTCACCAATCAAATATGAATGTGTATAACCTCACCAATCAAATATGAATGTGTATAACCTCACCAATCAAATATGAATGTGTATAACCTCACCAATCAAATATGAATGTGTATAACCTCACCAATCAAATATGAATGTGTATAACCTCACCAATCAAATATGAATGTGTATAACCTCACCAATCAAATATGAATGTGTATAACCTCACCAATCAAATATGAATGTGTATAACCTCACCAATCAAATATGAATGTGTATAACCTCACCAATCAAATATGAATGTGTATAACCTCACCAATCAAATATGAATGTGTATAACCTCACCAATCAAATATGAATGTGTATAACCTCACCAATCAAATATGAATGTGTATAACCTCACCAATCAAATATGAATGTGTATAACCTCACCAATCAAATATGAATGTGTATAACCTCACCAATCAAATATGAATGTGTATAACCTCACCAATCAAATATGAATGTGTATAACCTCACCAATCAAATATGAATGTGTATAACCTCACCAATCAAATATGAATGTGTATAACCTCACCAATCAAATATGAATGTGTATAACCTCACCAATCAAATATGAATGTGTATAACCTCACCAATCAAATATGAATGTGTATAACCTCACCAATCAAATATGAATGTGTATAACCTCACCAATCAAATATGAATGTGTATAACCTCACCAATCAAATATGAATGTGTATAACCTCACCAATCAAATATGAATGTGTATAACCTCACCAATCAAATATGAATGTGTATAACCTCACCAATCAAATATGAATGTGTATAACCTCACCAATCAAATATGAATGTGTATAACCTCACCAATCAAATATGAATGTGTATAACCTCACCAATCAAATATGAATGTGTATAACCTCACCAATCAAATATGAATGTGTATAACCTCACCAATCAAATATGAATGTGTATAACCTCACCAATCAAATATGAATGTGTATAACCTCACCAATCAAATATGAATGTGTATAACCTCACCAATCAAATATGAATGTGTATAACCTCACCAATCAAATATGAATGTGTATAACCTCACCAATCAAATATGAATGTGTATAACCTCACCAATCAAATATGAATGTGTATAACCTCACCAATCAAATATGAATGTGTATAACCTCACCAATCAAATATGAATGTGTATAACCTCACCAATCAAATATGAATGTGTATAACCTCACCAATCAAATATGAATGTGTATAACCTCACCAATCAAATATGAATGTGTATAACCTCACCAATCAAATATGAATGTGTATAACCTCACCAATCAAATATGAATGTGTATAACCTCACCAATCAAATATGAATGTGTATAACCTCACCAATCAAATATGAATGTGTATAACCTCACCAATCAAATATGAATGTGTATAACCTCACCAATCAAATATGAATGTGTATAACCTCACCAATCAAATATGAATGTGTATAACCTCACCAATCAAATATGAATGTGTATAACCTCACCAATCAAATATGAATGTGTATAACCTCACCAATCAAATATGAATGTGTATAACCTCACCAATCAAATATGAATGTGAACCTCACCAATCGAAATATGAATGTGTATAACCTCACCAATCAAATATGAATGTGTATAACCTCACCAATCAAATATGAATGTGTATAACCTCACCGATATCACCGATATAAATGTGTATGACCTCACCAATCAGCAAGGGCTCCTCATCGATTATGTTCAATCAAGCACGCATAAACGTAAACATGGACAAGATAAAAAGAGAAGTTGATCAACGTGAACAATGTATCTTTCCACTCACTTGTCGTGTATCCGAAGTCGTCCTCTTCCTCTGGGTCTGCTTCTTTCTCCTCTTTGCTCCTCTTTATGGCTCCTGCTG
Source organism: Marasmia exigua (assembly GCA_019059595.1). Taxonomy (NCBI): domain Eukaryota; kingdom Metazoa; phylum Arthropoda; class Insecta; order Lepidoptera; family Crambidae; genus Marasmia; species Marasmia exigua. Next base: position 2,038,854 of record CM032485.1, on the reverse strand, counting down.
AGGCACGATCGATCTGTGCAGAGGAACCATGATTCAATTATACTATAGTAGAGCCACGCTTCGGTATAAATTATTCGGCATATATACTTCGGCATATTTAATTTTCCACATGAAAAATGGCAAGCATTAGCGCCTGCACTGTGTTTCGCCCAAGCGAAGTATGTGAGGGTACTGGATGCCCAATCCGGAGGAAGGGGAAAGGTTTAAATACTGATCTTTATTAACCATCTATGTATGTACATTTTGGAATGCGATAAAAGTTGAATTGAATTGAATTGCACTTATGGCCCTCGACTGGTATTTCGTGTGTCAATGTGCGGCGGCAATCGCTTACCATCAGAAGATCCGTCTGCCACCTATCACATTAAAATCTATTTCACTGACTGTACAAAAAAAAACCTTTTTGAATGAATAAGCAAAATACGACTTAGTGATCATCACGAAAAGAGCTTATTTCTCCTCGATTGTTGCAGATAGTCTAGATGTTACAAATGTAAGTTTTTCTACATTCGCGGACGCAAATTTTTGGGGTGCGAATGTGCGAATGAAATGCGAATACGAATGTTGTGTCATCAAGTATAAAAAATAAACAAATTAATGAATTACTAATAATTATTATAAGGTACATATGTACGTAGACGAGATCAATAGAAAAAAGTATACTGACTACTACCAACAGACAGATATACCATTTTAGGTTATAAAGAAGTACACATAAAGTCAATAGTCTTTCAAAAGAGGAATATTACACTCTGCCTTGAACCTGCTGCCTACATTTGCATTCGCAAAATATTCGCATCGTATGATGTGAATGCAAATGTTTAAAATGATGCGAATCATTCGTATTGCGAATATCCATAACAACTCTAGTTGCAGATAGGTTCATTGCAGGCGGTGATGATCACATACCATCAGGTGTGGCATTTAAAAAAAGGTATAATTTAAACAAAAATATTGTGTTTTACCTCCACTCCCTTCTCAGAGTAAGTCCTCCCGCCAAGGTCTCTCTCGTCCTCCTCGTCACTGCTCTCTTCATCATCAGAGTACACCGGCTTTGACTCCTGCGCCTCGGAGGCTTTGATCTCCTTCTCTGGCACTGCATCTATCTCTTTCTCGTTCTCAATGTCTGGTTCAGATACTGTTATCTGTGAGGAAAGATTGAGAGCTTATAATAGTACCCTGGAGGATACCTTAATATTAATGTGATCACACCTTTAGGTAGGGGCTTACCCAGAGACCAGACCAATGAATCATAAATAGGAAAAACAGACTCATGCTTCTTCATGAAAAGGCGGGCTCGACCGGAGTGATACCACTGCCTCACAGAAAACCGGCGTGAAGCAGCACTGTCCTGTTTCGCTGCGTGAGTGAGGGTCCGGAGGCCCAATCCGGGAAAAGGAGGTTTAAAAGGTTGGCAGCGCAATTGTGACCCCACTGGTGTCGCGGGTGTTCGTGGGCGGCTGCTCGTCTGCCACCTATCACATTGAAAACTTTGCTTCCCACAGAACTCCCTTTCAGAACTAAACTGTTGCATGTACTAGTTTCAAGCTGTTCTAATAGATGGCGCTATGTGTCGATTACATCGCGCAAGTGTATCGTCTTTTCGGGTTACCAATAAATTTTTTTGCTGCTTCAGAATTATAAAGACTAAAGATAAATCGCATTTGTGGTCTTCCGACGGGTCTTTTTCGTTCGACCCCAATGGTCTCCATTCCAGGAGGTTCTACACCAAGAGCCCTGCTTTCTGGTTATATGTCCAGCTCATTCCCACTTCAGCTTTGACAGAACGACGATGTGTCAAGGCTGGTGGGCACAAACTAGATCCAGCTTGATGTAAAGATCTGAAGGGAGAAAACTGAGGGAGACCTATTACCTTGATCTCATGTCTGGGAGTTTTATCAGGCACTGGTGATGGGGCGGGAGTTTTCTTCACAGACCGCGCAGGCGACACCGCGGGGGGAGACGCGTCCACATCTGAAGAATCTGTGTTCTGTATCAAAGAAAAAACTTTGTTACACAGTCGTCAATATAATACTGTGTGATTGGTGATCTGTAGATGCATGGTAAGGAACGTTTAGGAGATTTGAATTAGTATGACGTGCAAAAGAGAGAAAAAACACTGTTTCCTCTCTGGATTGGAAGACATTTTATTTTTGTGTGCCATAGAAAAGTGAGGGTAAGGGAATAGACAGTTGTGTTCGCTTCACTTGTGCACTAATAAGTAGTATGTCCTGCGTCGATGGCTGATATCGTTGAGATTGGCCGCCGTAGCCGTATGTAATCCGTTAAAGGATATCATTATTACCAACTTACCCAAGCTACAAGGCTCTGGACGGTGAGCGTAACCTTCTCCCCTGCTGCCTTGATGAGCTGGACGGCTCTCTCATGCTGCGCTGATCGCACGCAGACGCCGTCCACTTCCAAGATCCGGTCACCAGTCTGTACAACAATATCTTCATTTAGCCGTGTGGTCCCCGGCAGAGTAGAATAGGCCACCCTCACTCTTACCGAGGTGTCGTAAAATCTGCTGGCATGATCATCAGCACCCAGAGAAGGAAAACTCTGCATTTATATCAAAACCCTCGCCAACCCGTCTGCCAAGCGTGGTGAGTATGGCAATTACCCCTCATGTGATTGAGGGAGGCCCGTGCCCCAGCAGTGGGGACTTAAATGGGCTAACGATGATGATTAAGCCATCTCCCATGTCATCTTAGCGTGTGATTCCCGGTTGCGTCGACAGCTAGTAGACCTAAGTAGTCATGCTCACTCAAATGTCTCTGAGGTGGTGGCGTTATGTGGCGGGTCATTACATTCCCTCTAATATGGTTGAGTGAAATGATGGCTGACACATACGTCATACTTGTGAACAGGTGCCACCTTTGGGGACTGGTCCGCTTCGGTTTACCTCATATTTAGCTTTTAATTTGCTTCATTCTATTTTGTGTTGCATTAGACTGTATGACTTGGTATGAAGATAATAAACCATTGTAAAAAAGTTGGCGATTAAAAAGAGTAACTGGCGAGTTTCTTGCCGGATCTTCTCGACCAGAAACAACTTTCCGAGCCGGTGGTAGAATCGCATTATGTTTATTTATTTCTTTAGTATATTTTATGTATCAACATATATATGTATTAACATGTAAATTATACATAAGTACTTATAAATAGTTTTAAGTCATTCAAATGTATGACGATTTGTAAGTGCTGTGTACAAGCCTATGCAAATAAAGAATTATTTGAATTGAATTGAATTGAATTGAATTGAGCTGTCGCTTTGGAGACACCCGAACATCAGGTCACTACAATTTGTCAAAATTCCTCAATTGCTATTAAACCGAACGTGTCGAATGAAGAAATTTGTCAGTTTTGGATACTTTGATGTGTGGCTGTAGGTACTTCATTAATTCAACTCATCTCAGCATGTGATTCCCGGTTGCATCCAAAACTGTCGATTTGGAGCCCAAAGCACGCTTAGAACAGGAGTACGCTTTGATTCAGGATTTGGGGAGTCGTGTAATTACAATGAAGCGACTGCCGCCTGATCTTCGCAACCTTTTAACAGGGGATACAGGACAACTGAGTCATGGTTTCAGAAACTACTCCAAACGTATAGGTTTCCTCTCGATGTTTTCTTTCACCACGGACCTAATGGTATAAATACGCACATAAAAATCCAATGGTTACATGGATTCCGCCATCTTACGCGTACTTCGACTAAGTACGCGTAAAGTTGTTAATGGCCAACCTTCTTTCAGGGACTATTTCTGAAGATACATTATTAGTAGTACCTCCACACCATTTCTTTTTTGCCTGCGTCGTCCCACTGCTGGGCCATCTCCCCGCCATTATATAGCCGCCATTGGACTCTATTTGTGGCGATGGTTTGCAAATTGCCGGAGAAGTAGTCAAAATCACCACGCCATCTCTTTTTGGACCTGCCTCTCAATCGACGCCTTGCTGGCTGTCAATGTGGGATAAGTCTGGTCTACCTCTCCGGGTGCATCCTACAAACGTGGCCGGCCCAGAAAAAAAACTAAACCTCAGAAACTTACCCCATAGGGAAGAAGTTCTCTGAGGCAGCCGACTATTCGAGGCGAAGTGACATGAAGTGACAGTCGTCTGGCCAGACGGCTGTCACTTCATTGTAAAGCTACCAGACCTTCTAACGAAGTTACACAAATATAATATAAGACTCTAATTTCACATGAGAATCTCCCTTTAATATTGTGACGTCTTTGTGTATGTTTTGTTCAGCCTTGGTTTTAGATGGTGCTTTGTGAAAAACTCAATTAAAATAAACATCAAAAGGATTTAACTCGCCACACTGGTCAATAACCATTAAATTAACGTGTCTCTTTAATCACTCGACATTGGCAGAGTTAATATGTATTCGCCGTAGACAATACAGTAGCAGCCATAAAGAAAAAAAAAAGTTGCCACACTAGCGGATCGCGAGCGTTTTTAAAGCAGAGCGACGACGCAGCGATCAAGTCGCGGCTGCGCAGCTTTCATGGCGTGGATGCGCAACGCAACGCATGCGCGACGGATTCACCGTGGAGATAAGTCTGAACGCCATTGTTTTTTGTGGCAGTCACGCATAAACACGCCGACGAATCCGTTGCGCATCCGCGGCGCGAACGCTGCGCAGCCGCAACGTGGTCGCTGCGTCGTCATTCCGCTTTGAAAACGCTCGCCATCCGCCATTTTATCCATACCATTTTACAAGACACGCCGAGGTCTATACGAGACAAAAGTTCGAAAACCTATTGTATCAGCCCAGGGCCATTACAACAGGGCAATACATGTTTAAAATTTGTTTTCAAATTATATCAAAATACTGGAGGGAAATATGTTTAGAAAGAATTTGTGTGACTGGCTCCATTGCAACTGTTTTTATAATATTAAGGAATTTATTGAATGTTGTAAGAAGTGTAATCATTGCTTAAGTCCTAATAACCTAAGTATTTAACCCTTAATCAGAATTTGACATTTCAACATCATCAGCCCATTTAAATCCCCACTGCTGGGGCACGGGCCTCCCTCAATCACATGAGGGGTAATTGCCATACTCACCACGCTTGGCAGACGGGTTGGCGAGGGTTTTCAACTAAATGCAGAGTTTTCCTTCTCTGGGTGCTGATGATCATGCCAGCAGCTTTACCTTAGTCGCTTTTTACGACACCTCGGTAAGAGTGAGGGTGGCCTATTCTACTCTGCCGGGGACCACACGGCCAACTTTTTTGAAACAATTTGACATTTATTTAAAATCTATTTTGACAGTTGACAATTATTTTTATATATTTATTTTTATATTTAGTAGCTTACTGACCAATAATTGTTTGCGCGTCTGCTTGCAGGCAGAATACTAACACCAATTTTGGATATTTGTAACACCTTATTGTATTGTATTCTTGCAAATAAATAATGGATTGATCAATCAATCAGATTAATTGAGTGTGGCAACTCCCTAATTCCTGTATCATGGTTCTAGCGCACCTCAAGCTTCAAAATGTCGGCTTGGATGAAACCGGAAAGGACACGCTAAGATAATAATGATGATAAAACCTCAATCATACCACAATATGCCAGACGAACCTGTAACTCTCCACTGTTGCCCGCTGGGCTGTCAGGCACGACATTTTTTATGAAAATGCCGAAGATTGCTTTCTCCTCGCCATCTTCTCCTTCGCGATTTGAAATAATATCAACCTGTAGAAAAAAAAAACAACTAATTTAAATTTTGTCGTTCATGTAATTGTTCAATAAAAACAGCTCCCGTTTTACTTTCAAAAGTTAAGGGATCTCTAGATAAGTTAGTCTCTAGGTAGGTAGTCTAGTGTGGCCCACGACTTCGTCAAGCAGGTGCATTGGTGACACATACCGATAACATAATTCTGATTTATAATTAATATTTTGTTTATGTAATACAATACTTAATTAAATTCAATTCAATTCAAATTTATTTATTCAGACAACATAGTCCACGGGTTAGTAAAAAGTCGCTTATAAACATATTAGTGAGCATAATAAATAATAACACAGTTTACTTGGTCATGTACCGAAGAGGCACTCCGTACACATGTGATCCAGAGGGAGTGCTAATTTTGACCTCGGTCATTGTTCGTACAAAGTGCCTCAATTTAGGTGCATGCGGATCATCTGCTATTACCTTCAGGATGCTTAAGTAATGTAATACTTTTAATACTTAAGTAATGTAATACTTTTCTAATCATTGTAAATGTCACAAAAAGACGTTACCTATAACCTTTTCAATAGATTGTACATAAACCGCACTTTTTCTCAATAAATCATTCAGTTTACCATCGACTTCAGTTGTCTTATTACATGTCCCAACGCCGAACATTGCAGTTGTACCAGGGGAGAAATAATGTTAAATTATCATTACCTACTCGAAAGGGGATCCTTAAGTAATCTTGCACATAGGTAAGATTAATTTATGGGGATTAAATAAATATAACCCCACGGTAAGAAGAACACAGTGGCATCTTTACCTTTTCTCCAACGATACTGACGCCCAAAGGCGCGCCGGGACTCCTACCGAAAGCGATACATCGCGGCGGACCCCAGCATTTGGAGCGAGCGAGTCCGTCGCTCTGAAGACACTATCAACGTTAACGCAACAGGGTTTAACAACCTCTTTGGAAAGAAGAAGCAGGTGACTATTACATCTTTACCTTTCCTCCAACGATGCTGACTCCCAAAGGCGCGCCGGGACCCCGTGTAAGCGCGACACGGCGCGGTGGGCCCCAGCGCTGGGCGGCGAGCGAGTCGCGCCGCTCTGATGACACCGTCACCGTCATCGCTTGAGGCACGTGGCTGTGGAGGGAGACACATATCAGTACGATGGAAATATGGCAACACTGTCATTATGACTAACTACCTCCGAGGATTTTCGGGATACACCATTCATTTTGTGACTCCACTGGTGTTGCGGGTGTCAATGGGCGGCGGAATTGCTTACCATCAGTTGATCCCTCTGCTCGTCTGCTGTTTACATCCCGGAAACCTCATAATAGGCATCGTGAATCAAGTCCTGAAATAATGTAGGGAACAGCTGATATTTTTTTCGCTTAGGTTAGGTTAGGTTAGGTTATTTCGTTGATCTAACAAGCTAAATGGATTTGATTCACATCTATTATTGGCTAAACATAGTGATACTGTACCTTTTTTTTTTCAAAGCATTTGTATTGCTACCACTAATGTTTACAAATAAACTATTTGTATTTGATACCTATTATGAGGATTTCGGAATGTATACGTTACCATTGACAATTCAACATATTCATATTTATTTATTGCATAATGTTTTACAATTTGGTCTTATAACTAATTAAGTTCATGAAATGGTTGTTTGACCAAAGCTGTTATTAATCACACCGGCCGCAAAAACGACGGGGGTTATAAGTTTGTCGTGTCTGTGTGTGCATAGGTGTGTGGACGGGGGTTTTAAGTTTGTCGTGTCTGTGTGTGCATAGGTGTGTGGACGGGGGTTTTAAGTTTGTTGTGTCTGTGTGTGCATAGGTGTGTGATTGTGTAGGTATGTGTTTGTGTATTTTCATTTTCCATTCAAGTTAGCAGCGACTAGATAGGTAAGTATGTAACGCAATTTTTAGGGTTCCGTAGCCAAATGGCAAAAAACGGAACCCTTATAGATTCGTCATGTCTGTCCGTCTGTCCGTGCGTCCGTATGTCACAGCCACTTTTCTCCGAAACTATAAAAACTATACTATTGAAACTTGGTAAATAAATGTATTTTGTTAACCGCATTACGATTTATACACAAAAAATGGAAAAATCGGGGGGTTCTCCATACTTGAAACTGAAACTCAAAAAAATATTTTTCATTAAACCTATACGTGTGGGGACCTATGGATAGGTCTTTAAAAATCATATTGAGGTTTTTATCATTTTTTTTTCCTAAACACAATACTTTGCGCAAGAGACGCTCCCATAGTGGTATATTGTGTGATCCCCCCCCCCCTTCCCCCTCCCCTCTAATTTCTATAATAAATGAATTATAAAACTAAAAAAATATATAATGTACATAATCATGAAAACTATCAACGAAAATTGGTTTGAACTAGATATAGTGAGTAGTTTTTTTTAATACGTTATAAACCGTAAAATGCAATTTACCTTCCATAATATCTTACTTGCTGCTACGGAACCCTTCATGGGCGAGTCCGACTCGCACTTGGCCCGTTTTTATCAAATAAAGCAAAAAAAATGCTGTGGAAAACATCAATGAATAAAATGTATAAAGCCAAAATAATTATGTATTAATATTGTAAAGTTTGGCTGATAACCAACATAATCAATATAATGGTTCAATTAAAGTTCTCTTCCGTGCTGCCGCCGTGTGGTCCCCGGAAGAGTAGAATAGGCCACCCTCACTCTTACCGAGGTGTCGTAAAAGGCGACTAAGGTAAAGAAGCTGCTGGCATGATCATCAGCACCCAGAGAAGGAAAACTCTGCATTTATATCAAAACCCTCGCCAACCCGTCTGCCGAGCGTGGTGAGTATGGCAATACCAATGTGATTGAGGGAGGTCCGTGCCCCAGCAGTGGGGACTTAAATGGGCTGATGATGATGATGATGAAAGTTATTTTCGCCGACTAAAAGTACCTACTGTAAGTTTTCGCAAGTAACTTCGATTTAGCATCATGTGCCTTACTAATTGGCGTCTGGACAAGAATCTAAACACCTCTAATACGATTATCCGCTCCGCCAAGCGAAATAACAGTTTACAGCACACCCCGACATTGGTCTCTTCATCCACTTTATGATACCTACACTATTACTTTATAAGTCACTTGTTTTGCAGGTACAATAATACATACAAAATCTCATACATTGACCTGAATCCTTCTTTTTTTTCATTTATTGCAAAGAACCAATAAACAAGTTAACAATGGGAGACTGTGGGAAAGCCACGTTTCGCATGAATGGGCCAGCTCGACCGAAGTGATAAGCAGCACTGTGCCGGACAGAGTGCCATACACCGACGGCCCAATACATGCTACTGGGAAAAGGGGGGCTTAAAGGTTGGCAGCGCATTTGTGACTCCTTTGGTGTCGCGGGTGTGCATGGGTGGCGGCAATCGCTTACCATTTAGTGATCCATCTGCCTGCCTGCCACCTATCACATAAAAAAGTTTACTCAGACCAGATTTCTTATTTATGTGGCTGGTGACTTTTGCCCAAAAATTATCCGGCATGTGGCAGACCGAAAACGTTAAAAGGTGGGTAGGGAGGTCTTTGCCCTGCAGTGGGACAGTACAGGCCAACAATAATTTAATAATAGACCCAATTTCACCAGTCCCTGTTAGTAAGTTTAACATCCTGTTAAGCATATTGACTGATAATGCTAGCGACTGTCCTACCATACTCTAACAGGTGATTACTTCCCTTAAGGTGACGGGTAGAGCACACTAGCGACGTGAATTGATTTTAATTTTTACCTACTAAACCGGTTCTATTTTAAACAATTTCGGGGTTACAACCTCTTGGGAAAAACTTATACTATTTATTGAATAACCATGCACAAATGTTGGGTCCGTGCACAAACGCGATTCACGCTAAAAGTGGCCGCTTTTGGCGGTAATCAATTTTTCGCGTACAAAAACGGACCCAACATTTGTGCATGGTTATTTAATAAATAGTATAAGTGTTTGCCGAGAGGTTGTAATCCCGAAATAGATCCGGTTTAGTAGGTAAAAATTAAAATCGATTGACGTCGCTAGTGTGCACTACCCGTGACCTTAACAAGCTGATTAATTTGATAAGCTAATACAAGAAACATTACTTAATTGATAATTGTAAACCCAATAGCAATGGTTACATTATTCTTAAACATCATGCAATTTCTATGATGGATGCCTTTGCCCTGCAACGGGACAGTTTATAGGCTGATACTTTAATACCTTTCTCAATATCAGTCACTCAATTTGCCTCAATTGTTTGTATAAATTATCTCGTTTTGTTGTTCATGCAAAATATGACTATTGATCTGTTTCCATTGTGCCGTCCACACGACCCGTGGTCGGTCTTGCGGGACGCGCCAATTGAATCGATTGCTGGAGGTAAAGTCAGACTCATCGTAATAATACATTTTTTTATAATAAATGACCGTGGGAGAGCCACGCTTCGGCATGCATGGGCCGCCTAGGCCGGAGCACCACGGCCTCACAAAAAACCGACGTGAAGCAGCACTGTTTTTTGTTTTGCAGCGTGAGTGAGGGTACCAGAGGCCCAATCCGGTGGAAAGGGGGGTTTATTGGTTGGCAGCGCACTTATGACTTAACTGGTGTCGCGGGTGTCTATGGGCGGCGGCAATCGCTTACCATGACGCGATTCGTCTGTTCGTTTGCCACCAATAGGTCAGATAAAGAATTTCGTTCCATTTAAAAAATATTTCATCCAGTGTACTTTCCGCAATACAAACAGCTTCATACAATTTTAAACCTTAACTCCTCAACACATGAATCAAATTCGTAAACCTATCACTTTCCCTTACTAATTCCTCCATTCAACTATACACCTTTACTATCATACAATAAGAAGCAAAATGGAATGGGTAATTCGTTCATTGGCTACAACGTATATTACAATGGCAGATGCAATTTGGTTCTTCACGAAAGAAGTCCTCCTTATATTAGTGTGTAATTCCTAGTTGTGTCCAAAGCTGTCGCTCTGGAGATCATCATTCTTGATTTGGGGAGTCTAGTAATTACAATCAAGCGACTGCCATCTGCGAAGCGAATGAGGCCGTGTGGTGCCCGGCAGAGTAGAATAGGCCACCCTCACTCTTACCGAGGTGTCGTAAAAGGCGACTAAGGTAAAGCTGCTGGCATGATCATCAGCACCCAGAGAAGGAAAACTCTGCATTTATATTAAAACCCTCGCCAACCCGTCTGCCAAGCGTGGTGAGTATTGCAATTACCCCTCATGTGATTGAGGAAGGCCCGTGCCCCAGCCGTGGGGACTTAAATCGGCTGACGATGATGATGATGATGACTGCCGTCTGACCTTCGCAACCCTTTAACAGGGGAACCAGACCAGCCGCGCGTAGTAAAACTATGGAATCAGCTACCAACGATGGTGCTTTCGAACAGATACGACCTGGTGCTCTTCAAGAAAAGAGCTTAATCCTCCCTTAAGAGCCGGCAACGCCCTATTGGTCTAGTGGTTTAAGTATCGGGCTGCGATCTCGGGATCCTGGGTTCGATTCCCAGGTCGAGAGAAAAGTATGTTGTGAATTTTTCGAACATAGCTCGGGTTTGTGATCACCAATCCGCATTTGGCAAGCGTGGTGATGAAGCCTAATCTCATCATAGTAGCGATAACTTGAATTCTATGATAGAGGCCTTTGCCCTGCAGTGGGACTGTTTATAGGCTGATACTTTTTTTTAAGAGCCGGCAACGCATCTGTGATGCCTCGTGCGCTGAAAATGTCCATGGACGGCGGTGGTTGCTATCAGGTGAGCCGTCTGCTCGTTTGTCTGCCATAAAGTAAAAAAAAAACTGAATCACCTGCGCGTTTCGGAAAGTTTCTGAAACGTGTAACGATGATTCAGTTGGTCTGGTTCCCCTGTTAAAGGGTTGCAATCGCTTCATTGTATGTACTCGTACAATCACCAAATTCTATATCATGACTCAAGCGCTCCAACTTTGGGTTCATCGTCATCATCAGCCCATTTAAGTCCCCACTGCTGGGGCACGGGCCTCCCTCAATCATATGAGGGGTAATTGCCATACTCACCACTCTTGGCAGACGGGTTGGCGAGGGTTTTGATATAAATGCAGAGTTTTCCTTCTCTGGGTGCTTTGATCATGCCAGCAGCTTCACCTTAGTCGCCTTTTACGACACCTCGGTAAGAGTGAGGGTGGCCTATTCTGCTCTGCCGGAAACCACACGGTGGGCGGTACTTTGGGTTAAAAAGCGACAACTTTGGACGCAACTCGGAATAACATGCTAAGAAGAGATGAGACTTATCTTTTCGATTTTTTCATTATAAGAAAACCCTACAGAAAACCATCGTGAATGCAGCAGCAGCGTGAGTGCATTTCACAAGTGTGTCAGGATACCGGACGCCCAGTACGGTGGAAGGAAGGTTTAAAGGTTAAAAGCGCGCTTGTATCTCCATTGGTGTTGCTGGACACCCCCATGGCCATCTACAATCGCTTACCATCAGGTGATCCGTCTACTTGTCTGGCTAAAACAAAATATCGATAACTAAACAGTCTTTCGCATCCATCTTTTACTTATCCACTTAAAATAATCAAACTATTAAGAGATTACATGCGTGGTCACTTTAAATTGACGGGGACTGTCACGAACGTGCTATTGTTGGGCGTTTAGGTAATAAAATTGCTTGGCAAAGTGATTTTGTTAATAAAGTAAAATCATAACTATGTACGGTACAAAAGGTACGTTATGCAAATTTAATTACTTAAAGTGAAAGTATTTGTTATTCAACCTCGTAATGGTTAAGGGTTTTGGCAAACTCACTTTTTTCTTCTAACTTTATTTAGGATTCGGACCCGCCCTCACTAAGTTTCGAAACATAGTTCCACTTTATACCAATAGATGGCGCTAGGTGTAGATATTTGTGGTGTACTCTTTTGTAGGTTCAAGAGATACTTTTTGAATTTATTTCTAAAAGAACCAATGGTAGCACATTTTCAAAGCGGAGGCAGAATATTCATCATCATCATCCGCCACTAGACGTTCACTGATGGATATATGTGGTGTTTTCGAACAGATACGACCTGGTGACCTTCAAGAAAAGGGTTTACTCCTTTCTTAAGAGCCGGCAACGCATATGTGATACCTCAGGTGTTGCATATGTCTATGGGCGGCAGTGATCACTTTCCATCAGGTGTGCCGACTGCTCGTTTGTCCGGTATAATGTAAAAAAAAAATATAGGCCTCCCCCAATGTTATCCACATAGATCAGTCCTGTGCCGCCCGCATCCAAGGGATTCGCGACCTTCACCAGATCGTCGGTCCACTTTGTGGCGGGCGTCACGGCTGCGACTACCTATACGTAGCGTCCACTCGAGGACCTTTCCGCGCCAATGGCCGTCTCCGTTTTCTTCGATATGTGCCTCGCCTATTGCCACTTAAGGCATGCAATCCTTTGGGCTATGTATGTGACCTTAGTTCTTCTGCGGATGTAATCATTTCTGATACGATCACGCAGGGAGACTCCGAGCATAACCCTCTCCTAGATGACTTTGAGCCCGCTTAATCGGCACATTGTAAGCGGCCACGTTTCGGTTCCGTATATCATCTACGCAGTATAGATGCAGTATAGGTGCGTAGCTATAGCTAAGCGTTAACCGGTATAATTTTTCTTAATGCCTATAATTTAGTATCGTTAGCCATCATTATGGCCGGGTAGTGGCCACTGCAGAGCCATTGGCTCGTGAACAGCCGGTTGCCGCTTCAGCGACCGCGTTATGGCAATATTTTATTAGCAACCCCTGACCCGTACAATACATCTATCTTTTATCTATTCCGCAACCATTTATCCTATAAGATAAATAGATAGATAAAACGTTTATTAATTGCAAAAACATATATACACATATTAAAACTACAATTTTCACTATAATGTATCAGTACGGGGATTAACACGTTATTTATTATGTGAAACAACATTGTGTATTCACATATTTGGCTCGACGTTTCGGCTACGTTACAGCAGCCGTGGTCACGAGCGGACTGATGTTGTTTCACATAATAAATTTCGTGTTAATCTCCGTATTGATACATTATAGTTATAAGGCAACGCGAAAATCTAAAAAACTATTTATACAATTTTCACGTTAACAACTTGGAGCGTACCTAGAGGAGGTGGCTTCGGTACTTATGCTTTAAGGTGACGGGTAGGGCACACTAGCGACGCCAATCGATGTTAATTTTAGCTACTAAAGCGGATCTATTTTAAACAATGTCGGTGTTACAACCTCTCGGCAAACACTTAAACTATTTAATAAAAAACCATGCACAAATGTTGGGGCCGTTTTTGCAATTTTTTCGCGTACGCTTTGGTCCCAACATTTTTGCATGGTTATTTAATAACTAGTTTAAGTGTTTGCCGAGAGGTTTGTTTTACGCAAGAGACGCTCCCAAAGAGACACACATTTTGTCACTTTGGGAGCGTCTCTTGGGCAAAGTTTTGTGTTTAGAAAAAAATGATGTTAATAACCTCAACATCATTTTTAAAGACCTATCCATAGATACCCCACACGTATAGGTTTGATGAAAAAAAAAAAATTTGAGTTTCAGTTTAAAGTATGGAGACCCCCCACCCCCATTTTTTTTTATTTTTTCCAATTTTTGTGTAAAAATCGTAATGCTGTATAAGAAGTAAGATGTATTTTGTTAACCACAAAATACATCTATTTACCGAGTTTCAATAGTATGGTTCTTAGAGTTTCAGAAAAAAGTGGCTGTGAAAGTGGCTGTGACATAAGTACGGGACGGACAGATGGACAGACATGACGAATCTATAAGGGTTCCGTTTTTTGCCATTTCGCTACGGAAGCCTAAAAAATCGGCTTCCCATACAAATTGCGACTTTGTTTGGATAACTTTTGTATGGGAAAGTATTTATCGTCGATTTTTCGTCCATCAACCATTAAAAAATTACGTTTTACAGTGCCCACTTCAGTCACTTATGTCCCAATCCAGTTTTCACGTTTTAACTTAATTAGTTTCAATTAGGTAATTGAATTAGAGACATTTTCCATTTGTCTGTCGTAAAATCATGAGTAAAACTGAGGTGAAATGTGTCCGGTGGTAGATTTAATGGTTATTGGGACATGAAAATGGGAAGTGATGAATGAAGCTCAAAATTTCAAAATCTTCTATGTAGGTCAAAGCCATACATTTATAGCTTTCTTGTAGTAAAATCCTCATCATCTGATGGCTGGTGATGAGTAGGTACATATCAGAAAGACCAAGAGTTCATAATAGGAATTTTAAAAAGGTAAAAAAAATCTTTATTCAATTTAGGGCCACACAGAATGTCAAAATAGGTACATAATATCTACCGCTGGTTCGGAAAGTCGATTTCTACTGAGAAGACTCCAGCAAGAAACTCAGTAGTTACTCTTTTTAAATATTGATGATGTTACAGAGTTTCAATTGAGGACAGAAAAAGAAATACAATTACGAAAGTTAATAGACTATTATGAATAACAACTCAAAAGATTAATCAATTAACATGACCAAGAATCCTTATCATTTAAATAGTCTTGTACACTATGGTAACCTTTTTTCATTAGGCAGGTTTTAAATATGAGACTTAAACTTATCCAGTGATAGGTTAATGCCATTTTGTGGTAGCTTATTGAATATCTTAATACTTAAACCAACAAACGAATTACCAATTTTAGGAAGTATGATGACCGGGATGGCAAGCCTATGTTTATTTCTAGTGTTAAGACTATGAGGATAAAGGATTTTGGGCATCGGTATTTTTTGCTTTCGGTCAAATGTTCTTTCGGAATTGTGAATTTTTAGTCAAATGTAATCATCTAACTGAAAAAATCTGTTGTTTCATGCATTATTGCCCGATTAGGCATGAAGAAACACAGAAAACCGGCAGGAAGCAGCAATGTGCTGTGTTTCGCTGTGTGAGTGAGGGTACCGGAGGCCCAATCCGGGAGAAAGGGGAGTTTAAGGGTTGGAAGCGCACTCGTGACTCCACTGGTGTTGCAAAGTCAAATAATCATCAGTCCGTTGATAGATCTTTTGAATTTCGGTTTTTTTGAATTTTTGTGTTTTGGTATTACGATCCGTCGCCCGGCAGTCCACAATTAAGCGCTTTTCGAGAATCTTTTTCCTTTGCACGACAAAACTGATGAACTGACGACAGCACTATTTTCAATAAGCGCTGTCGTCCAAAATTGTAACGAAACTTGGCTAGAACCTCGAAGAGTTATGTATTAAAAAAATGGCCAATATTTTATTAGGTTCACTGGCCTTTTTTTGACTCTATCCAATTTGTTTATAATGGCTTCGTTTTTTGTCGCAAAAACCAAAATCACAAAAAACTATATGTAGCAATACAGAAAAGTAAAAACCATCATGGCGGAAATGAGATTTTGATGATGACGTCTGTCAACTGTCAGGTTTGACAGTACAAAGTTTAGGTACTAATTTGCGCCACTTAATTAAATAAATAAATAAATAAAAATTGGTTTAGTGCTCTCAAACATACATTATAGCAAATTGTAGCTACAGTATTGTGTTAGCAATTGGTAAGTGTCTCAGCATGTGCTGGACCAGGTGGTTACCCAGTCAGCGCTGATTTTCAGACACTTCCCCTTCTCTGGGATGTTATGCGACAAGTTCGGTCATGAGGGCTATAAATTTAATAAAAATAAATTACAGTACAAATATCCAAAAGACAACAAAGAAAATGAGAATAGGACAAAAAAACTTACATTGATATTGGTTTTAATTTTGACTTGAATATTTTTTTGATTGATGAATGAATTTTGTATTTTTCCCGAAATTAGCAGATTTTTCTTGATTTTTTGGAATACCTACTGTACAAAATCCTAGCCAGTTATTGGACATGTGCTTTCAGGCTTATTATACTTGTAGTACGGGTATTCAAATTCATCATCATCATCATTTCAGCATATGAACGTCCAATGCTGGACACAGGCCTCCCCCAATGTTCTCCACAAAGATCGGTCCTACGCCGCCCGCTTTCAAGGGATTCCCGCGACCTTCCTGTACATATATTCAAATTATCAAAAGGATTTTACAAAGGATTTCACCCCTTTATTCTTCCATCTGTATGCTGTCTCCGCATCGCAAATTCCTTTATTCTGTTTGCTGATATTTGTCGACTTAATCATTTGTCACTGACGTAACCTATCTTGCCATTTCCCGCATTTTTCTTAGCTTACATAACATGAATAAATAAGTTAAGCAGTCTGATTCATGGCCTTGAAACTATATTTATGACCCTGGTACTAAACGTGGCAGTAAATCTTATATTGAAACAATATGGGGTGAATGTCACGTGTTGTACCAAGCATTCTGAATAACATTTTGTTCTACGACTTTTGGGAATTCATCACAAATTCATTCATACATCAAAAAATGTTGCTACTCCCAATACAAAATGACCAAGTCTCGTGACTTTGTAAAATCATCATCGTCATTTCAGCCAATAAACGTCCACTGCTGGACATAGGTGTCCTCCTCCAATGGTCCTGTGCCGCCCGCATCCAAGGGATTCCCGCGACCTTCACCAAATCCTCGGTCCATCTTGTGGGGGGCCTGCCACGGCTTCAACCTCCTATACGCTGCCTCCAATCGAGGACCTTTCTGCCCCATCGGCCGTTTGATCTCCTCGCAATGTGCTTTGCCCATTGCCACTTAAAGAATGCAATTATTTGGGCTTTGACCATGGTTATCCTGCGGATCTCGTCATTCCTGATACGATCACGCAAGGAGACTCCGAGCCCTTTCCATTGCTCTCTGTGTGACTTTGTATGAAAAGTTGAATTTTAATGCGAATTTTCAAAAGTCATAGTACAAATGTTTTTTTTATGCTACAGGCGACAAACGAGCAAGTGAGTCACCTGATGGAAAATAATCAACGCCGCCCATGAGCATCCGTGAAATCAGACAGATCGATATAATGTGTTGCCGGCCTTTTTAAAAAAGAGTAGTTCTCTTGAAGGTCCCCAAGTCAAAGAAGGTATGTAAGTGTTGAGAAAATTGCGGTATAGAAGTTATTGACTACAGATTTGCTTACTATGTATATCAGCTTAAACTATATTTATGATTCTAAAACATACTGCCTCGCTTAGTATTCTAAACGAGGAAGTATGGCAGTGTGTAGTATAAGTAGTTGGTATGTCGAAAATTTAAAAGTTGACAAAATGGCAGTTAAAGTTTTTGATTAAGTTTTTGCTCAAGGTATCTTGGCTTAATATAAGTTTTAACAGGTATATAAGTAATGCATATTAAGAGTATATTTGTATTGTATATGTTTTTGGGTTCCGTACCTCAAAAGGAAAAAAACGGAACCCTTATAGTATCACTAAAAGATAAAGATAAAAAATTATTTATTCAATTTAGGTCCACACAGAACACTTATGAATGTCAAAATAGGTACATAATATCTACCGCGGGTTCGGAATGTCGATTTCTACTGAGAAGACACCAGCAAGAAACTCAGTAGTTACTTTTTCAAATATTGATGATATTATAGAGTTTCAATTGAGAAGAGAAAAAAAATACAATTATGAAAGTTAATAGACTACTATGAATAACAATTCAAAAGATTAATCAATAACCAATTAGCATGACCAAGAATCCTTATCATTTCAATAGTCATGTACACTATAGTAACCTTTCTTCATTAGGCAGGTTTTAATATGAGACTTAAACTTATCCAGTGATAGGTTAATGACATTTTGTGGTATCTTATTAAATATCTTACTTTGTTGTCCGTCTGTCTGTCTGTCTGTCTGTCAAGACCCTTTATCTCAAGAACGCGTAGACGTATCAAGCTGAAATTGAAATACTCAAGTCTATTGTCCCTTTGAGCTGTGAAAATATCAAACTTCTAAGCCAAGCTAATCAAAAGATACAGCCGATTATGTCGATATTTTCAACAAATTTTCGACACTCGCAAAGGAATCAAAACTTACAGGGTACTTCCCGTAAACTTAGAATCTTGAAATTTGGCATGAAGCATTGTCATATAATGCAAATAAAGGAAAAACAACATTTTTTTAGTCATAGATTATAATAAAAATATTTTAATAAATTAAACTTAGTACCTTATTTCTCACGAACGAATAAAGGTATCAAATTGAAATTTATACCAAATACCTAGGTCTATTGTTTCTTAAAGCTGTGAAAAACTCAAACGTCTAAATTAACGCGATCAAAAGATACAGCTGTTTATACCGACTTCGATTGTAAACCGCTACGTTTGTACGGCGGAACCCTCGGTGCGCCAGTCAGACTCGCACTTGGCCGGTTTTTTAGATTTAGGATGTTTATTAAACATCCAGTGAGAGAGCCACGCTTCGGCATGAATGGGTCGGCTTGACCGGAGTGATACCACGGCCTCACAGAAAACCGGCGTGAAGCAGCATTGTGCTGTTTCGCTGCGTGAGTGAGGGTACCGGAGGCCCTATCCGGGGGGGGAAAGGGGGTTTAATGGTTGGCAGCGCATTTGTGACTCCAATGTTATGTTCATAGATGGCGGTAATTACCATCAGGTGATTCGGCTGCTTGTGTGCCACCTATCACATAAAAACAATCTGAATAATTGATTGTTTTTTTTATGTGATAGGTACCAGACGAGCTGACGGAGCAATACCAGTAGAGTTAGGGTGCTGTTCTGTTGGTCTAGCGGTTTAAGTATTCTCAGGGTCCTGGGTTCGATTCCTGGGTCGAGCAAAAACTGTGTTTCGAAATTTTCGAACATAGCTCACGTTTGTGATCACCAATCCGCATTTGGCAAGCGTGGTGATTAAGCCTAATCCCATCATAGTAGCGATAACTTGATTTCTATGATGGAGGCCTTTGCCCTGCAGTGGGATAATTATAGGCTTAAAGATACTTTACTTAAGGGTGCTGCCAATTTTTAAGCCTACCTTTCCCCGGATTGGGCCTCCGGTACACTCACTCACAGGCTCTGTGGCTCTCTCACGGTGCTCTCTTGCCTTAAATACTACTATAATAATATCCTCCAACCAATTACGGCTACGGCAGCCAATCTCAAGTGTGTGCGCAAAAACAAGTGCACTCTATATTCCCTTACCCTCATAT
This sequence comes from Marasmia exigua, assembly GCA_019059595.1. Classification (NCBI taxonomy): domain Eukaryota; kingdom Metazoa; phylum Arthropoda; class Insecta; order Lepidoptera; family Crambidae; genus Marasmia; species Marasmia exigua. The sequence goes on along the minus strand of CM032485.1, from coordinate 2,019,008 downwards.
TCCGATGGGACACCAGCGTGACACGACCGGAGAGGGATTGGGCGCAAGATCACCGTCTTAACGTGTTTTCCGAGGCCCGGGAGTACAAGACCGCCAACTTCAAAAATCCAGGCTGACATTAAGAATTTCTTACCGAAAACTTAGGTACAAATGTTTGGCCTCTTGCGCAGCCGTCGCTTTATACTGCGATATATCCACTACGCCACAGAGGCAGTACTATACTATTGGTGAGTATAGTGGTCAAGAAAAACATTCCTTGACATCAACAAAATAAGCAGATAAAAACAAATGACTCACCAAATTCGTCTCCAGACGCTAAACCACTGCTCTACATTCCGTAGTGATGTGCTTTCGGTTGTCGGTGACCGCGTGCAGGGGACCGAAACGCGGCCCGGTCGAGTCGTCAATCCGCAATGAGGTGAGGCCGCCGTAACTCAATTATGGGTATTAGCAATTTTCTCGTAGTGCTGGGACGAGGAACGCTACTATCGATGGAATTTATACACCGATTTTTTTGTAAGACTGTCCAAATTTATTTATTTAAGGTACACAGACATATTAAAGTCAATTAAAGTAAATCTAAACAACATTAAAAAAAAGTAGCCTAGTAGTTTTATTAAGCTCTGTAAATATTTTGCTTTGCAATAAAACAGTATTTGGGTAATGGTGACATCCGCAGGAGAACTAAGGTCACAGATATAGCCCAAAGGACTGCATGCCTCAAGTGGCAATGGGCAGGGCACATAGCGAGGAGAACAGACGGCCATTGGGGCGGAAAGGTCCTCGAATGGAGGCCACGTACAGGAAGTCGACGCCGTGCCAGGCCCCCCACAAGGTAGACCGACGATCTGGTGAAGATCGCGGGAATCCATTGGATGCGGGCGGCACAGGACCGATCTGTGTGGAGAACATTGGGGGAGGCCTATGTCCAGTAGTGGACATCTATTGGTTGAAATGATGATGATGGGCAAATTAATGAGAAGTGGCGTCTTGGAAGTAGGAAAATATCGTGGTTGCGATACATACGGGAGTGGACCGGATTCAACGTGGAAGAACTTTTCCGTCGCACAAAAGATAAAGAGAGGTTCAAGAAACTGGCGGCCAACCTTCAAGTCTGAAGAAAGTATTTAGGTGTGTAAAAGATTTTAGAAGACTGTAAAATTATTTTAAATCGTGGTCTCAAATTATTACCGTACTAAACCACAAGCTATCTCGTTCCAACACGCAATGTTTAAAGGGGATGAAATAAGTTTAGTTCGTTGACTTATTGTAGCTCGCGTATTGTGATATGGGGGTAAGGTTATGTGGGATTGGTGATCGGTAGATGCATGCCAAGGAACGTGTAGTAGTTCGATGTTTGAATTAGAATGACATGCGAGAGAGAGAGAGGGAGATGAGAGACGACGTATGGCGGACGATGTAAAGACGTGGAAGACGACGCTTTAAGAAGATAATTTAATACAGAACAATTATACAAATCTCTGGCTTTATTTGGAACCCCATCCCACAATCCAAAATTGTGGGATGGTGTTCTAAATAAGTCCAAGGACGGGAATAAGTAATACTATATTAACAATTAATCTTCTTAGTCAATCAACGTCTTTCATCGTCGTCCGCCATTCGTCGTCTGTCTCATCTCCCTCTCTCTCTCTCGCACGTCATTCTAATTCAAACATCGAACTCATACACGTTCCTTGGCATGCATCTACCGATCACCAATCCCACATTTATTAGACAATTAAATAGTTCGATAGCTCTCCTGTAGTTTATAAATGACCTAAGCTAGTTATTTTGATTAAAATGTGCAAGTGTTTCCGAAAATAACACGAATTATAATAAAAATACTATATTTTGTATTGTTGCGTTAATTTTAATTTTTTTATGAATTAGTATTATTTACGAGATATTACTCCCAGATCGGAAGTGAGGCAAGAACATCTTAAACAATCAACGCAAATCACAGTTGGTAATGAGAATAGGAGGCAAACGAGCAAGCGGCTTACATGATGCCCAGAAAATTTAATACTATAGGTAATCAGTAAAATCTGAGTTGAAGTGATTACATCTAGTTAAGTGTCCTTTGCCCAAAGGTTGCCTGGAAGAGATTGCTCATAGTGTTAAGGCGTTTTAGATCTCCTATAATACCTACATAGTTTAAAGTTTTCATACTTTGTTTTGAGAGCAATAAAAGTACTCGTATATTCATTTATTTGTTGAAACCAACAAACTATCGATAATAAAGACAACACTGAATATGTCTAACATCACTGGCCTACTGTTTTCTATAATCCCTCATAAGTCGACCACGGTGCGGTCTGGATTGTTTTTTATTAATTTTCTTTGTTCTTTGTTTTTGTTTGTTTAAACAAAAGCGTTTTTGTTTGAAAACAATGAGATTTGCTGCCACAGTGTTAAAAGGAATATTGTCCACTTGTTACAAATAAGTCGTCTTTGATCGTTGTTTACAGTTTTGTTCTATATTTATCCCAGATACTATTGTCTCGAGAAAATACGAATAGGCTTCATCTTAACAAATGTTTTAATATTCAGTCGGAAATAAATGATCTTAGGATTTAAACTGTAAAGGAGATCCACAGACTTCATATATTTCTGGTCCAAGCATGAAAGTGAAGGCCAAAAAAAATTGCTGTATTCTGTTAGGACTTGGTGTTCAAAAGTCAAAATTTGGAATAACGAAAAAAATATTTTTGTTTCATAATGGACAACATTTCATATTTTTAACATGTCCATATTGTTTTTTTATATGAAAATAGACATAAAATGAACGTACCCATATTTTTTCTTTTTTCAAAATTTGTCCATTTTCATGCATAAAATAATTATTAAAATTCTATATATTCTAAATAGACGTAAGCGCCAAATGACGTCATCGGACGGCTGAATACAGCGATATTCCGTTGCTTATCATTGTTTTAATAAAAAAAAGGTACAACTGTCAAAGGTAAATAATACTAGTGTCAACATTGTCAACGTCATTCATTCATTCAACGTTGACAAGTTGTTATTTTTTTGACAGTTGCATGTCATGGGTTTGGCATTTCGTAAATTTAAAACTATAATGTGCTAAGCAAAGAAATATTTTACATTCTGCCGTCCGATGACGTCATCTTACGTTTTTTAGTTTTTAATGTTTTTCTCAGTAAATAAGCAATATAAAAAATTAATAAATATATATTCGCGCAGCGGAAAAGTAAATAAAGAAATGGTATTTTTTGTTTCAGAGCTTAGCAATTTTGAAATGTTGTCCATTCTCTAAAAATTAAGATTGACCTCTATCGATTTTTGAACTCAAATAAAACCAAGCATAACGACTCTTCAGCTTTAATGCCTTAGTAATAAATTACTCAGGGGGACAAGTCCTACAGAATACAGCGGAAAAAATTTGGCCGGTATTTGGACCAAAAAATAGAATGTCTTTTCACATTGATGTTATGTTAAGGCGACGGGTAGCCCTAACTAGCGACACCAATCAATTTAAATGGTTAGCTACTAAACCGGATCTATTTAAAAAAAATCGGAACGGGGGTCTCTAAGCAAACATTTATACTTTTCATTTAATAATTGTGCACTACTTTTTGATCTGTTTTTGCACTGGAAATTTGGATTAACGCCTTAAGTGGCCGTTTTTGGCGGTAATTCAAATGTCGAGTACAAAAGCAGATCCAAAAGTTAAGTATTAGTAATAAATAAATAGTATAAAGTGTTTTCCGAAAGGCTGCAGCTTCGAAATTGTTACAAAAATATCCGGTTTAGTTGCTAACAATTTAAATCGATTAGCATCGCTATTGTGCCCTACCCGTCACCCTAATTAATTTTTATAAAATTTAGTGTTTTTATGATTTAAATAATATGTAGTCTTAGATTTTTTTTTGCATAGTGAAGAATTTATTGAAGAAAAAACAAAAATTTAAGAAACTTTTAAACTTTTTAACTTAAAAAACAAAAACTTAAGAAAAATTATAAGACTTAAAACTAAGCTAAAATCAAGTAAAAAAGAAGGTTAAAACAAAGTAGGTCCCTGTGGCAGGGGCTTAACTTATAGTCAGTAACCGATTCCAATGTAAGGTTAAGGTGGCGGGTAGGGCACACTAGCGACGAAAATCGATTTAATTTTTTAGCTACTAAACCTAAGATCTATTTTAAAGAATTTCGGCAACCACGTATACTATTTGTTAAATACTCATGCACAAATGTAGGGTCCGTTTTTGTACGCGAAAAATTGATTCACGCCAAAAGTGGCCGCTTTTGGCGTGAATCAATTTTTCGCGTACGCGTTGGACCCAAAATTTTTGCATGGTTATTTAATAAATAGTGTAAGTGTTTGCCAAGAGGTTGTAACCCCGAAATTGTTTAAAATAGATCCGGTTTAGTAGCTAAAAATTAAAATCGATTGGCGTCGCGTGCCCTACCCTTCACCTTAATAGGTTCATCAAGAAAACCCCTGTCATATGAACTGTAAACTAATATCTTACCGAATTGGTAAGAAAGGAGATCCTCGTACGTCCATATATTTTTGATCCAAATATGAAAGTACAACCTGTGCGGATAAAGAATTAACTAAACTATTTGCGTCTATACTCGCACCCCACGAGTGCGAGTATAGACGCAAATATGTGTGCGAGCGAGAAGTGAATAGATGCGCCGCCATTTCTGATCCCATTCTTTATCCGCACGGGTTGTAAATTAAAATATCAGCCTATAAACTGTCCCACTACAGGGCAAAGGCCTCCATCATAGAAATCAAGTCATCGCTACTATGATGGGATTAGGCTCAATCACCACGCTTGCCAAATGCAGATTGGTGATCAACAAACTCGAGCTATGTTCGAAAAATTCGAAACATCCTTTTCGCTCGACCTGGGAATCGAATCCAGGATCAAGGTCCGGTACTTAAACCACTAGACCAACAGGGCTTTAGAATATGAAAGTGCCTGCCAAAAAAATAATTTCTGTTTTCTGTTAGAACTTGGCCCTCTGGTGTTCAAATGTCAAGATTTGGAATATCATGTCCCGACTTTTGGAAGGCGTACGTGGGGACGAGGCCAACACGTAGAGCCCAATTCAATGGACAAATACTCTAATGTGATAATTATTAAACTTACCAAAATATCTGTAATGCCTAGTTTTCTCAAGTTGTGTTTTTAGTGCAATAAAGTATATCTCGGCCGCCAAGGCGATTGCGAAGCAACCACTGCCGTACGAGAACCATTCTTTACCGGAACCATTTCGCCGCATTTTAAGGCTCCTATTTGAGAACCTCCGGATAAAATCAGAACGCAGAATTTTTTTTCATTTGTTTAGTTATAATGACCTACTTTAAATCCTAAATTTCAAGTCTGTATGTCATTTAGTTGCGAAGTTCGGCTAAAGCCAAGTTTCACGTTTTCGACAGACACTCACTCATGATCATCAAAATAGAACTAGTACCGACTTCCCATAATCTAAGAGAGCCGAAATTTAGCACAGAGTTAGGGTTTAATGGCCACATAGAAGGTCAGCTATAAACACTGGGATAATTGTTCTGGAGTACCTGGTCTAAACCAACTGCTTAAATGACTTGGTAATCCCATAGAAATATGTGAGATACCCTACAAGTTACATTTTGCTGTTCTGCTTACTAAAATTTTATCCGAAATGGCCCAGTTTTTCAGTTAAACCAATTGCATAAATGACTTGGTAATCCCATAGAAATATGTGAGATTACTAAGTTATATTTACAGTTCTACATAAAAAAATATAGTCATATCATTTATAAGCGACTGGTGGCATAATGATTTATTTAATAATATTTTATGTAGTTTCTACATAAAGAAGTGCAATTCCACCAAAAACATTCTGTAAAAAACTAGCCAAGTCTGAATGGAGCTGATTGTTTATCTCTAAAAAGCAATGACAAAGTCGTGCCAAGTCTAAGGTTTGTTACTGCGATTTCTTTATTGTTTATAGTTAATGTTGTGTGACTTGGCCGTTGAAGGCTACACAAGGGTACGAAACGAGGTGCGCCATGATACCATTGCACATGTTATCTCGACCACTAACCACTGATCTAAGATTATATAGACGTACAGACAGACTTCTATCAATTAATGATTAGAAGTCCGTTTTTAATGCAAATATTTTTTTGTATGTTTCAGCTTCGCCTATCCATGAGTATTATTGAAATACGATAGATTGATGCAGTTCCATAGAACTTTATCGAACAGTTTGGCTGCGGGAGTATTGCCCAACGGTGACGACTTAATGACCTTCAAGAGAAGAGCGTACTCCTTTTTAAAAAGGCCGGCAACACATTAGAGATCTCTCTGTTTATTCGGATGTTCATGGGCGGCGATGATTACCTTCCATCGGATAACTCGCTTGCTCGTTTATCGCCTCTAGCATAAAAAAAACCATCCGTGACTATCGTTACTAACCTCATTAGAGAACAGCCCCCACGGGAGTAGTAGCAGACGGGAATTTACTGGGAACTCCTGGCACTTAGCGAAATTAAAAATACCACTCCAGTATTAGATAATATTATAGTTGGCTTCGGCTCCACGCACTCCTTCCAAAAATCCGGGACGTTATTGCCAGATAAGATAAGGATACAGAAACAGGAACATAGATGTATTTTGTTAACCGCATTACGATTTTTAAAGAAAAAATAAAAAAATGGGGGGGTCTCCATACTTAAAACAGAAACTCAAATTTTTAGTTTGGACTAGATTTAGTAAGTAGTTTTTTTTAATAAGTTATAAACCATAAACCACAATTTACCTTCCATATATCTTACTTGCTGCTACGGAACCCTTCATGGGCGAGTCCGACTCGCACTTGGCCGGTTCTTTTTAAGAATAACTTTGTCAAGTAATGCAGTGTACTTTCTAGCGACATTGAATTCAACATTGAGCCAATTCTCTTGAACTTGAGTTTTATTAAAATACCAATGTTATTTGCAAGAACATCACTTCTCCCCCCTTTATTCGAAAACCTGCTATCTCCTCATAAAAATACATTTCACTTTGCTCTGACAAGTCACAGCAATGTATAAGGCAGTAATTTTCATTGGATTTTTGATCTAGTGTGGTTGGAAGTAAGGTGTATTTTTGTGTGTGTTGTCTAAAGAGATAATAGTCGGCCGTCCTTATTGTAAGTCTTCATCGCATTAAAGTCACGTGTGTCAGGAAATCTTTTGGTGGGACTGTTGGAATGTCATACATTTTTTTATGTGGCAGACGAGCATACGGATCGCCTGATGGTAAGCGATTGCCGCAGCCATAGACACCTGAGACACCAGTGAAGTCATAAGAGTACTGCCAACCTTTAAACCCCGTTTTCCCCGGATTGTGTCTTTAATACCCTCACTCACGCAGCGAATCACAGCTTCACAGCACAGTGCTGCTTCATGCCGGTTCTCTGTGTGGCCAAGACAATTTTTTAGGTGGCAGACGAGCTGACGGACCGCCTAAAGGTAAGCGATTGCCGCCACCCATAGGTGTCTATGGGACACTAGTGGAGTCACAAGTGCGCTACGAACCTTTAAACACCCCTTTTACCGGGATGGGGCCTCCGGTACCCTCACTCACGCAGCGAAACACAGCAGAGACGCTGGTTCACGCCGGTTTTCTGTGAGACCGTGGCATCACTCCGGTCGAGCCGGCCCATTCCGCCGCGTACAGCGTAGGGCTGCTCCAATTGTCGGTGACTTGACTCTCTTTAGTCGTCTTGATCTTCTAGCATTGCGGCGGGACACAACTTCCCTCATCATTCTATACCGCATCTATCATGGGGAGTACTCTGAAGAACTGTTTGATCTACTCCCTGCAGCCGAATTCTCACATCGAACCACTCGCAAGCGATTGTCATTCCATCCTCATCATCTCGATGGAAGGCGGTCTAATACTATGCGTTTCTCCCGGAACTTTCTACCACGTACCTCAGTTCTGTGGATCGGTTTGGCTGCAGGAGTATTTCCGGACGGCTACGACTTAGGGACCTTCAAGAGAAGAGCCGGCAACACATTAGCGATCTCTCCGATTTCGCGGATGTTCATGGGCGGCGATGATTACTTTCCATCAGGTGACTCGCTTGCTCATTTGTCCGCCTCTAGCATAAAACAAAACATGCTGAAGCGTGGCTCTTCCACGTTAATATCACTATCTCTCGTTAATATCACGGTATATTTATTTTATTTCATCCTACTAACCCCAATAAGTTCCACTTGATCGCTTGTTGTACTTTCTTATACTAAAGGGATTTGTTCCACATTACACAGAACAGACAACACACAGTTCTGTATTACACGACTGAATTATAATTGTACATGTGTGCGCTCAGATTAGTGGTGGGCGTTAAAAGTTAATGCCATTAAATTAACATGTTAAAATTAATTCATTATTAACTCAATTATTAAAATTTTAAAAAGAAAGTTATATGGTACTTTTCACAAAGTTGCTATTTTTAAAATTTGTTATTTTCAACGAATTAGTTATTTTAACAATGTTTCCTTGTAACAAGATTTTTTGAACCTTAGTTAAACTGAACTAATGGTCAAATATCGCCAAAATATGTTTTAGAACAATAGTTAGCTTAGTCCATAGTTACAGTACAAGGAATTACGTCCCTATGACTATTGGTTAGACAGTTAAATATAGCTATATTAACCAAGAGGTAACTACGGATAAAAAAATCGGCGCTTAGGGACCTTCAAGAGAAGAGCGTACTCTTTTTTATAAACGCCGGCAACACATTAGCGATCTCTCTGATTTTGCGGATGTTCATGGGCGGCGTTGATTACTTTCCATCAGGCGACTCGCTTGCTCGTACGATGTCCGCCTCTAACATAAAAAAAAATATTTTTAACACAGTTGTTATCTTAAACATTTATTATTTTCAACGAATTGGTAATTTTTAATAAAGTTGCTATTTATAACACAGTTATTATTTTTAACATTTGTTATTTTTAACTTGGTTATTTTTCACAAAGTTATATTAGAACGGTTATTTTTAACATAATATCTTTTGCCGCCCACTCTATTGACCATTAAAAGTTATAACGACTATCAATTAACATAACCGGTATTTTTTTAACATTTAACGATAAACATGTTAATCAGAAATACTTTTTAATCCCAATACTAGCTTAGGTACAATACCTCATTTATTAATAGGTGCTTTTCCCCATTAGACAGAGAGCTTGAAGCTATAGGTAGTGTGCAAATAGTTACTAAGGGTAGTGTACTGTGTCAATCAATTAGTATTACTGGTCTATTCCTAGTTGTAAGGTTTTTATTGAATGTACATAAACAAGCTTTAATAGAATGGACTTTTTTGAATGGATTTTTTTGATGATAATTAGAGATGATCCGACTAGTCGGGAATCCAATTGGCATCTTCAGTAGTCGGCGACTATTCGGTAGAATATGACGATTATAATCGGCACTAAAATTTAATTAAAAGAACAATTTTACGAACCGCATTTAATATAATCATCAAATAAACAGTTAGGTAACGTAATAGGTACTTAGTAATCAGTTAGTGATTCAGTACAAAACTAGAAATATTCTATATACTTAGGCACATATCAAAATAACAAAGACATGAATAATTATTTTTTTTTAAAGAACTATTCTTTTTTCTTAACTAGAAGCAAATTATGGTGGAGGAATGTCAATGTTTCGACTCGTTCGGGGAGTAAGCGATTTCTTTTCTGCTCATACATTCGTTGCCAGCTTGCGAGAGGAGATGTTCACTATAAACAGTGCTGGCAGGACAACATAGATATACTTTGGCGATACGAACCATATCTAAATATCATTTCCGAAAGACGAGCATGAAAATGATCGGCATTGCCAACTTGTCGGCAATTTGAATACCGATTATTCGGCTAGTCGGTTAGTCGGCAAATACCGTAGTCGGCCATCTCTAATGATAATACCAATACTTAAATATTAAATTTAGAGAATACTTAAGCGAAATATAACACAGTCCTGTCAACGCCGGTTTTTTGTGAGTCCGTGTTATCACTCCAGTCGAACCAGCCCATTCATGCCGAAGCGTGTTTTTTAACAAACCCATACGTGAGGGGTATTTATGGATAGGTCTTTAAAAATAATGTTGAGGTTTTTAATATATGTATTGTTTTAAACAAAATAGTTTGCGCATGAGACGCTCCTAAAGTGGTGAAATGTGTCCCCCCCCCCTGCCCCTTCCTCTAACTTCTATAATAAAATAATTATAAAACAAAAAAAATATAGGATATACATTGCCATGAAAACTAACAACGAAAATTGGCTTGAAAAATATCTAGTAAGTAGACTTGGCTGGTTTCTTATTATTTCTTGTCATCATTTTTCCGTGTCTTTGTTATTCCGCGTAATATTTTGGTGTTTATTCCACGACTTTCATTTTCAGCGTTTTAATTTTTCCACTTGAGAAGTCTGATGTTTATAAATCTAGTCAAATGTTAAAAATGGTCAAAGCTTCATTATCAAACTGAAGTTTAACTTAAACGTAAAGCTTTTTATTATTAAACCTTTGAAATTAAAAAGCAGTTTTCATTCTTGTTTCGATCATTGTGAATGCTTTTTGTTTGTTTCAAACGTCAAAACTCTATAACACCTTTTTAGCGCACAGAGTTTTATGGAACGTGTATAAAGCCCTTAGTTACCAGCATCATATTCCTGCCAAGGGAGTAGTTAAAGAAAATAATTAAAAACAATTAACTCACCTCGATCTTCTAGAAGGCACAAGAAACTTCAGCGGACCAGCAGACTTCCTCCTATCTTTAGTCACTGGCACTAACAACAAATCCTCATCATCCGTCTCCGACACTGAGCTGTCCAGGTTCACAAGCGCAGGCGCCGACATCCTCCTATCAGCCAAAACGCTTGGCACGTCCAACATGTCCCGAATCACTTCACAATATTTGCACGAACTCGCTTCAGCCATATAAGCTTTAGTTATTGCGTACGCATAGTTCTCCAAAAAACACTTATGACAACCCGGCACGTAATTATTCTCCAAATCCGTTGATTCTTCACTTGGATCCTTCTTCTTTAACTGCAACTTCTTCTCCAAGACTGCCGTATTATTGTCTAGTAACTTCTTTTCTTCCTCTTTGCATTTCTTTTCCTCTTCCTCCAACTTTTGCTGCCTTATTTCCTTCAAACATTCCGCTTGGTCGTTGTAATATTCGATGCACTGGCGTTTCTCCTTGGACGGCTTGCTCGGGCTTTTTTTCTTCAATTTTTTATTACTTATATTTATATTTAGCGGTTCTATCCTCAGCGATTTCATTTGCTTAATTATGTGTTCTTGGAGATGGCTGTACGACACCTCCTCGACACCGATGGCAGTGTTCTGTTCCACTTTGGCACTTTTTTCGATCACACTTGCGTCGTTGTCTTTGTTTCTAACGTCTGTTTTATTTTGTTTACTCGCCTCTTTGATCTGATGTGCGCTCGAATTTTTACGAGCAGTTTTAACTGTACACTTCACAGACGAGTCATCGTCGAGACAAGTCTCGTAGCCATCTACTTCATGGTCGATGTACAAAAGGGAACTGTTTTCTTCTTGGACGGAAATTCTAGTGGTTGCATCATAAAAACTAGTATCTTCAGTGGGTGAATTTAAGCATTCCTTCCAACTCTCATCGCTTTTAACCTTTTCTAATGGCGTCTTTTCTGTTTTAGGTTCATCGCATTCTTTCCAATACTTATCGAAGCTAATTCTTTCTAGACCAGTAGGAGTGACAGCAAATACCATTTCATCAGACGTTGATATGTCTTTACTCTGCTGTTTGGATAAACATCTTTCTCCGTCTTCTTTTCTATCAGCAGATTTGCTTCTTAAATTTAATTCCCTAGGTGCAGTGAGGACATCATCTTCAGTTATTGTCATATCATCATCAGGGTCATCTAATGATTCATCTGATTTGGAATATTTTATATCCGCGATGCCATTTACCTTTTCTTTGAAGCTTCTGTCTAGGTTTTTGCAGTCTTCTAAGCTGAGGTCCCCCAGGGCGGATAGCTCTTCGTCCTTAATGGAAGCCTCTTCTGGTTCGAGACAGATCTGGACTACTTCCAGTCCTTCTCCGTACTCTTGGAGGCATTCGTGGAAGGAGTCCATACCAGTGTGGTCATCTGATGCGAGGGAGTTTATGCATTCCTGAAACAAGGATATTTTTATTGGAATGTCCAAAAAGAAGTCACCAACGTGAAAGCATTGGTTTAATTGGTTTAAGCAACGTAAAAACTTGTGACTCCACTGGTGTCGCAGGTGTCCATGGGCGGCGGCAATTGCTTACCATCAACTGATCCGTCTGTTCGTCTGCCTACCATAGACACCTGCTACACCAGTGGAGTCACAATTCCGCCGCCAACTTTTAAACCCCCCTTTCCTCCGGATTGTGCCTCCGCTACCCTCACTCACGCAGCGAAAATGCACAGTGCTGCTTCACGCTGGTTTTCTGTGAGGCCGTGGTATCACTCCGGTCGAGCCGGCCAATTCATGCTGAAGCGTGGCTCTCCCACGGTCATATATTACATTATTACCTATGTCTTATTATTTCTTGTGGGTAGCTCGTAATAAATAAATAAAAATCCGGCAAACTTTGGCAACATTTATTAACTGCAACACATAACAAAGCATTCGGATAATATATTTTATAACACAGACTCTTAAAGCATTTTGACATCGATTTCTACCTAATAGTGAGGTATTGATTAGACGAAGTAAGCTGACAGATGTCAATGTGTCATTCCCATACATTTGCAAAATGTCAAAAGTATGGAGACTTGACATTTGCATCTGTCAGTTTACTTTGTCTTATTAATAATCTGACTTTAAACTAACTAAATTACAGTAGTTCACAACATTTTTTTACATCTACCTATAAATAATATTTTAACAAGCTTCTATTTCCGCTGGACAATTAATTCACAACAATAATCTATTCTCTATACTACATTCCCTGTACTTAAAGTACCAGTGGACCTACAACGAAACTATATCCCCGTCCCGCCTTGCATCATTTTGGTTTAAATGCGACATATAGGCCAGCTCGAACTAAGCGTTTCGCTTCTTCTTTCTTCGAACTGCTAAGGAATGGAACAACTTGCTGGCTTCTATATTCCCAGAGAGCTAAAATTAGGGTGTCTTTCAATAAAAAAAAAATACATGTCCCTGTAGCCTTTAGCAGAGGCAACCAAATAACAGCACACTTTAGAATCACAGAAAATCGAAAAACATAATAAACACATTGAACCAAACTTGGAAAAAAAAAAAGAAAGTCGAGAGTGAATAGGCTTCTTCTGGATAAGCACGCTACATTTTAAACCTTATTGTCACTTTCCTACAGATGCGATGAGGTCAAGTGCAAACCCATTCAATATATATAATATTAAATGGGTTTGCACTTGACCTCATTTGACCTCACCGGGGGTGTCTCATAGGACAATTAGATTCTAGCCAAAATAATATAAGTTTTTCTAAATTACACCGACCGGAAATCGAACCTAGAATTTTTCGTGGATAGTAATTATGACCGCTAAATTTATTCAGTTATTGAAACTATTACAGGGTGATTTTAAAATAACAGAATCGTCGATACAAATTATATTTAAGAATTAATTAACAGACGGTGTTCAAAGTAATGGTTAGCAATAATACACAACATTACATAGACTAGTATTTATGTAAAAATGACTCAAAAGAATTAATTCTTTAAATTTTAGAATCAAAATTACCAATAAATATTTTAAATCAACAAAGGTGATACCTAATAATAATTCTTTTTGTAAAAAATATTTACAAAAAGAAATTGTCTGCTCCACTGATATTGTCCAACGTGCCCAGAATGCTAGCGGCGTTGCCTCTTTGGATGGCCAACCCTAAACGTTGGCCGAGGTAACTGCCAGCATTCCGGTCCCCAGAGAACTCGAAGATAGACATTATTATTACATAGACTTATAAGCCTTCCTTTTGGCTTTGCCGTTTTAGCTTTGCCGTAGTAGGGTAAAAACAAAAAAAAATTGAAAGACATCATTCAAAATTTGTTCCTTTTTTTTAAAGTATCATTTAAACGTAAGAAGCTATTTTCATTACAATATATTTATTTTTACGAGTCACCCACTCTGCAAATTAATTGGAACCACTTTTGCATGCAAACTTTTGAAATTACTAAATAAGTAGGTAGTTTTTTTTAATCATGTCACAAAGCCGAATTATTTCAAAATCTTGTTTGTAAGGGGAACGATAGATATATTTTTTGTACAAATTTCGAAATATTTTTCAGACATAAACTAGAAATATCGGCCGTCAGAATAAAAATGTATGATACACTCTGTTACTTTTTCAATTCAAAATATCTTTGTTTGCATAGGCTTGTATACATACAGCACTTCGTCATACATTTGAAATTATAACAATTTATTTGTTAGTATAATATACATGTAATTACACATATATGACGATACATACAATAAACTAAGAAATGAATAAACATATTTAATGTGATTCTTCCATCGGAATCGGAAAGTTGTTTCTGACGAGAAGATCCGGCAAGAAACTCGCCAGTTACCCTTTTTAATCGCCAAAAATTTAAATACAATGTTATTTTTACTATATTACTCGCATAAATAAGTCGATTTCATGACCGACAATAAATATATCCATTACAATATTTAAGGTAAAGGCGAACAGTTTATCATTTCCACAAATTCTTGTCATTTAAATAATCATCAACTGTATAATAGGCTTTTGCCATTAAATAATTTTTAAGGTGTATTTTAAATTTAGGCATTGGTAAGTCAACAAGCTTTTGTGGTAACTTGTTAAATATTTTAATACTCATTCCGACAAATGAATTACCAACCTTATGAAGTCTCAGATTTGGAACAGCAAGCCTTTGTTTATTTCTGGTGTTCAGGCTATGTTTATCAGATTTTTTAGGAAATAAATCCAGTTTTTTATAAATATACATATACATACTTTGACTAAGTAATCGGTTTTTAACAAAGACTTTATAATGTCTTTAAAAACAACTGATACTCGTAATATTATTGCAAAAAGTATGCACTTAGGTTCTTGATACTATTATTTACCATTTATTGCAAGTTCCGTATGGTTTTGATGTTTATTATTAGAATGAATTAATGAAAATTGTAGGCGTACATAATTATTATAATTTGCTTTAACAGAAAATAAGGAAAGTTTTACCTTTCCACTTAAAACAATCACGAATTATAAATATGTCAACATAATTAAATAAAATATTTACATTTAACCTCCTAACCCCTGGAGATATTAATAAATGTTTCTGCATTGGACGCAATATCGAACGTTTTTTTTAAATGGTATTTAAATTAAGAAAAAAATATTTCAAAATGAAAATAACGTGAAAAGCTGTTTTTTAAAAATGTATTCCTATAAAACATTTGGTATCAATTTATACTAACATAATATTTTTGAATTGATTTTTTATTGATGTCCTATGTATAAATTACAAATTACAAATATTAAGTATCATTACATTTAAAACATCTATTATGACTTTGTAACAATTAACTAGCACAAGTTATTTTAATGTGGCAGACGAGCAGACGGATCGCTTAATGACAAGCGATTGCCGACGATCAGTGGGTGTCCATGAGTAACATGATAAATTCATAATGTTTCTGTGGACTGAGGCTTTAGCTAGTTTTTTCTTAAATATAATTTACATTAGGTAATGACTTATTAATCTAATGACAGTCTTATAACTATTATTTAAAAGTGACTTAATTTTTTTTTCTCGTCAAAAATGAGATCACAAACCCGCCTTAAATATTTCATGTCTTTTTTCAAAAGTCAATATTTTTTAATTTCCTATTTTCAGTTAATATTTTAAATAAATTTTATTTTAAAACAACAATAATATCAAACACTTTTAATAAATATTTTATGCTCTCGAGATCTTAAAAGCTATGATATGTTACAAAATTCCTGTAAGCGAATGATTGAAAATGCTTTTTTGGGCATTTATTTTTAATAATTATTTTATCAAAATTAATGATATTTATTTTTTACACCATTCCTATAATATGGTAACAAATAATAATTTCATAATAATATGTATTTAAATCATAGCTTTATAATATTTTTATGCGTATACTTACCTATTCGATAAATCCGTATTAATAAAATATTTTTATGTCGTTATTTTCATTATCCAATTTTTAAATAAGTATGATTATTTCGCGCAAATTGTTCAAATGTTTAGTGAGGCAATTAATGGATGTTTTTTTTATTTATTTTATCATTGACTATATTAATAATTGAATACATGTTAACTAAAGTAATTTGACATATTCTGTTTTAGATATGTATGAGTATGCAGTATTATGATTTTATGAGCATTATCAATTTACAAAATTGACATTTTTTATTCTAATTTGAAGTCTTTTTACTTCATCACATTAATATTATATCTAACGATCACCTTTAGCATACCTACAAATAAACTACTTGAGACAAAAACAAATCAAACAATATTAAAATTTGCTAGATGTAACAATAATTTGAAATATTTCGTCAATAAATAAAAAAAATACAACGAAAAACTTCTATAGGTACTTACGTCACCTAAATTTCGTACATGTTTTATTTAACTAACAAAACCTGTACAGACGATATTAACGACACCCCTCAATTATGAATTTACTGTCAAAAGATATAATAAATTAAGTATTTTTCCTGACTAGATTTCTCATTTTCAATTTTTAATTATGGACGTCTTCGCGTTAACTTACAATAATAATTATTATACCAACAAATACTTAGAATAGATCAACCATCTTTGATAATTTTAAAAATGTCTCTAAAATTTTCAATTAAAAAATCTTTTACAAAAACACAAAACATTTATTTACGTGCACAAGTCTCTCACCACCTGTTTTCAATGTGAGTTCATTGATAAATATGAATTATATTTTTATTTAAATTGACTGTTTGTCTATTATTCTTACTGGTGGAAATACTAAAAGAAAGAAAAATCATAATTATCCAAAAAAAGAAATCAGAAGTAAGTATTTTAGTCGACATTTTTTTGGAAAATGATACTAAGATTCTAATAAAAAATAACATCATACCAGTTCCACTTATTTTTTATTGATGTCGTATCTTTATTAAAATTTAGTTATTTAAAAAGCTGGTATTATAATAATTCTGCCTTCTTTAAGTGTTCTCGCTATGTATAATCCAGCGGAAGTCAATACTCAATATCCTCTAACTCATCTTTAGAAAAGTAAGTTACAAACAGAATTTTGAATCAAGCACAAAGTTGGACTATGAAAAATAAGAGAAATCAAATTTTTAACTCCCCACACTTTATAACACCTTCATCAGTGCAATTCCTATTCTCTGGAACGTCAACTATCACGGTATACCGTAGTCTGTCCTCCTGTCATTTCATGGTGATCTCAGCTTTGATCTTGGGGGGGACCCTGAAGGCGGACGGCGCTGGGGGGGCGGACTCGAAGTCTTGTGCACAGTGCAGCTGGAGCTCCAAGATGTCACGGTGGAGAGACATGATGAGACGAAGGATCTTGGTAAAGTACTCCAGTTTCTAGAAAGAATTAAGAAGAAATGAAAGGTTGGTATATATTGAATTTGTTCTAGTTTACTGAAAACTTGTTCTTCTTCACATCACATCAAGTTATGATTTTGAAAAACGTGTTTTATGTCTTTTGAAAATTATATAGTTTTTTATGATAGAGGTGCTTACAAGCGGGTTGTATGTAACGTAAATGTTAGTAAACTTGACATATTTTTTTGTTCAAAATATTTAAAAACATCACAAAAGTTTTTGAGGAGAATATGACGTAGCTAAAAAGTTTTAGTTATGTACTATTACTAATATTATATACAGACATATTAGGCTACTACAATAAGACATGTTGAATATCAATTAAAAAAAAACTTGGGTAATAAAATAGGACAGATTGCAGAAACTCAAAGCATGGTTGTGTTTACATTATTATATTAAATTATGAAAATCATGTCTTATTTTTAATTATATTCAATATTCATCACAAACAGCATGCATTTTATATTGTACACTAAAGGGAGATCACATAAAACGCATTCTAAAACAAGAAAACAGACTAAATTAAATTTTATTCTTAGAGCGGTAATTTAAAGATTTTGTTCCCTTTACTGTACACATTTTAATACAAAAAATATTGAAAAATCTGCATGCTACATTATTTAAGTACTGCTCTAAGCATATAAAAGCTTAAAAATATAAATGCTAACTTACTTTGTTATTTCCCCTCAGTGTACAATAAACACAACACTTATGCACTTATTTATCAATATTTTGCAAAATTAATTTTGTATTTACTCTTACAAAATCGCGTATAAAATAATAAAAAAATATAAATATTGCACAATTAAAAAATTGCTTCATCATAAAACCGTTTTAAGACTTTTATAATCTTTGAAAAAAAATCAAGTATCAAATTTGTGGAATTTAAAGAACGTAAAGAAAAAATATTATTTCTTATTATTTTTAATGAATTTTCACATTATCTTATCCCTTATAAATTATTTATTTACCTGACTACTCTGAATGCTGTGGCCATTCGCTCTTTCACCCCCCACCACCGTACTGCAAGGGAGAGGCTTGGCTACACCTATTGTTACAATTCCTGAAACAACAAAAAAATTAAGATAAAAAAACTTAATAAAGTGCAGATGTAATAAAATAGTAGCTCACAATAATTTTACTTTTTTGTTCGACGTATGATAGTATACTTAATTTAATATTTTTTTGTTTTATATTTTAAAATTATCGTAAAAAAATATCACGTTACCTATTTAGAAATAAATAAGCCCTTTATGTAATTACTACACCAGCTACCAACCAAGAATCAAAATGAACGATAGAACCGACAAGAATAATAATATCTCGCCACTGTAAATAAATAAAGTGTTATTTAGTTAATGATATGGCGAGATAACTGTATTTATTGCAGTATTTGTTTGGAAGATATTCAATTTCTATTGTCATGAACATTATAATGCTCTTATATGTCCTCCAAACCGATATTTCGGTCATGGCAGCCAATCTCAGCGATCAGCCATCGACGCAGATAGATAGATAAATAGATAAAACATTTATTCGCATTTAAGTTGACACACATAAATACTCTGGCTAGGTGGGGGGACGATCTGCGCAGGATGGCTGGGAAGAACTGGATGCGAGAAGCCATGGATAGATCACAGTGGCGAACAATTGGACACGTCCAGCAGTGGACTGCGATAGGCTGATGATGATGATGATTCAACATTGCGCCATCTACCCCTCCTCTACTATTAAATGTCCTTTACCCGAAGGTTGTCTGGTGTGATTCGCCTTCAGCAAAAAGCTCGCCTAAATTGTACACAAAATTTCTGTAATGCCTAGTACTTACGTTGTGTATTTTGTGCAATAAAGTATATCTCCATCACGGACTAAAAAAATTGGCAGTTCCTATTTCTGCCGCACCATTAAGATATGGAACTCGTTGCCGGCGCATGTATTTCCTCCTTCATACAATATGGATTCCTTCAAACGAAGCGTGAAGAAGCATCTCGCGGGCCAGTATGGCGGTGCCAACGGAGGTGATGCCTTGACATCGCTTCCGTTGTAATTGCAACTTGGGCTCTTCTCTTAGAGGAGAGCCAATATACTGAGCCTCTATAAAAAAATCTATCTATTTATGACATAAAATGTCCATGGGTGTCCATGGGCGGCGACAGTCGCTTATAGTATCAGCCTATAAACTGTTCCACTGCAAGGCAAAGGCCTCCATCATAGAATTTCAGTTATCGCTACTATGATGGGATTAGGCTTAATCACCACGCTTGCCAAATGCGGATTGGTAATCACAAACCCGAGCTTTGTTCGAAAAATTCACAACATACTTTTCGCTCGACCCGGAAATCGGACCCAAGACCCCGAGATCGCGGCCCGATACTTAAACCACTAGACCAATAGGGCGTTACTTAAGTACTTAATCATCAGCCCATTTAAGTCCCCACTGCTGGGGCACGGGCCTCCCTCAAACACATGAGGGGTGATTGCCATACTCACCACGCTTGGCAGACGGGTTGGCGAGGGTTTTGATATAAATGCAGAGTTTTCCTTCTCTGGGTGCTGATGATCATGCCAGCAGCTTAACCTTAGTCGCCTTTTACGACACCTCGGTAAGAGTGAGGGTGGTCTATTCTACTCTGCCGGGGACCACACGGCGAAATGGGCTGATGATGAAGTACTTAAAGCAATTTAAGTTACTTAAGGCAGTCGCTTACCATCAGGTAATCAGACCGAAAAAAAAAAAAAATGATCCTCACCTTTCGGCGCACTCTTGATAGCACTAACAGCGGTAGCCAAAGGGCTCCTCGACACGTCCAGGCCGTTGACCGAGATCAGCCTGTCGCCGGGCGCGAGCCTTCCGTCGGCCGCCGCCGCGCCGCCGCTCACCACCGACCGGACCACGATCACCGAGCTGCCTGGCTCTGATGGATCCTGGAAGAGAAGGAGTACGAGTTAGTCTTTAACCCATTAACGTGCATTTGTATGCACGTTAATGGGTAACATAAAAATAATAATAATAATAATACCCCCTTCAAAAACCACGACGAACTAAAAAGTGTAAAATAATATTAAATATTTCACAAATATTTCACAGCATCACATACATTGATCTGACTCCGAGATAGGTAGCTCAAGCACCTGTGTTACGGATATCAGAATCAACAGTGGGATTACAAATATATACATATAATACTTTTCTTTTGTAAATACATACCTATAATACATAGCAAACACCCAGACCAATACAAACAGACATGTTCATGCACACAAATGTTTGTACTGTGCGGGGATCGAACCCGCAACCCTTGTATCAGAGGCAGCGTTCACTACCACTGTTCCAATCGGGTCGCAATATTATAAATACTTTATAGGTACACTTCAAATAACATTTAAAGAAAAGTATTATATGTATATATTTGTAATCCCACTGTTGATTCTGATATCCGTAACACAGGTGCTTGAGCTACCTATCTCGGAGTCAGATCAATGTATGTGATGTTGTAATTATTTTTGAGCATTTGCACATAATGATAATTTTAAGCATGTATGCATGAAGCGCAATAAAAAATAAAGTTAACTACATATAAATTAATATGCGATTCGGTCTTTACTGAAAATCAGCGCTATGGCTGAGGCCATAGCTAAATGCTGAGTAGGGACCGTTTCGGCACTTAGCTTTTAAGATATTTCGTATGTAAATGTCCATGTTAAGTGTCGAATAAATGATTTCTTATTAATATTTATTAATTTAACATTCCATAACAGTACACTCGAGAAAAGGTGTTACCGAAGTCGGCGCCCAATACTATCTTGTAATTTAATACAACATTCAATTATTCAACAAGGATTAGGCGCCGAATCGGTAAAACCTTTCCTCGAGTGTATTATAAAATGTTATTTGAAGAAAATAAATACGACCACGGCAAAACGGCATAATAATTTCAGCAGAGACAGTTTTCTTGTTTCGTACTTTTTAGAGCGTGTTTTTTTGGTAGTCGGGGTTTAGTTTTCAAACTTTATTTATTTATGTCTAGATTATGTTAGGTACCAATAAGTTTCCTTTGCCAAATAAAGTTACCATTCGTTCATTAACGAACGACCCTTATAAAGTGACCAGTAAACTAGGCAGTTCACTTTAAGATAGTCGATAGTTTAAAGATTTTTATAAGAACGTTAGAAGACGCCGGTATAAAAAAGGAATACCGCAGGATTAGATTAAATTTGGTTTAATCTAAGACCGCAGTTAATAGTTCGTACCACGGTTTTCTCGAGCGGGGCAAGAAATTTTTAGAGAACTTCACGACTAGTAATCTAAATGATGGAGGTGGAACCGCTGTCTGGTCGCCGTGTGGTGCCCGGCAGAGTAGAATAGGCCACCCTCACTCTTACCGAGGTGTCGTAAAAGGCGACTAAGGTAAAGCTGCTGGCATGATCATCAGCACCCAGAGAAGGAAAACTCTGCATTTATATCAAAACCCTCGCCAACCCGTCTGCCAAGCGTGGTGAGTATGGCAATTACCCCTCATGTGATTGAGGGAGGCCCGTGCCCCAGCAGTGGGGACTTAAATGGGCTGATGATGATGATGATCGAGCTCTTTTTGGTTTAATCTAAGATAGCGAGGTTACATCTCTACGCAGTGCCAAAGTGTCTAGCTGATACTTTGGATGACAATTAGATGAAGTGGTGGTGAGCTGGTTATGTCTCTGGACGAACTCGAGGGCGTTCTAGGTGTGAGTTGGATGCAGACTGCTCAGGACCTGTTTGGTTGGCGCTCTTAGGGGAAGGCCTACGTTGAGCAGTGGACGGCGATAGGCTGATTGATTGGTTGATACTTGTGACTCCCCTGGTTTTGAGGGTGTTCATGAATGAAGGCAAACGCTTACAATCAGGTGACCCTTCTGCTACCTTTCAGATTAAAAAAAAATACTTTTTGTTATTACCAAATAATCTAATATGGAGAATCCAAGCCCTCGATCTTCTTTCTGCAGCTGGATATAGTCTATGTGGTCGCTCCACATAGCAAGGCCGCTAAGCGGTTCCAAGGATCTGGATCTGTTCCTCTCTAACTCATCGGTGCAGAATTCTGAAACACATAAAATGTATAAGCTTAAGACGATGCAAAGTATTTAGCAAATGGATTGAATTACTCCTTTATACAAGTACTTTTAGCTACCGGAGCCGAAACATGGACACTACCGCACGGCTGGTCCACAAGTTAAGCTCAGCGGGTTATAGAAACAGCTATACTCGGCGTTTCTCTGAGCGATTGGATTCAGAACGAGGCGATCCGACAGAGAACCAAAGTTTTTGACATAGCTCAACGGACAAGTAAGCAGAAATGGCAGTGAGCTGGCCATATCAGCCGCAAGACTGACAACCGCTGGGGTAAATGAGTTCTGGAGTGGTAACCACGTCTTATCAAATATAGTGTACGGCGCCCTCAAGCCATTTGGAATGACGATCTGCGCAAGATGGCTGTCTGGAGATTGATGCGAGTAACCGAAGATAGATCGAAGTGACGAACATTTGGAGAGGCATATGTCCAGCAACTGCAACATGATGATGACTCTAAGCTAACTATATCAGGTCTTGGTTGACTAATTAATGTATACTACCCAAAGCATCTAAAGTCTACTTAGTCTTCTCGTGGTCTACTCCAAAAGACCAAGACTTACCATCGTGATCATGGCCAGCAGACATCACCGTCGTGGCGCTGCAGAGCGAGGCCACTGAGCTCTCCGACTTCGCTTTGATTAGCCTTTGTGGTGGCGCTAGCAGGTCTTGTAGGCTCCCGCCTAGAATTTGATTCTGGAAATTAAAAAAAATACTTTAAAAAAATTAAGTTTTGTAAGTGTAAACGTTGCAGAGACCATTTAACTCCTTCTCTTACCAATAAACAAAATGTTAAAGTCTTGCTTCACAACATGGCTTCTTTCATTTCCATTATATCAGGTGCTATTGTGGTCAAGCATATAAAAAACTCTTTACTGCACACATAGAGTAGCACATTTCGTTTTTTTTTCCAAGCACGGGAGGTATTTTGTTCGTTATATCTTTTTTTTATGTCATAGGTGGCAAATGAGCAGACACCTGATGATAAGCAATTGCCGCCGCCCAAGGACACCTGCGACACCAGTGGAGTCACAAGTGCGCTGCCGACCTTTAAACCCCCTTTCCCCCGGATAGGGCCTCCGTTACCCTCACTCACGCGAAACACAACACAATGCTGCTTCACGCCATAGATGTCCTCTGGTGGGATTCGAAGAAGAGCCACAACTCACGGCGAACGCTCTTACAAAAATTCGTTGAGTGTTTAGATATTCTATGATTTTTTGTAAACTACCGTATGTCAGGCTGATTCTTCTCGGTAGAAATTGTACGTTCGGAATCAGCGGTAGATTACATAAGTAAATAACACACTTAAAAATTTCATCTCGTGTTCAGGCGGGACTCGAACTCACACCTACTACAATCCGGGTGGATGTTCTACCAATTAGACCACTGAACACGTTACTAAGCGGACGAAATCTGTAAGTGTTTGATTTGACATGAGCTGTCGATAGTCTCATCAATATTGTAGGTAAATTTACAATATCCAGCGGAAATATTATTACAAATATTTGACCACCAGTTAATATGAGACTGCTAAATCAATAGTTGATTGATAGATTCTTATAGACATCTTTTGCAATTTATTAATAAGACACTAAAAATTTTCATTTTCAATCGACGGTAGATGACAGTTTTGACATTAATAGTGTTTTGTTTGTACTTAAACTGAATAAAGAATTTTCATTTTCCAAGGTCGTTTGTTCGAGTCCTCAGTTTACTGACTGTACTGGCCATTGGTCTACTAGCTACTTGTGACTTACCCTAGCAATACCAGTCTCGTTCTTATTAAGCCTATGCTGTTCGTGTTTCCTGACGCAGACAAGCACCACGGGTGACGTCACCGCCCGCAACCTCGTCACCACTTCTACGTGATGTGCTCCTAGTACCCTCCAGCCATTTACCTGCGAATGAAATAGGTTTAAATTACACATAATTAATAAACTTTGATTCTTTTGTTTATCTGGTAAAAATACCATTGTGAGTGTATTTAGGTACTTGTTTTTTTTTTGTTATGGCTCTACCCGAATTTAATTTGCCAATGTCAAGTAACTTATTGAGAATAAGTAGGTTGTCAATAGTCGAATTCAATCAAAGTCACAGTCACTCAATAAAACGCCGGTGTTTTACGTTTTATCGACCTACGGATTCAGCGGATATCACTCTAAAAGCAATCTCGGGTTTTAAGACTCTATTAGGTCCAAGCAAGTTGTCACGAGACAGACAACGCACTCGACACACAATAGCAGTGTTAAAAACGATACAATCCAACGATTCTTATTTTTAGGATCACTTTGCACAAATAAACACCAAATTTGCACAATAAAAACCACTAGACACTAATTTATAACCTTTGAATTGCATCTGCCCACGCGGCTTGTTTTAGCCCTACCCGCCGAATCCTAGTTGTGTATTTATTTATTAAAAGCGTATACTTGTGTCCAGCAACTGACTTTTATCTTTTTTTATGGGATAGATGGCAGACGTTTAGACTGATTATCTGATGGTAAGACTTGCAAGACCAGTGGCGTCAAGAGTGCGCTGGCAGCTCTTTTCCTCTTCTCAGATTTGGGTTTTCGGTACCCTCACTCACTCGACAAAATACAGCTGCTTCGTTCTTATTGTCATAGTGTTAATCATTAGGTAGGATTGACAGTAATTTGCTGGACAAATGACTGTCAATCCCACCTAATGAAAAACATATCACTCCACTGTTATTATAGGTGTCCATGGGCATAGGACATCGCTTACTATAAGGTGATCCGTCTGCTCGTCTGCCACCTATCACATAAAAAGCAACGTGCTGGGCTCGGATTTTACTCGTTTGCCTTTTTTTTTTTGACGTTGGGGAATGCCTCCTTATGCATACCCTCTAGCCGGGGGGCAGGCGGGTTACGTCGGGCTCTTCTCTGGAGGGGGCTTCTCCTAGCAAGAAGCCGGCCAGAGCATACCGACTAACCCCAGCGACGCTCCCTCATGGCCAGAGTGGGGAGGGGACATGAGTACGGGTTAAAGAACCTTACTTCACGTCCCTCCCCATTTACTCGTTTGCCTAGGACATCTTGAAGACCTGTTCACTCTTGCGCTATTAATATCCAGATGTATTTGTCCTTTGATGATAAGGATACAAAACCATTCACTTTCCACCAGGTTTCAGGACTGTAGCTAGCGTTAAATTGTAGGTAAGGCAGCATCGATTACGGGTAGCTTCACCTGGCAGGGGGTCTCTCGGCGGCTTCTTGTATCATCTATAACATCCTATTTTCATTTTAAGGTTGAACATTGCCCCACGATGCTCCCTAACCCAGCTACGGTCCTGTCAGGTTTACCCTCAACTCACCTCAAGCAGTTCATCCCCTACTTTATGCAGGCCCAACTTGGCCACAGGTCCGTTGGGAGCAATCGCCCGGATGTAATGCCTCGCCTGGACCTCCTTGCCGGCCACCACCCTCACGGTACCCTCGAGGGAGATGCCCAAGCCGCTGTCCTTCTCTTTCATTATTGTGCCAACCTGAAATAAAAACATAGTTACACAAAGTTTTCTTTTAAAATAAGATTTTGAACTTTTCCGATGGGATCAACAGTGAAACTTCGACACGCTGGTAGACCGTGAGAGAGCCATGCTTCTTAGGAATGGACTGGCCGACTGAAGTGATACCATGATCTCGCAGAATACTGCCGTGAAGCAGCACCTGTGTTGGGTTATGCCAAGTGAGTGAGGGTACTAAGCCCTCCAGGCGTAGGTATGTTTAAAAGTTAGTAACGCAAATGTGGTGTGAAGCACTTACCATCAGGTGATCTAACTGATCCTCTGCCACCTATTCTTTTTACCCGACTACGGCGAAGCAAAAGGAGGTTGTGATTTTGACCTGTATGTATGTATGTATGGTTGTTCATCTAGTCCCTCATAACTTCTAAACTAGTTATCATATTTGAACAAATGAGGTGTCATTAGAAGCGTCTTGATTGTCTTCTGGTTATTGGCGACATTACTTGAGTACAGCGCCTAAACATGTTGCTTGACGGTACCGTGTGGTGTATCAAATATGTAATTTTATTTACATAATTTATATATACTGTAATATTATTTTGTGTAAAAGTGGTCTATTCATCACATCAAAAGGCACTTGATTGCAAAAACTGCACTAATTGAGAGAAAAAGATGAAGCATCTTTCCAGATCTTTAGAAGACTTACAATAATATCATACTGGTGCTGATGTCCCGGCCAATCGTGCTCCCCCTTCAACAAGTCCCGCCACTTGTCCTGCACCCTCCTGGCCTCCCGCTCCGAGACCTCATCGTCCCGTCCGATCACAATCTCCGCCTCCTCGGAAGGAGACGTCGGGGAGGGGAGGTGCGGCTGGACCTCCGAGTCTGGTTCCACTTCTATTACCGTTGATTCGTCATACTGGAAAAGAATTGAAAGACTTTATTTTAGAGGATTTTCAGGTAGGTTCCAATTCATTGTAACGACCTCTATCGGCGTGGTTAGAAGCTAAAGCGTGAGCTTTAGCTTTTTTTTGTGATAGGTGTCAGACGAGCAGACGGATTGCCTGATGGAGAGCGATTGCCGCCGCCTATAGACACCCGCGACGCTAGTGGAGTTATAAGTGCGCTGCCAACTTCTAAACCCCCCTTTCCCCCGGATTGGGCCTCCAGTATCCTCACTCACGCAGCGAAATCCAGCAGTGCTGCTTCACGTCAGTTTCTGTGAGGCCGTGGTATCACTCCGGTCAAGCCGGCCCATTCATGCCGAAGCGTGGCTCTCCTACGGTCAATGGCTTCTGGATCGACAAAAAAAATTGAGTCGACACGCATTTGAGTGAACTGGTGTGTGGAACCTGCCACATTGGGTATCGTTGTGAAGAATGTCCTGCATAAAGGACTTCTGGCTTAATTTATACGAGATACCGGGTTTACAAAAAACGTGATACGTATGCACCTGGAGTCCACGGGGGCAAAAATATTAAAATATTGGTAGCGCGCTTGTGTGACTCTGCTGGTGGTGCGGATGTATGAAAGGTCGGCAAGCGTTAACCATCAGATGATCCGTCGGCTCGTCCGCCAACTATCTCATACAAGTTAAGAAGTACTTACCACACTAAAACTATACTTGGCTAGAGAGGTGACTGAAGGACTTGGAGGCGCAAGTGGGGATCTCCTCCCGTCTTGTGCTGCCAAAGCCTTTTGGAGCTTCTCAAACCCCGCTCCACGTAAATACCTACAATAGAATGTTTTTTTTATATTCTACACTTGCAAAACAATAGATTAAAGGTCTACTCGGTCTTTTCCCAGTCTACTTTAAAAGACTGACACTGATTGCGATATTTATTACTTAATCTAGAAAAGTGTTGCAATCAGTATTGGTCTTTTGAAGTAGACCAGGAAAAGACTGAGTAGACTAGTGATGTTTTGGGTTCACTTAGGTAGATTTTGATATTACTCTGAGCTATTGAGGATGCTTTATATTAGACAAATCATTGTAAATACTTTTCCGCGTGAGCTGGCGATAGCTTCATCAATATTTAGTCATGTGCTAAATACCTGATGGAAATGTTGGCTCAGTTGGCAGTGATATCATCATCTTCCTGCCCTTTTCCTAGGTTATCTGAGATCGGCGCAGTATGTCTTCCTTTTCCATACGTCCCTGTCATTCATCATTGAATCATCCATCCCTTTTTCCCATCAGTTGGTAGTGATAGATACCCGGTTAATAAGGATTTATATCAGCATTTTTTTGCCTCGAACTTGGTTATTGTAAGGAATTCATTAGGAAGCCTATGTTCAGTGGTGTGTCTAGCTGATATGATGATGATAATGAAATGTCTGTAACCTTAACGCCTTTAGTCGGACCACGGGCCCTTTCGCGTCCCTCAGTAGAGCCACCGCTCTGTGATTCGTTACGCCATGAAGTGACACACCATCTACCTGTAAAGAAGAAAACATTTATTGTTATTGAATGAAAAACTTAGCATATGGGAATAAACTAACTACATCCCGGGCATCCTTCAGGGAGGGTAGCTCATTGAATAAGAACGTGCCTTACATACGGTGGATCATGGTTCGAACCTGAGGATGTACTGTACATAGAATAAAAAGGTTTGTCACCTTAAGGTAAATTTTCGCTTGCACGGCAAGAATCAGTTATACCAACATACCGTTTTAAACAGATCTGCCAACCTTCTTTAAATTTAATTTACATAAAAAGGAATCAATGTTGCTACAAGCAAATCTGAACTTTCTGATCTAACAGTTAGGCATAATTTTCTGTGCAACAGGTATTACTCTGACAAATTTACGAAAGGTAATAAGTGCTCATAGCATATCAAGCGAATCAGTTTGAAAACTGACGAACCTTTTCTGGATTTTTGAAATATATGTGCAATATGGGGAAACAT
This sequence comes from Marasmia exigua, assembly GCA_019059595.1. NCBI lineage: Eukaryota > Metazoa > Arthropoda > Insecta > Lepidoptera > Crambidae > Marasmia > Marasmia exigua. The sequence continues at coordinate 1,989,876 of CM032485.1, read as the reverse complement.
CGTGATTAAACCTGCATGGAAACCTGTCTCGAATAGTATTTGAAAATTGTGGATACCTACAATATTTGAGATGATACTGATCATGTAACCATGATCAAGTTGATCTGGTTCCCCTGTCTTAGGGTTGCGAAGGTCAAACGGCAGTCGCTTCATTATGATTACTAACTTACGGTCACAGTCAAAGTTGAAGGAAAAAGACCTAGTTGTAGAAGTCCACCAGATTGGAGAGACCTGATCCGCACCACACTCGGATCTAGGGGCGTCTTTACCTATATTGCAGGGGGCACCCGGGCGCCAGATGTTAGAGGGCGCCGAGAGCGCCTCGCTACACATAGCCTCCACTGTAAAGATACGCAAGGAGCGGGCAGGGGAACTGTTCGTTCTTCTCATCTTAGCGAATGATTCCCAGTTGCGTCCAATGCTGTCGCTTAGAAACCCCGGGCACGCTTGGATGTCTGATAATTACAATGAAGCGACTGTAAGTATTCCATTTTGTTTGCGCATTTTGAAACCAGAGATCGCCAGGATATTGATTGCGCCCGGGCGCTTCTTGGGCTAAAGCCGTCCCTGCTCGGATCCACAGTTCATCACGCAATTCACGCCGCATATCGACACCTATCGGCGGTCCGTAATCAAGCACAAGGTGCTGCAAAAGAGAGGTCACGACGCGCAGTAATTGGGGTATCGACGCAAGGAAAGTAGGAGTATCAGAAGCATCACTGTTTTATATTTACTTTTGATTCAAAAAGAACGCTATTTGACGTGGGGCTGTAAATAAGAGCGACGTAACAATACGCGAGGGAGCGCAAGGTCACAGCCTCAGGCAAATTGACTCGGCCCTGTACCGATAGCACACGCAGTGTTAGTGAATTGAATTAAACCATACGGTATTTGACTATTTTTTTTATTTTTGTAATCAAAACCGTGTGGTCTCCGGCAGAGTAGAATAGGCCACCCTCACTCTTACCGAGGTGTCGTAAAAGGCGACTAAGGTAAAGCTGCTGGCATGATCATCAGCACCCAGAGAAGGAAAACTCTGCATTTATATCAAAACCCTCGCCAACCCGTCTGCCAAGCGTGGTGAGTATGGCAATTACCCCTCACGTGACTGAGGGAGGCCCGTGCCCCAGCAGTGGGGACTTAAATGGGCTGATGATGATGATGATTGTAATCAAAACATCTCTCAATAATAGAAACATTGTTGAAAGAACTACTTGGTTCTCATTTAAAATACCTAAGATATCACATTATTTTGGGCAAACCCAAAACGCACCATACAAATGGCTACTTAGATGTGACGTCACACATAGGTATTTTATATGCATTTCATTTGAATTTTGCATGGTAGCTATGTCAGATGTTTCGTTTATGTCAATGGTTATATTCTAATAGTTGGTGCAAATTGTATGGGTTATTCAATGGAATACTTCATCATCAGCAACCCATACTCGTCCACTGCTGGACATAGGTCTCCCCTAATGCACGCCACTGCTCCGGCGATTAGATTTTCGGCCACTCTCATCCAGCCCACACCAGCCAGCCTTCGAATGTCATCACCCCATCTTGTCGCAGGGCGTCCTACACTACGCTTACCGAGTCGCGGTCTCCACTCAAGGACTTTACAGGCTCCAACGGCTGTCAGTTCTGCGGCTAATATGACCAGCCCACTGCCACTTCAGTTTGCTAATTCGGTGGGCTATGTCGGTGACTCTGGTTCTCTGGAATACTTGCATACTTTTAAAATGGACTCGCCCATTAATCTTTGAATTAGCATAAAGGCTCGTCCCCAACAATGCAATTTATTCTGCTGTCGGTATTCACGAGTGGAGCTGCAGCTAGTTGGCTCTATTATGTATTCAGAGCAACTCTACTGCGCCACGTAGCTCTAGGTACGTCAACTAACTTACGAGCAGTTTTTCACTTTATTGCCGAACATTTATCGTGACGTGTAGAGTTGTAGAGTTCGGCTGTGAGGGATTAGTTTGGAGGGAAATTGGGAGAGATAGAAAATATTTTTATTCACTGGCACTAGAACTTGTTTTGTAGCGTCGTTCACATGCTGCATAAATACACTAAGAGCGACAAAAACACGTCTTTCCTTGTCAATTTAATATTACAGCTATAATAAGCTGATTTCTTATTGAATCATGAAATGGAGCGAACGTTGAAAAGCTAAAGTAATTTGGAAGGCAATTTTTAATGTGATAGGTGGCACAAGCGATCCGCCTGATCACCTGCGATTGCCGCTTCTTGAAACTTGGAAACCCGTAACATCAGTGAAGTGAAAAGTGCGCTTCAAATCTTTACTCATCATGGTTGAGTACACGTTTCAGAAACTATCCGAAACGTGCAGGTTTGAAATTGAAATTATTTATTTAAGTACCAAAAATAAAAATTACAAAGCAACATATTTCTCAATGCGGCACTTAAAAAGGCTCAGCATCTGCCACGGACACGTGAGGTCCCCGTGGCGCTGGTATTCTGCGGATACCTTTCTTGAAAGGGGCACGCATCACAAACAGAACAATTAAAAATTATAATAACATGCAAATTGCTTAAAATAAATTCAATTAGTCCGGATTAAAAATAATAAATAAGATTAAAGATTGAGTTTAAAAATATGAATACATTAATAACTTTGTAAAGTGAAAAAAAAGAGATCTATGGCACACGATATTTGAAGCTTCTTGAATTCGATAAAAAGTGAAATAAACTTTCGATGAAAATGAAATAACTTCTTTTCATTATAGTATTCGATTCACGTTTGCTTGAAGTACATATCGATTATTCACTTTAATCGAAGTTTTGTAGTAGGTCACCTCTCTATGAATCTAAAATTTAGAAACGTCAAATGTGGCATTTAGCTTGGCTACACTTTTTTTTTAATGGTCTGTGGCTACGCTTGGCTCAACTATAGATTATTTACATTGAATTGGTATCATAACATTAACAAAATAATATTAAATTAAATGAAATTGAAATTACTGTGACATAAAATAGCAATAATAAAAATTATATTTCGTAATACACTAAGTTGCGGGGGAAACCAACTATAAATTTTCAATGGAAAGTGACTGTTTATTGGCGTCAGTGCATCACCCGTGGGTGAGTGATCTGTTTTATGCGACTTATTAGGTTTCGTCGCAATGTTTTCCCTCACCGCCGATTTAATGGTAGAAATATGCATATAAATTTGAAAAATTCAAAGGCCTGAGGCAGTTCCCTAGGCCTGATGGTAGTATGCGGCTTTTCGAAAATGCCGAAATTGAAGTGCTTGTGCAAGAGCCCAATATAATCGGAGAAACTAAAGCTCATAGACTCCGATGGCTGGGCCACATGGAAAGGATGGGAGGGAACCAGGACCACGTCCGTTCCGCTGCCTCAGATATCGCTGATGATGTCGTGCAGAAAGATCTACGCGAGCTACGTGTCAGCGACTGGCGCAAAACCGCGAATGATCGGGACCAATGGAGGATTCTTATATCGGAGGCCTAGATACATTTTGGGTCGCTAAGCAATCGGAGTAAGTAAGTAAGAAGTGCATGCTCGAATCCGACCTCCGGTATGGAAGGCGCGTTCTTATCCATTGAGCTGTCATTGCTAAACATTATAAAGTAAGTATTTAGTTGTAATTAAACTTACCTCAACGATCCTGTCGTTGACCTGTATCTTGCAGCAGAGGTCTGCGGAGCTGCCTTCGCTGATGCTCTTCACGAAGATGCCACTAAGCTCCTCTGGAACAAACAACACACAGTTTTTTCAAAACTTGAACATACTGAGACAAAAGCCAAAGTCATCGGCATAGCTCGTCGGATGAGCAAGCTGAAGTAAAATAAATAAATAAAAAAGAAAAAAATATTTCAAAATAACTTAAGTATAGACATACAAATTACATCAATAAATTTTATATGAAAGTACATATATTTAAAAAAAATCCTGAACTAGGGTCACCTATAATTCAGGCTAAAAATGGGTCCTAAAAACTTTAATAGTTTAAGCAATAAATTACAACCTAAAATTATAATTTATCAAGACGGGAATTAACACGATATTTATTATGTGATACAACATTGTGTACTCACATATTTGGCTCGATGTTAACATAAAATTAATCTTACTCTACGCTAACGATCAAATTAGGAAGTGACACCGGGCTATACACGGTTATTTTTTTATGGTTTACACCCTGAAAACCTTATGATTCCGAATCAGCAAGAAAGAATTAGAAATTGACATTCCGAATCAGCGGTAGATTACATAATATTTGACATTCATAAATGTTGTGTATGGACTTACATTTATTTAGGCTGTATTTTCCCCATTCTTACTTATGGAGCACAAACCTGGTCGTTGACCGAAAATCAGAAGTCCAAACTCAAGATTTGTCAAAGAGCCATGGAGCGCAATATTCTAGGCATCAAAATATCAGATAGAATGCGTAACTCTGACATACGCTCCAAGACTGGATTCGCAGATGTCGGTCGAAAAGCTGCAAAACTAAAATGGGATTGGGCGGGTCTCAGAATGGGCCCCGAAAGATGGACAAAAATCGTCACTCAAGTGGCGCCCGACCGATGGACGGCGACTACGGGGTAGGCCCAGAAAAAGATTGTGTGACGAATTTTTTACAAATATGTCCAAGATTGGCAAGACAGGGATCAATGGAAGAATTTGGGGGAGGCCTTTGCTAAGCAGTGGGACGCTGGCTAACTTTAAAAAAAAGTGGACTTAAATTGAATAAAGACATTTTTGATTTTGATTTTGTATATTCTCGTTTGTTACGGGACGGCTAGATACGAGGATCATGGTGCAAGCGTACCCCGGGTTCCAACACGATAACGATCAATAAACAGGTTTTCATCACACGATTTTTGAATCTGACTTTGAATTTTTGATTACAATTTATTTCCCCTAGACACATAGGGTCTAAACTCAAAAATAAATAAACACCTCCCCATACTACTCGTAAAATGATCAGCTGATTGATGCCCATTGTATGAGAAGGCGAATATTTAAAAAAAATGTTCCTTGTCACGCCTTGTGGTCCCGGCAAAGTAGAATAGGCCACCCTCACTCTTACCGAGGTGTCGTAAAAGGCGACTAAGGTAAAGCTGCTGGCATGATCATCAGCACCCAGAGAAGGAAAACTCTTCATTTATATCAAAACCCTCGCCAACCCGTCTGCCAAGCGTGGTGAGTATGGCAATTACCCCTCATGTGATTGAGGGAGGCCCGTGTCCCAGCAGTGGGAACTTAAAAGGGCTGATCATGATGATGATGATTTTCCTTGTCAAAACATTTTTGATTTCATGAGTATGATGCCCTGGAGAAGTTCTTGGGTTACGGTGTAGAATTACTGAAATCCTAGGCCCTGTATATTATGCAAAGATGGGCCAACTTACAACAGTTCTTCAAGATATTAAACAACTTTACAAGCGCGCATTTCGCAAAAGAAAACAAATATTCGGCCGAAGTTCTGCAGAATCGCTGTTTGCCACTATATTGGAAAAGTTTACACGCTCCCATTCCGCGGCTGACTGTATCGTCTTGAAGTTGGTTCGCGGTTTTGTATGTAAGTATAGTCAGCATCAAAAGTTTCTCACGTTTGACAGATATTGGCTATTATGAATTCACAAATAAAACGCAATAGGGTCGTTCTTATTTTTTATCGAAAATGAGCCCGTCCTAAGTATCATCATCATCATCATCAGCCTATCGCAGTCCACTGCTGGACGTAGGCCTCTCCAATTGTTCGCCACTGTGATCTATCCATGGCTTCTCGCATCCAGCTCTTGCCAGCCATCCTGCGCAGATCGTCCCCCCACCTAGCATTACATTACGTTTGCCAAGACGCGGTCTCCACTCCAGAACTCGTTTACCCCATCGGTTGTCGGTTCTGCGGCTAATATGGCCTACTGCCACTTAAGCTTGCTAATCCGGTGAGCAATGTCGATAACTTTGGTTCTCTGCCGGATCACCTCATTTCGGATTCGATCTCGGAGAGAGACGTCCTAAGTATCTTATGAAGTAATTAATTATATAAAAAATTATACCATACACCATCAAAATATTCCTAATTTACCATGAAATAATGACATTGTTTTATCACCTCGTAGGTACTTTAGCATGATTTAACTCTGTATAAAAATATATAACGCTTGACTGAGGTGTAAGTGGCACTAATTTCGGGGGACGTGACGGAGGTGTTCAATTCAATCAAAAAGTATTATTTATCGATTAAATTTTACAGCATGTAATAGTCCATCTGTAAAATAGTGCATTAACGAATATTTAGCACATACTATTTATCATTTGTAGTCTGTTATATACAAGTTTTTTTTTTAATTAGAATAGCCAGACATTTGACCACAATCTTACCTGATGGTAAGTGATGACGTGGCCGAGGATGGATCATGTCTGCCTAGTAACAGCCTATTCACTCTTTTCTTGAATAAGTTCTGATCATAGCGTTCAGGGAACACATCTTCCGGCAGAGAGTTCCATTCCTTAGCCGTACGCAACATGAATGTACTTTTGAACAATTTGGTACCAATTGCCAGTATTTTTACGACATAAGGGTGGCTAACCCCTTCTCCACCACAATAATCTGGACATCTTTAAGGCAAGAGTGAATAGGCATCTTTCTGGCAAATGCGTGTTCTCTGTCATCCTAGACTTCATCGTCGCTGTCCATCAGGTGCGATTGTGGTCAAATCACTGCCTCCCGAGAACTCCCGCAAGTGTGCCGGCCTTTTAGGAAGGAGTGTGCTTAAATCTAACTACTTTTGGTGCTGACTGTACAGTCAGTTGCGGAAGTGTAGGGTTTTGTAATTTAATAGTTCTTAGTGCGGTTTTCCGTTTATGCCTGTGGAATCCATGTTTGTATTTCCATTGAAATTATAACGTAATTCCACAGGATAAAAAAAGACAATAGTAGGTACAAGTCCCGGCAAGAACGTCTACCGGGAACCTTGAGGGCGCAGAACTTCATTTAAGTATAAAGTGAGCTATTTGCATCAACGCCCTGTTGGTCTAGTGGTTTAAGTACCGAGCCGTGATCTCGGGGTCCTGGGTTCGATTCCCGGGTCGAGCGAAAAGTACATATCGAATTTTTCGAACAAAGCTCGGGTTTGTTATCACCAATCCGCAATTCGCAAGCGTGGTGATTAAAACTAATCCCGTCATATTAGCGATGTCTTGATTTCTATGATGGAGGCCTTTGCCCTGCAGTGGGACAGTTTATAGGCTGATACTGTGAGCTATTTTACAAGTGCCGGCAACGCATCTGTGATGCCCCGTGTGTCGCAGATATCTATCATCATCATCATCATCATCAGCCCATTTAAGTCCCCACTGCTGGGGCACGGGCCTCCCTCAATCACATGAGGGGTAATTGCCATACTCACCTCGCTTGGCAGACGGGTTGGCGAGGGTTTTGATATAAATGCAGTTTTCCTTCTCTGGGCGCTGATGATCATGCCAGCAGCTTTACCTTAGTTGCCTTTTACGACACCTCGGTAAGAGTGATGGTGGCCTATTCTACTCTGCCGGGGACCACACGGCCTCAGAAGTCTATGGGTGGCGGTAATTCACTTACCATCAGGTGATCCGACTGCTCGTTTGTCTGCCATAATGTAAAAAAAAAGTGCGCAAACATCCCCACTTTTTACGCCGACCGCTAGAGTTACGTGCCGGGGCTAGTTATATATTATTTTCATAAATTCATTTTATTCGAGCATTTATCCACCCACGACCTCGCATTAATCAGGAAGCTCTTATCACTGAGTTACCGAGTCCGAAAGAATTTTAGAAAATGCAATTTAATACAGCATTCATCCGGCTAGCGTAGGGTCGTGGGTTTGGGACCCCTTTGAAGACAGTCGTCGAAGTATTATTTATTGTTTCAAAGAAATTGTTTTATCCGGAAATAAAAAAGGCCATGCCATGACTTCTGGCTTTCTTTATTATGATGAATTTTATTGTAAACACCATTTTTAACCCCCGACGCAAAAACCACGGGGTGTTATAAGTTTGACGTGTCTGTGTGTGTGTGTGTGTGTCTCTGTGTCTGTCTATGGCATCGTAGCCCCCGAGCAAATGAACCGATTTTGATTTTGTTTTTTTTTTGTTTGAAATATGAATAAGGAGGGAGTGTTCTTAGCTTTGTTGAATAAAAATCAATCCAAGATGGCCGCCGTCACAAAGATTTGGATTTTATGTTTTAACACAACTCCCACAATATGGGTATTATATAAAAGGGCTTGAGTAGCAGAGTATATTAATAATGAAAAATTTCAAATCCAAGATGGCCGCCGTCAGAAAACCTATTTGCTGTTCCAACTGCCTCAATATAGGTATCAAATGAAAGGCTTTAGTTGTGTCGGGGGTTTTTTAAATTTTCAATTTAATTTTTATAATGATAATGATATTTTTGTATATTATAATGTATCGTGTTTCGAGTGAATAAGTTTAATTTATATAACTCAAATAAAATATACCGAAACACAATGATACAATGAAATTTAGGGACCTTCAAGAGAAGAGCGCACTTTCTAAGAGTCAGCATCAGCGACCTCTTTGATCTCGCAGATGTTGATTCCTTACCATCAGGGGACCTACTTACTTTATTGTCGCCTCTAGCATAAACAAAATACAATTACAATGTACAATGTGTCTTCTCGACTCAATACTTTATGCTTCAGTGACTGAAATCACCATAGAAACCTTTTCATACGAATTGAATTGAGTATAAAGCATGGTATCGAAATGGAACATTGAAAAGTATACATCCTTTTGATATTGTAGGTATGTACCTTTAGATGTTACAGTATTGTCTCAGTTGAAACAGCTACAAATTTGAAATGAATTTCGCAACATTTTCGATATGATTGTATTCATACACCTTAATCAAGCGGTCGTTTACCCAAAGGTTAAGTGGAAGAGATAACTAATAGTGATAAGACCACTTTCGTTTTACTCATCTTATACCTATTTTAAGGCTTTAAACTGTATGTTTTATGAACAATATTAATTAATTCATTCTTTTTTCGCGCTTGGTGTTAGGGGTCAACAAAAAGGCCTTGTTAAGTGAACTGTGTTTTATTGGGTCGAACGTTCCAGTAATATAATTATAAAAATAAATATAATAGCACAAAAATGTGGACTAACGGCACAGATGGCGGAAAAGGAAGAGAGCGAAAAGAAAGTTGCCATCCGTCAAAATCGTGAACGATGGTAGCTCAGTGTAGCAAAATATCATAAGAAATCCTGCACGTTTCAGATTCTTAAACTGTGGATACCATTAATTGTGGAGATAATGATCCTAAACGTTACCATATCCGGTTGGTCTGGTTCCCCTGTCTAAGGGGCGAAGGTCAGATGGCTGTAGCTTCATTGTGTAATATCAGACTTAGTTACCAAATCTTGAACCTATGGTCAACGATACCTCAAGTTCCAAAGAGAAGGTTTTAAACGCGACTTAATTTGACATGTAGTAGGTGCCTACCAGCTGATTCACAGAAAAAAAAGTTACAAACTTCAATTCTTATACTATTTATTAAATAACCATGCACAAATGTTGGGTCCGTTTTTGTAAATTAATTCACGCCTAAAGTGGTCGCTTTTGGCGGTAATCAATTTAAAAAAAAAACTAACATTTGTGCATGGTTATTTAATAAATAGTATTTGTGTTTGCCGAGAGGTTGTAACCCCGAAATTGTTTAAAATATGTAGATCCGGTTTAGTAGGTAAGAATTAATAAAACGATTGGCGTCGCTAGTGTGCCCTACCCGTCACCTTAAGTAAACGCCATGTGATGACGGGTTCACCTCCTTAAAAAAACCCCAGCTAAGTAGTAAAGATTTTTTGGTACCTAACACTAACGCCATCTATAAATAGTTCACTGACAACAATACAATTGGACGGCCCGTTTGGACAAGTGGTAGTGAACGCTGCCTCTGGTGCAAGGTTTGCGGGTTCTATCCCCGCACAGTACAAACATTTGTGTGCATGAACATGTCTGTTTGTATTGAACTGAGTGTTTTCGATGTATTTTAAATATCTATTTACAAAAGAAAAGTATTAAACGTATATACAGATTTCGCAAACGTGTACCTAACCATGATTTATGACGAGCCGTTTGGAGCAGTGGTAGTGAACGCTGCTTTTGCTGCAAGGGTTGAGGGTTCGATCCGTTGTTTGTCAGTCACAGGTGCTCAAATGGCGCTCAAAACCTTGTATTTGTAATCCCACTGTTGATTCTGATATCCGTGACGCAGATGCTTGAGCTACCCATATATCTCGGAGTCAGATCAATGTATGTGATGTTGTAAAATGTTTATTTATTTATTTGCAGGGCAACACTAAAAACGAGACACAACCCTCTGTCCCAATTTAAATTTTAAACACATTCCGTTTATTATAAAAGCATACCAAAGTTCAGGCCATCTAGTTTCAACACGTAATGTTGAAAGGGGCCGGAACGAGTTTCGTTCCGGAACTTTTTTAGATCATGTTTTGTAATAAGAGGGATTCATTCTAGTATTTATTACTTTTGTCTTTGGACGTTGAGAGTATACCGAGATCTGCTACCGCAAAAAATACTGTTATCGTATAATGTCCTTGGTACCATCTTTATTTTTTATAACATGTTCCACTTTAATCCACATCTTTACCGCAATTTCGCCGCAAAACACAAGGGAGCCATAAAGTCCCACGCGCCCTGTTGCAATCAAAAGGTTAATTTGCTTTTTATTCACCGCGCGGTTTAGGCAAATAAAAATAAACAAAACATCCATACTTTTCTCATGGAGGGTTCAGAACAATATATCACACATAGATCAGACAATAAGGGCATTTCCCTTATTGTCTGATCTATGTGTCTTTTGTGACGACTCGGTTCGTGCGAACGCAGCTGGTTCAAACGGTTTGATTTAAAAAAATCTACTTCACACCACAAAATTCTGGAATGAACTTTCACCCCCGTTATTTCCGTACCGATGCGACCTTAAAAGCTTCATGAAAGCGAAAGCATTTTTATTAAAAGGTCATCAGTGAACTTATGATAGTGTTGCGCGTGTCCTTGGCGGCAAATAAAGCTTACCATCAGGTGTTCATCTGACCATCTGTTCCCATAACATTTGATTATTAATTACCTACTACGCTGACTCAGCGACTTGAAGTGGAAGATCCACTTCCGTCGCTTCATCCGTTTCCAACACGAAAATTCGATTTGAGATCCGTAACAAAAGTGTTTTAGCTAATTTGTCCGTACAAATCCTCCGTCCTGATTCCGTAATCAGGTCAATGTATAACAATACTAGTGGCCGCTCTCACTTCGTTTGGGGACATTAGCTCCACTTTATACCAATAGATGGCGCCAGGGGTTGATTACATCACGAAAGCGTTTCGTGTTTTTGGATTAGTTATAAGCGCTGCTGCAGTCTGTAGGAATAACTCCTTTAAAAATAGTATCATCATTTCAAAAATAGTATAGATAGAAGATATTGTATGAATTAATTTATTTATTTAATCGCCATTCTGGTCTATTCTCAGTGAACTGTTGCCAATCCGGCCTTTGTAAGTGACCGAGATTCATCTCGACTTGGTCTATATTTTTAAAGCATATAAGAGCTAACGCTTAGCTGGCCGACCTAGGTATCGCTGGAAAGACGTGTCGTCGAGACTGATCTGCGAGACGTGAAGCGTCAATGACTGGCAAAAAGTAGTGCAGGATCGACAGTTGCGCTCTCTTGTTTCGGAGGCCAAGACTCGGTTTGGGTTAGGTTGAGCTAGCCGAGTTAGTACGTTGCGGCGGAGCGCGAGCAAGAGACAGATCCTCTAGCTCCCGCAATCCGCAAGGCACGTAGAGGGAGGAGAGGACGCCAATACTTGCGTCTCCTTCCCCTGCGAGGAGCAGGTCTGCTGGTGCGTGGGGCTGTAACCCCATCACCGGCATTGCACAGACCTCCTCCTACGCCTGGTGGGGACGGCACAGCTCTCCCGGCTGTCGGAGGAAGCGCCGTGCCCGCCGTGTAGGCGGGCTTCCGTCCGGGAGGGGTCGTGGTGCCAGGTTTCGTACCTCACCCCATGACCTCTCCCACTATGAACGATGAGGGAGAGTCCCAGGAGTTTTAGTCGGTATACCCCCGCCTTCTGCGGGGGGGAGTCTGACATAACCCATCCGTTTACAGACGGATGGGTATGCGTAACGCATTTCTCCTGGGTAACCAAAAAAAAAGTAAGTACGTAAGTAATCTATATTTTAAAATCCTTCTGAACCTGGAGCGCTCTAATGAGCACTTCCCGGATGATCGGTCCAGGTGGTGAAAACACTAAAGGTATTTTCTTTGACCAACGGAATCCTAAAGAAATAAAGCAGAATTTTCAGCAAACTGCGCCGTATGCTCTCCTTAATCCTGGTCGTTGTTGCTCTTGTGTTAATAAAGAACTCGGTACTAGCGAGGCACTAAACCTCCTTTTTTATTTTATGTTGCAGCTTTGTCTACGTTTGAAGAGGTAGGTTTTAAATTTCTGCATGGAAGGGTTAGAATGGCAATTTACCGTATTATATTGGCAACATCGAAATCGAATGATTCAAAAATAGGGAAAATCGGCTTCATGCGACTTAGAAGGCGAATGTGACTTATGTCGCATGCGACGACGCTAAGTCATACGAGTGAATCAAAAATAAAGCTCCAGACATTGGCCAAAAAGTTGCAACCTTCAAGTGGTGAGCAGGGCATATTACGAGGAGAACAGACAGCCGTTGTGGCAGGAAGGTTCTTGAAGCTGGGCTACGTACTGTGGCCGTGTAGTGCCCTCCACAAGGTGGACCGAAGACCTGGTGAAAGTCGCGGGAATTCCTTGAATGGACAGGATCGTCTGTGTGGAAAACCTTGGGGATGCCTACGTTGTCTAACAGTGGGCGTTTATTGGCTTAAAAATCATTTGGCAGAGATCATTATTGTCTCGTGACATTCCCTAACCATCACTTTGAAGCCCAGGGTACGTTTGAGTCCAGATTCAAGATGTATTGCGTCTGGTACTTCTAAACCTCGCAATCCTTAGACAGGGGAACAGGCCGATTAGATCATGGTAACACGTTCAGAATCATTTCCTATAAGAGTACGATTGGGGGTAGGTAACCACATTTATGACACGAACGAAACTTTGTTTTTTTATGCTAGAGGCGGATAAACGTACAAGCGAGTCACCCGATGGAAAGTAATCGACGCGGACAATCGCGCTCAGCGTATCAGCGAAATCAGAGAGATCGCTAATGTGTTGCCGGCCTTTTTAAAAAATACTGTGTGTACTTAATACTCAGATATTTTTAGCTGGAATTTTATACAAATTTTTCGCTGTCTTTTTTTGCAATCCTAAAAAATAAGCTGCGAAACTGGTTAGAAAAGGACAAAAAAAAATGTTCTCGTCAGAGCAGAGTTTCGCACGAACAATTAGGAATGCAAATCTAACTCCATACAATTTAAATAAAACGCTTTGTACAAAAATTCCGGCGTTCGAATTAAAATTCGTTTTCATTGTTAGTTAAAATGCAGTATAAACATGACCATTACAAAACCGCACATAAGGTCCTGTGCTGCCCGCATCCAAGGAATTCCCCCTCATCTTCATCAGATCGTCGGTCCCCTTGTGGGAAGCTTGTCACGGCTGCGTCTTCCTATACGCTCCTATCTCCTATACCTCCACTCGAGGACCTTCCCGCCTCAACGGCCGTCCGTTCTCCTCACAATGTATACTCCCTATTGAAACTTGAAGCATGCAATCCTGTGGGCTATGTCTGTGATGGTTCCCTGTCAAGAAGCATAAAAATTTTAAGCATAAAATTAATTAGCATAATGTAATTACTACTAATGATAATTTCGCATAATACTAATAAGCAAAAACATGATTAAGCATAAAATAATTAACCATAAGTCATTAAAAAACGGCTTACGGTCACCCCCGCCGCACCTAAACCTACTTTTACTCTATATATTATAGGAAATAATAAATGCATTATGCTTAATAATAATTATGCCACTGTACATATTATGCTAAAACCAAATTCGGCCAAATTAATATTATGCTAAATAAATTATGCCAATTTCATTATGCCAATCCATTTTAGGACAAAACACATTATGCCAATTAAAGGGATCCCGGCTGTGATCCTAGTTCTCCTGCGGATTTTTTTTTATGCTAGAGGCGACAAACGAGCAAGCGAGTCACCTGATGGAAAGTAATCATGCAGAGAGATTTTTTTTATTTGATAGAAGGCAGACGATGGTACGCGAAAGTCGCCGCCCATAGACACCCGCGACACCAGTGGAGAGTCACAAGTGCGCTGCCAACCTTTAAACCCCCATTTTCACCCAGAATGGGTCTTCGGTACTCTCCTGTTACGGGTATCGGCATTCGTTTATCATCAAATGATCCGTATTGCCTTCTGGTCCCCGGCAGAGTAGAATAGGCCACCCTCACTCTTACCGAGGTGTCGTAAAAGGCGACTAAGGTAAAGCTGCTGGCATGATCATCAGCACCCAGAGAAGGAAAACTGCATTTATATCAAAACCCTCGCCAACCCGTCTGCCAAGCGTGGTGAGTATGGCATTTACAGTGGGGACTTAAATGGGCTATCGACAACGATCCGTATTCTCGTCTTCCACCTATCAATATTAAGTCTATCGATATTTTACTTCCCTCCTACTACACATCCCTACGTAAACTGATCAAAACGACCGGGGTTTCTTGGAAGAAAGGAACTTGGGTAGACAGGGGTTAATTTTAGACGGGGTCTATCTGTCCCGCGTCAAATTACGCTGACCGCCGGAGGGTTAGGAGGGGGGAGGGTTAGAGGCTTTCGTTTTCAGACGCGGTTAAGTTGAAAGAGGTCATGTTCTAGATCACTACTGATCTAGTCAGGTTTCTTATGTCATAGGTGGCAGAGCAGCAGACAGATGACCTAATGGTCACCCGCAACATCAGTAGAGTTAAGTGCGCTGCCAATCTTTAAACACCATTTCCCCAAGATTGAGCTTCCGGTAACCACAGTCGTCGCTGGCTCTCTGTGAGGTCCTGGTATGATTTCCGTCGATTCGGCCTATTCATGCTGAAGTTTTACTCTCTCACAGTCAATCTTTGCCTTATGAACAAAAACATTCCATTAGAATAGTTATTTACGACATTTCTACCATATTTTTATATACCAGAGGCGGACAAACGAGCAAGCGAGTCACCTGATGGAAAGTAATCAACGCCGCCCATGAACATCCGCGAAATCAGCGATATCGCTAATGTATAACCGGCCTTTTTAAAAAAGGATACGCCCTTCTCTTGAAGGTCCCTAAGTCGTAGCCCTCCGGAAATACTCCTGCAGCCAAACCGTTCCACAGAACTAAATAAATAAATATTTCACATTACATACATTGATCTGACTCCGAGATAGGTAGCTCAAGCACCTGTGTTACGGATATCAGAATCAACAGAGGGATTACAAATATATACATATAATACTTTTCTTTTGTAAATACATACTTATAGTACATAGGAAACACTCAGACCAATACAAACAAACATGTTCATGCACACAAATTTTTGTATTGTGCGGGGATCGAACCCGCAACCCTTGCACCAGAGGCAGCGTTCACTACCACTGTTCCAAACGGGTCGTCAAAACATGTTGCATGAAAAAAAAAAAAAAATTTAATCGATCGGCGTTTGGTCTGCTCGTCTGCCACCATTACATGCCAGACATCAAACATTAAATAACTATTCTAAAATTAGTGACCATAAAAGTTTATTTATTTATTTATTTATTTAATATAATTATACGGGATAAACCCAATTACATAATTATACATAATCAGCTTTTATTGTATTTATAAACACATCAATTTTATTTACTAAGGACTTAACATTATCGGTAAATATGTCTAGTTCTGGATGCAATGTCAAGAGTGCGTTAAGCGTTAAAATAATTTTAAAACGTTCCACATTGATCGATCCAAGGGCCGTCAAATGGACAATACGACAAAAAAATAGTACCATTGTTACATGATTATCGAATAAAGAAAGAAAAAAAAGATGACCCATATTGTTTGTAGTTTTCATTAAATATGTGTTTTTAGTCAAATATTATTTTTTTAAATATTAATTAATATGCCGCAAGTGACGTAGTCGTGAGGCTCTTTCAACGTATTGTGGTCGGTGCTATTATGTACAATTAAAAAAAAATTGATGACTGGTCATGTCGGTTGGCTTTTTGGATTACCATTTTTTTAATCAACGTGAGCAAAAGCTTTATTAATTTGTTATGCCTAGTAATGACGTCACAGGAGAATTTTTACATTTTATTTTTTTTTGTCTATAAATAATTGATCAAAAATTCTGAAATTATTTTTCTTAAATTTCTATTAGTCTAATCTAGAAATCGTATTTTTCATTTCGGATTTTTTTTGTCAAATTGTTTATTAGAGAAAGAGTAGAAAATGTAAAACTGAATTCATCCCATAGTCAAGTCCTTTCCCCCTAATCAAGCCCAAGAAATTTCCATCACAGAACGAAAAGATCCTCAATCTTTAATTCAGTAAGATTCGTCCCAGAAAAATCCGGAACATTCCCACTGTTACACAATTCAAGATATTAAGGAAGCACCAATAGGGGAACGACGAACCAAAGGGGCGATAGTGAGGAGAATACGGTAAATAGTAAAATAATTATATCGATGTTTTTGGAATTTTTTTTATATGGCACACAACAGACAGTATGAGCATGTTTGCATAATAAATTTGGTGTTTTTTTAGGTAATAGGTGGCTGACAAACAGATGGATCACCTGATAAGTAAGCGATTGCCGCTGCTCACGAAGGTTGACTGTAAGCAACACCAGTGGAGTCACAAGTGCATTGCCAATTCTTAAACTCCCTCTCGCAAGATTTTTACCGTGGCAGAGCTACGCTTCGGCATGAATGGGCCGGCTCGACCTGAGTGATACCACGGCCTCACAGAAAACTTGCGTGAAGCAGCGCTGTGCTGTGTTCCGCTACGTGAGTGTACCGGAGGCCCAATCCGGGGAAAAGGGGGTATAATGGTTGGCACCGTACTAGTGACTCCACCGGGTGTCTATGGGCAATCGCTTACCATCAGGCGATCTGTTAGCTCGTCTGCCACCGATCACATAAAAAAATATTGGGCTTCACTCACTCAGCATAACAGGGCAGGCGTTGCTTCACATTGAGTTTTCATGACTTTCGATAAAAATGCATCATTTTTTATTGCTTAAATAGACAGACGAGCTTGCAGCCCATCTGATGGGATAACAGCCACTCATAGACATTAAACATGCCAGGGCACAGTCACGCCGCTGCCTACCGTGAAAGAAGAAACTCTTTTAAAACATCGTGTAAAAAAGGACATGTCATAGCGATCCGGGAATACCTTGGCCGGGAGCTCATTCCAGAGTTTGCTCAACCGTGGAAGAAATTAGCGCTGGAAGCATAGCGTTCTGGAAGAGTCTGTTCAGTTGCAGAAAATATAGATGGTTTTTTTTCTATAAATAAATATTTCATAACATCACATACATTGATGTGACTCCGAGATAAGTAGCTCAAGCACATGTGTTACACATATCAGAACCAACAGCGGGATTACAAATATATACATTTAATACCTACATTTATTTATAAATACATAGAAAACACCCACACCAAAACCAACAGACACGTTCGTTCATACAAATGTTTGTACTGTGCGGGGTTTGAACCCGCAATCCTTGCACCAGAGGCAGCGTTCACTACCACTAATCCAAACTGGTCGTACCGGACGGAATGGTTTTTATGATATCGATGTATTGTATTCTCACCCCTAAAGCCAACAAACACTTGGTAGCTTTGTCGGGCTTTGTCCCACGTTAAAGTATTTTCAGCTGCCCGAATAACAGAGTAGTTGTTAGACGATTCTTCGATCCGCATTGGCTGAATGCGCAGGTTAGGTCGCCTAGCTGAGGGCCTATAACGAAACCGAATTCACGATGAAGGGTATTAATTATTCATACACGTTATTTAAACCTTTGTTATAAAGTATTGTTCATTCTACGACTGTTCATACGCCTCCTACGCTAAAGGTCGTGAGTTCGATCCCCACCCTGGACAAACATTCGTGCGATGAACACTTGTGTTTGTTCGGTGTCTGGGTGTAATATATGTATTTAAGTATATATTTGTGTTCCTCTGTTGTCTGATATCTGTAACACAAGTGCTTAAGCTACTTAGTACGGAATCAGGTCAACGTATGAGATGTTGTGAGAATTAATATTATATATTTTTTTTCTAAATTGTGTATGATTTTTTGCAACTACAATTAACAAGTAAATTAAAAATTTATTTGTTTTGTTTTTGCTAGAGTCGAACAAACGAGCAAGCGAGTCACCTGATGGAAAGTAATCAACGCCGCCCTTGATCATCCGCGAAATCAGAGAGATCGCTAATGTGTTGCCGACTTTTAAAAAAAGAGTACGCCCTTCTCTTGAAGATCCCCAAGTCGTAGTGTAGTCTAACTAATACAATAAAGTTTTTTTTTTATGATATAGGTGGCAGACGAGCAGACGGATCACCTGATGGTAAGCGATTACCGCCGCCTATGGACGCCTGCAACACCAGTGGTATCACAAGTGCGCTGCTTACCTTTTAACCCCCCTTCCCCTGGATTGGGCCTCCAGTACCATCACTCACGCAGCGAAACACAGCGCATGCACTGCTTTACGCCGGTTTTCTGTGAGGACGTGGTATTACTCCGGTTGAGCCGGCCCATTCATGCCGAAGCGTGGCTCTCCCACTGTTCAAGTTACCAGTAATATAAAAATAACATTGTAACATTACAACATAAAAGTGTAACATCTCTACATTAATGTATGGATCCGATGAACTTTTCAGCATATTTGTTGAAAAATTCTGAAAAAGTACTTAATAAATTACTATACCATCATCATCATCATTTCAGCCAATATACGCCCACGGTTATTATAATATACATGTTTTAACTTTTTTAAATTGATGAACATCGACATCGTCAGCCCATTTAAGTCCCCATTGCTGGGGCACGGACCTCCCTCAATCACATGAGGGGTAATTGCCATACTCACCACGCTTGGCAGATGGGTGGGCGAGGGTTTTGATATAAATGCAGAGTTTACCTTCTCTGGGTGCTGATGATCATGCCAGCAGCTTTACCTTAGTCGCCTTTTACGACACCTCGGTAAGAGTGAGAGTGGCCTATTCTACTCTGCCGGGGACCACACGGCCCAAATTGATGAACAATTTATTAATATTAAATTAAAAATGTTTCGTTAAAATTCACTTAAGAAAATCTGGCCATTAGGCTTTTTTCATATAAACATGTTCGCTTCAACGTGTCATAATATAAGAAAATATTTGCGTCTCTCCTATTATTTTCACGTCAATTAATTGACCAAACGCATAATAAACTAAATCACGTTTCAAAAATTGTAAAAATACACAAAAAATTCTCAAATATTAAAATCCATTAAGTTTAAAGTCTTTTTTAGATTTTCGCGTTGAATTATAACTATAATGTATCAATACGGGGATTAACACGATATTTATTATGTGAAACAACATTGTGTACTCACATATTTGGCATACAGCAGCCGTGGTCACGAGCGGACTCAAGTTCGCTCGTGACCACGGCTGCTGTAACGTAGCCGAAACGTCGAGCCAAATATGTGAGTACGCAATGTTGTTTCACATAATAAATATCGTGTTAATCCCCGCATTGATACATTAAAGTTTAAAGTCCCATATGAGGTTATATGGGGCGTAGAGTTTTGTTCATTGTTTTCCATTTTTCGGAAAATTCAAGGGTTTTTTACAATTTTAGAAAATGTAGATTTATTTATTGGTCGTTTGTCCTCTTCATTGACGTAAAACTCATAGTCATCATCATCATCATCAGCCCATTGATGTCCCTACTGCTGGGGCACGGGCCTCCCTCAATCACATGAGGGGTAATTGCCATACTCACCACGCTTGGCAGATGGGTGGGCGAGGGTTTTGATATAAATGCAGAGTTTACCTTCTCTGGGTGCTGATGATCATGCCAGCAGCTTTACCTTAGTCGCCTATTACGACACCTCGGTAAGAGAGAGGGTGGCCTATTCTACTCTGCCGGGACCACAGGGCTAACTCATAGGAGATACGCAAATAGTTAGTCATATATGAGACGTTAAAGTGAGCGCCTACGAAAAAAGCTAAGTGGCCCGATTTCCCTGCTGCTGAGTTAAGTAGCTTCTTTAAGTAGAAATATTTAGAGGAAAGTCTAGCTACACACTGGTGATATTCGGTGATGTTTTTAATCTGTTTTTCAAAATTCTTACTTTTGCCGAGTGCCAATATTGAGGTAAATAGTCACCCGACTATATGTGATGTTGTGAAAAATAAATTAACTGTTTAAACCCACGAAGCTATTCGTGTTTATACCTACTGGACGAGCAATCCGTGGATAAATCTATGGTATAACGTCAATAACGTTACGTAATATATGTATGGAATGACAGCGATATACCATAGATTTAGTATCGTAATAAGGTTGGTCGAATCAACCCTTAGTTGCCTGTCCGTGTTTGTAAACCGTTGTTCTCCACTTCTCCGTGCCGCATGGTCTTAAAGATCAACCACGCCGAAGATGCTCTATAATCTATTTTTAACCCAGCAGAAAATTGAATTTACCCAACTCGATAACCCGATCAAACGCTAAATCCAGCCTTGTGTGTCTCAAGCGCGTCCGCCGGTGAAGAGCGCTTGAGAGAAGCGCTGAGTAGTGTTGCCAAATAATAGAAAATCGATTGAATATTATTTTCATTTTTGGTCGATACAATCGATTATAATCGACTCACCGACGTAGAGTGGCCTGCCTGTCGGTTTTTTACAGGATCCATTTTGAAATGTTCGAATGAGCTTCACGAGCCACCGGACTTTGCGGAAGACGACAGGAATCCACCCTTACAATGTGGAAGTTCCACCAGCTCGTACTAAGCATTTCGCTTCTTTTTTTTTTTTTTTTATAGAAAGGCCAATCAGGATGACCTCACTCCGCCTGATGGTAAGCGGCCGTGAAATCCAAAAATGAGGCTGACAGGCACAGAAGAGCTAACAAAGTACCCATTGTGTCTGCCATCCTCACCCTAATGGCCTGCTGAGATGCCGTTTCACGCCCCGCCTAAAAGACCCCGGATTGTATGAAGGAGGAAACACATGAGCTGGGAGGGCATTCCATGCATTGCCTTGCTTCTACTTTCTTGGTACGAACTGCTAAAGAATGGAACAACTTGCCGGCTTCTGTGAGATTTGGGTGTGAAGTCGTGAGTGAATAGGCTTCTTCTGGGTAAGCCCGGTACATCTTAGACCTTATTGTCACTTTCCATCAGGTGAGATGAGGTCAAGTGCTAACCCATTTAATACAATATAAAAAAAATAAAAATATTAATAAGATCTTATAAATGCAAATAAAATATAGAGTATTGAGTGTACAATAAATTTTCATTTAATCTGAGACAATAAGTATTATCTACATTTGACTGCGTTCAGCAATACTTTAATCCATCAAATATTTACTATTCTTTAACATTACAAAATAACAGTTTGCCTTCCATTCTAAAAATACAGTAGTGGCATTTCATCTCTCACTTCTCATCAATAATTCCAGCATTGTTCGTCTGGGGAAATATAAGAGCTGGAAATAATCTGCCAAGTTTGTTCCCGCCGGCTGAGTGTAATATTTTCAGACCTTAAGGTATTGTTACACATGAATGTATGAATGAATGATAACGTTATTTGGCACAATACAAAAAAAGGAAACTTAATTAGAACATAACATAAATACTAAATGAAAAGTAGGACAACATTATCCCTGTATGCGCCAAACAGGCGGCCGCTCAGCAATAGTCGGTGCTGATCCAAGAGACCAACCCGACGCTGGTTATCAGCGAGTACCATAACATTATTGCGCATTGTCACACATTATGCTTATTTTCATGTTAGTTTTGAAAAAGCGCTACTTAATAGCATTTGTGGACGGACGCGCTACCAATAAGCATGTTAATTTTGAGTATGTTTAAAAATCGCACGCCGATTGTTTTTTGAGCATGTTACCTGTAGTGCGGATGGAAGGGGGTGCAGAGTGCTTTAGCACGTTTAAACAGGTATGCTTATATTTAATTTATACTTACAAATCTATATAAATCATAAAACAATTACCAGGAATATTACTCGAACCAAACTTAAGATACCAACCTTTAATTATTACGGAAAACGCTTAAATAGATACTTAGTCCCTACTCTTTTAAATGAAATTTCACATAGTATACGAGCAGAATCAACCGATGAAAACTATAAACATAAACACAAAACATATTACAAAAATATACTTCAGAATATGTAATCTTAATTGAATACACCATGCGTATCACCCTGTACGTTGCGAGCGAGATGCATCGGTATAGGCACCTACGCAAACGGCTCGCAGCGCGCGGTTCGTTTAGACAATAAGTATTAGAAATAAGTTATGTTATACTTTATTATTTTTATTTAATTAAATAAGCGACACTCATGTGTAATCGTGTCAAGGACAAACCGGCAAGGTTTTTATGACACTCTTAATTTACATACTGTTTTGTAATTATTATAAATAAATGAAAAAGAAAATATGCTCATAGATGGCTAATAACATGCTTATTACTACAATATATCAATACGGGGTTTAACACGATATTTATTATGTGCACTCACATATTTGGCTCGACGTTTCGGCTACGTTACAGCAGCCGTGGTCACGAGCGGACTCAACGGTCGGTCCGCTCGTGACCACGGCTGCTGTAACGTAGCCGAAACGTCGAGCCAAATATGTGAGTGCACATAATAAATATCGTGTTAAACCCCGTATTGATATATTGTAGTTATAATGCAACGCGAAAATCTAAAAAACATGCTTATTGATAAAAATTGTGGTCAGTTCATTAAGCATACCCATAATTAGCATGATTTTTACTGCAAACCGGGTTACACATGCTAAAGCACTCGGCCACACTCCCCTTCCATCCGCACTACAGGTACATGCTTAAAAAATGGCCGGCGTGCGATTTTTGAGCATGCTCAAAAGTAGCATGCTTATAGGTAGCGCGTCCGTCCACAAATCTACTAAGTAGCGCTTTTTCAAAACTAGCATGAAAATAAGCATAATGTGGGACAATGCGCAATAATGTTATGGTATGCTTATTTGTGTGTGTGTTGCCAGTGATGACATACGGAACCGAAACGTGGCCGCTTACAATGTGCCGATTAAGGAGGCTCAAAGTCACACAGAGAGCAATGGAGAGGGCTATGCTCGGGGTCTCCCTGCGTGATCGTATCAGAAATGATGAGATCCGCAGGAGAACTAAGGTTACAGACATAGCCCAAAGGATTGCATGCCTCAAGTGGCAATGGGCAGGGCACATAGCGAGGAGAACAGACGGCCGTTGGGGCAGAAAGGTCCTGGAGTGGAGGCCACGCACAGGAAGTCGCAGCCGTGGCAGGCCCACCACAAGGTGGACCGACGATCTGGTGAAGATCGCGGGAATCCATTGGATGCGGGCGGCACAGGACCGATCTGTGTGGAGAACATTGGGGGAGGCCTATGTCCAGCAATGGACGTCTATTGGCTGAAATGATGATGATGATGATGATTATTTGTAGCACGTCCGTCCACAGATGCTACTAAGTAGCATACTTTAAGCTTAAACATAAGCATGTGTAACAGCACCTTTAGAGTTGTTTCTGAGTAAAGATTTGATTGTTTGTTGGAGTAGGTGGGTAAAATACGAATAGTTATAATGGATTGTAAGGGCGATGGAGCTCAGTGGATAAAAACGCGCCTTCCATACGGGGGTCGTGGATTACCAGGTACGTTCAGAATCATTATCTCAAATATTGTATGCATCCACAATTTTGAGCAACTATCCGAGACGTGCAGATTTCCTCACGATGTTTTCCCTCAGCGCCGAGCTAATGGTATAAATATATAGATTTGAAAAACCCAGACGTAAAAATCCTATGGTAGGCGCGTTTTTATTCACTGAGCTACGTCATCGGGGTAGTCACACCATTCACACTCATCCAGTCTCAATCTAGAGCATTATGGTGACGGGTAGGGCACACTAGCGACGCCAATCGATTTTAATTTTTAGCTAAACCGGATCGATTTTAAACAATTTCGGGGTTACAACCTCCCGGCAAACATTTATACTATTTATTAAATACCATGCACAAATGTTGGGTTCGTTTTTGTACGCGAAAAATTGATTCACGCCAAAAGTGGCCGCTTTTGGCGTGAATAATTTTTTCGCGTACGCGTTGGGCCCAACATTTTTGCATGGTTATTTAATCAATTGTATACGTAGTAGCTAAAAAATAAAATCAATTGGCGTCGCTAGTGTGCCCTACCCGTCACCTTCATCATCAGCAATCCACACTCGTCTACTGCTGGAAATAGGTCTCCCCTAATGCACGCCACTGCTCTCGATTTTCGGCCACTCTCCTCCAGCCCACACCAGCCAGCCTTCGAATGTCATCATCCCATCTTGTCGCAGAGCGTTCTACACTACGCATACCCGTCACCTTAACTGTATGTATTACCAGCGCTGCAGCGGCTGTGGCCACTGCAGCAAAAGCTCAGGTTGGGCCTTGTTAGCTACAGAACTTGACCTGTTGGTGTGTTATGTCACTCGTGTTTAAATGTGTGTTCTGTGGCCAATAAAGGAATCTTTATCTTTTTTATCTGTACCAAAAAGCTTGGATAATTTTGCTGTAATTCTCCTCATACGGTCGGCATATAGTCGTACTGTTTAAATTTTCAAAGCTACTCGTTTATTAACGCATCCCGTAGGTACGTCCAGTAGGTATCTACATTGACGTGTCTGAATAATGAAGGGACTCTTCAAAACGTGAAACCATATCACTGGGCTTCACCATCGAATTAGTTAAAATGATATAATCCAATGAAAAAGTACATAATCATCAAATACGACTGTACAGAAATAATAAACCGCCTGAGCTACACGGTACCAACGAATATATATATATAAATATAAATATATATTTATATATATAAATATATGTATACATATAGATTATTACCAATATATATTATATGTGTAAAATTACAAAAAATTCTATTAATATTATGTATTTATTAACATGTACACAATTTCGCATACAAACACCAACACACAAACACACACACACACACAAACAAACACAAACACACACACACACACAAACACACACACACACACACACACACACACACGCCACATAGGTATATAACCCTTTTTTTTCTAATTCTATCTGTAGTGTAGTATTGAGTTTTACTGGACAAATATTATTTGTTTAGTAAAACTTAATACACCATATGTTTGGGTCCAATCTTAGTTTATGTTTTAAAAATAATATGTACCTAACCATTGCTGTTGGGTTTACAATAATATAAATTAACCTACTTTAAGTGTCTTGTAAACTTTAAATAAATTGCAAACTTGTTTGTGGTTCAAGAGTAAATAAATAAAAAAAAATCAGGATGATTTTGATTCACTGCAGAAACGAGGAAGCCGCAACTTCCTCGTTTCTGCAGTGCGTCTCAAATGTTTGCGCAGGCAAGAACTGACTGCTTCCAAACTCTGCTCCGCAAGAAAGTGACGTCGCTGTTGAACCGGGTGCGAGGGAGCGGCAACAGCATCCTGAAGGTAATAGCAGATGATCTGCATGCATCTATATTGAGGCACTTTGTACGAACAATGACCGAGGTCAAAATTATCAATCCCTCTGGATCACATGTATACGGAGTGCCTCTTAGGTACATGACCAAGTAAACTTTGTTATTATTTATTATGCTCACTAACCCTATGTTTATAAGCGACTTTTTACTAACCCGTGGACTATGTTATCTGAATAAATACATTTGATTTGATTTGATTTGATAATTCGTTTTCTAAAAAGTGCAGGGTTTGGAACTGATCTTTAGCAACACAATAGATCAAACAGGTCTCAGTGCGACTGGTCTTCGTGAAACTTCTTCCTGAAATCATATTACTGGGCTTCACAACAGTACCTACTTATCACAATAATTATCTATGTATATATTATTGGGTATGTATGTATTGTTTATTATTATATATGTCACCACCACCACCACCACCATCGGCCCATTTAAGTCCCCACTGCTGGGGCACGGACCTCCCTCAATCACATGAGGGGTAATTGCCATACTCACCACGCTTGGCAGACGGGTTGGCGAGGGTTTTGATATAAATGCAGAGTTTTCCTTCTCTGGGTGCTGATGATCATGCCAGCAGCTTTACCTTAGTCGCCTTTTACGACACCTCGGTACGAGTGAGGGTGGCCTATTCTCCTCTGCCGGGGACCACACGGCTGATTATATATATATGTATGATTATATATGTAATGTAATAATATTAATATATAAAATAATGTATATTTCTGCCATTCTCAATTTCATTTGTTAAACTACTTTGCACTGCCTTCCCTTATTACGAATACGATATTTCTTTCCTCTACCCAAAGGTTGTCTGGAAGAAATTGCTATAAGCGATAAGACCGCCATATTGTACTGTCTGTTGCTGTTGTATCATGCTTGTATTTTATTTTTGTGCAATAAAGAATATCTATCTATCTATCTATCTACTCACTACCATATACATGATTAGGTAAAATGAGGTAATCCAATGAAAACGTATCTAATTCGTTTTCTAAAAAGTGCAGGGTTCGGAATTGATATTTAGATCACAATAAATCAAACTGGTCGCAGTGATATTGGTCTGATTAGGAAAACCCGCTTAAAATAAATAAATAAATATAAATATTTTGCAACATCACATACATTGATCTGACTCCGAGATAGGTAGCTCAAGCACCTGTGTTATGGACATCAGAACCAAAAGCGGAATTACAAATATATACATATAATACTTTTCTTTTGTGAATACATACGTATAATACATAGAAACACCCAGACCAATACAAACAGACATGTTCATGCACACAAATGTTTGTACTGTGTGGGGATCGAACCCGCAACCCTTGGGCCAAAGGCAGCGTTCACTACCACTGTTCCAAACGGGTCGTTGGACGGATGTTAAAAATAAAAAGAAATAATATACTCCGATGAAAATACTATAACCTTTATAAATGTTTCACCGTCTCTCATTCCACCCAAAATGAATAATTCATCCCTAAATAATTAAGGTGCAGAGTGTACAATGCGCCGTAACTGGGCTATTTTTAATTTGAGCAATACGAAATTATTCGAAAACAGGTCAGCGGAGTCCTGTGGAAACGTACCAAACAAAAAACCGGCCAAGTGCGAGTCGGACTCGCCCATGAAGGGTTCCGTAGCAGTAAGATATATGGAAGGTAAATTGCGGTTTACGGTTTAAAACGTATTAAAAAAAATGAATCACTATATCTAGTTCAAACAAATGTTCGTTGTTAGTTTTCATGATTATGTACAACATATGTATATTTTTTGTTTTATAACTCATTTATTATAGAAGTTAGAGGGGGGGGGGGGACACAATTTACCACTTTGGGAGCGTTTAGAAAAAAATGATGTTAATTAAAAACCTAAACATCATTTTTAAAGACCTATCCATATCATCCAGTTCCAAGTATGGAGACCCCCCCAATGTTTTTATTTTTTCCAATTTTTATAGTTCTTATAGTTTCGGAGAAAAGTGGCTGTGACATACGGACGGACGGACAAACATGACGAATCTATAAGGGTTCCGTTTTTGCCATTTGGCTACGGAACCCTAAAAAAGATTAAGTAGGATCTTACTTTCATATAAAAAAACAATAGAGGTAAAAATTGGTAAAAAGATTCATACCTTGTTCACACACATATCCCGCCACGGTGATGCCCAGGCCCAACGCGGAGTCCTTATTAAGCTCGACCTGGTAGCTCAGGGTCTCTGGCTCGCCCGTGCCCCGCACCGCCATGTCCAGGGGTAACCTGGACGAAAACATGCAAATTCAGTGTAAAGAAAAAATAAAACATTTCCCACGGTCTTTGCGGTAAAAGACTACACCGTGGGGAATACTCCGAGATTTTTTGGGACTTATTTCGACTGCTTTCTTTCGAAGTTGTCCTACGTGACAGCAGCTCCATCCACCATCTAGATGGCTGGCCTTTTTACATAGTGACACGGTATATTGGCTCGCTTCAGCCTGATGGTAAGCAAAAGCAGACCAAACGTAGCTATTACAACAGACGCGATCTCAAGGGATTACCTCCGTTGGCACGGCCATATGCGAGATGCTTCTTCGCGCTCTATTTGAAAGAATCCATATTTTAGGGCTGGGCAGCATTTGGTAAACTTCGTCAAGTCTTCTCATCACCCATCCCTCAAAGTCTTTAGTCGAAAGTCTTCGACCAGTGCGTCCTTCCGGTCATGACTTACGGTGCCGAGACGTGGACACTCACGGCTGGACTAGTCCACCGGTTCAAAGTCGCTCAAAGAGCTATGGAAAGGGCTATGCTCGGAGTATCTCTGAAGGACCGCATCAGAAATGATGTAATCCGACAGAGAACCAGAGTCACCGACATAGGCCACCGAATTAGCAAACTGAAGTGGCAGTGGGCTGGTCATATTAGCCGCAGAACTGACAGCCGTTGGAGCCGTAAACCGACCGTCCTTGAGTGGAGACCGCGACTCGGTAAGCGTAGTGTAGGACACCCTGCGACAAGATGGGATGATGACATTCGAAGGCTGGCTGGTGTGGGCTGGATGAGAGTGGCCGAAAATCGGGAGCAGTGGCGTGCATTAGGGGAGACCTATGTCCAGCAGTGGACGAGTATGGGTTGCTGATGATGATGATGATATTTTAGGAAGGAGGAAATACATGCGCCGGCAACGAGTTGCATTTCTTAACGATGCGGCACAAATAGGAGCTAGCAAAATTTTTAGTGCGTGATGGAATGTTTTCGACGGTGAAGTGGTGACAACGTTGTCCGGCGCGTGTAGTTCTGTGGTGGAAAAGGGAGGTTGGGCAATCCACAGGCTGTGAGTTTCTCAAGATTTCATTTACCTCGCACGACAAAACTGTAGAATTTTTTATTTATTTATTATTTTATTTCTGCCACCTATCATATTAAAAACTTCCAAAAACACAAGACATATTACAGTAGACAAGTTTGCGCAGACATGAGTGCATTCTTTTTTTTGTGGGGGTGGTTACGTTCAGTAAAAATGGTAGTAGGTAAAATTGGTCTGGCTTCTTACCTCAGAGGCTGTGGCTTCGGTTCCGTCGGAGCTATGATGAGGGGCGGCGGCCGAGGAGCCGGGGCGAGGGCACCGCGAGGCACCACCGCCACTATCGATGCTACAGGCTGATGAAAAAGTGGTTGGTTAGTTTACTCCTGAATCACAAAATAAATTGGTTTAATCCAGTTCGGAGTACCCTGAGAAAGTTAGAGTTTAAAGTAAAAAAAAATAAGTAAGAAAGTTTCGTGATTATTTGTATTCCTTCTTTTTGACAACCCTGAATCAAAAAATAAACTTTTGACAAGATTGGTACTAGTATTTTTTGGTGGGTAATTTAATAAGGATTAATTGTTTCTTTGACATTTTTTGCCTAGCTTATACCGTTTCTGAGTAAAATAAAAAAAACTGAAAACCAGGACCTATTTTGAAGGGGGGACGCGGACACCCTAGTGGTGGGGACTTTTAAGGACATACATTTGCCTAAGGAGCTCTGCGTAAAAATTTGGAGGTTCCCCTTATGATGTCACCTAACATTTCCGGGCTAGAGGAGCTCATGATCGAGGGGACCCGACACCGCCACTTAGGATGCACGCAGGAGCACGTCTTCAGCGTGCCAATTTGTTGAGCTATCCCACTGCCAGTTCAACATGCGTGGGAGAGCCACGCCTTGGCATGAATTGGCTGGCTCGACCGGAACAATACTAGAAGCAGCGCTGTGCTTGCTGAGTGAGTAGAGGCCCTATCCGGGGGAAAGTTTTTTTGGGATTTGGGGTTCGCAGCGTCCTTGTCAAGTGTCCATTGACGTCGGCAATCTTACCATTCGGTGATCCGTCTGCTCATCTGCCACCTACCACATACAAGCTTTTTTTTTCGCTGGATCCTCTCCCATCCCTTCCACGTGTACCCCTGATCTCCCCCATAAAGTTCGGCTCGGCTATCCTCTAAGAATCGAGGCTTACCCTATGATGTAATCTCTCCTCAATGAAGGTCGGCGGCGGCGAAGGAGGCGTGGTGTCCTCACAGAGCGCTCCGAAGCCGTCGTGCCCTGCCTCCGCCAGCCGCCTCTCCAGCTCGATCGGGTCTGTCAGGAGCCGGGACGGGACCACCGGCGCTGGGGATGCGCCCAGGGACTGGAGACAAAGGAGAATTGTAAAATATTGCTTGGGAACCTGGTGAGTGAATAAGGTAACATCTCGTACATTGAACCTATTCAAAAGTACTCGTAAGTAGCTCCCCCCCCCCCCCCTATACTTAGAACTGAAACTCATTTTTTTTCATCAAACCTATACGTGTGGGGTATCTATGGATAGGTCTTTAAAAATGATGTAAAGGTTTTTAATATCATTTTTTTTAAACTTAATACTTTGCACAAGAGCCGCTCCCAAAGTGGTAAAATGTGCGTGTGTTTGTGTGTGTGTGTCCCTTCAACTTCTATAATAAAAGAACTATAAAAATAAAAAAAATATATGACATACATTACCATCAAAACTAACAACGAAAATTGGTTTGAACTAAATTTAGTAAGTAGTTTTTTTTTACGTTACAAGCCGTAAACCGCAATTTACCTTCGGTATATCTTACTTGCTGCTACGGAACCCTTCGTGGGCGAGTCCGACTCGCACTTGGCCGGTTTTAAAAAAGTGAGCAACAAATGATCACCCCTATGGAGTGACAAGTGCGCCGACCAGAGACAATAATATGGCTCTGCTGGTGATACAGATCCACTGGCGCCAACAACCGCATACCATCTAGGGATCCGTCTGTTCATCTACCTACCTACCACATCAAAAGTGAGTAACTTTATTGTATATCTGTCACATAGTCCACACATCTTTTAATATGTATTATACGTGTATATACTTCTAGCTATTCACCTATACACTCACTCGCAACCAGGTCCCACCAGAATACCAGCGCTGCTGCGGCACCGCAAATAGTGCCGTAGCAGCAAATGCTGAGGTCGGGACACACACAACCACACCATCACAACCACGCTGTGTCCCCGGCAGAGTAGAATAGGCCACCCTGACTCTTACCGAGGTGTCGTAAAAGGCGACTAAGGTAAAGCTGCTGGCATGATCATCAGCACCCAGAGAAGGAAAACTCTGCATTTATATCAAAACCCTCGCCAACCCGTCTGCCAAGCGTGGTGAGTATGGCAATTACCCCTCATGTGTTTGAGGGAGGCCTGTGCCCCAGAAGTGGGGACTTAAATGGGCTGATGATGATGATGATGAACCACACCATCTCTTCTCGTATCGCCTCTCCCCTTTGTATCTGTGTCGTGTCGTGTTATGCCTACTGTATTTATTTTTTCTGTCTTGTGATGGTCTATAAATGTATTTTCTTTCTTTCTTTCTAACTAGTCGTTGTTCTACCGAGGCAGTGAAATATATGTATTTTTATGAGATAGGGGGCAGACGAGCAGACGGATCACCTGATACGAGTATTTAGCGATTACCCCTCCCATGGACATCTGTAACACCAGAGTAATCGCATGTGTCTTACTAAAATAGAACCCTAAACTTGAATAATTTTACCAACCCTTAATCCTACCTTCATACATTTTTCATCCATCATTATAGGCTTTACCCGTAACATACATACAGTATAATGATCACTTCCTCTCCACGGGCTGAGGGAAACAAAAGCATGACCTTTTTTAAGATTCCACGCGTCTTTGCATGAATATAGGATGAAGTAGGACGAAGGGTTTTTCCACCTCATGTGACTCGCCTTCTTAGCTTTGATTTTATGTCCTCAGACGAGGTAGATCTCAAAACTAAGTGTAGGTATTTGAAAATGCTTTCAACTTTTTGACCGTGGGAGAGCCACGCTTCGGCATGAATGGGCCGGTTCGACCGCAGTGATACCACTGCCTCAAAGAAAACCGGCGTGAAGCAGCACTGTGCTGTGTTTCACTGCGTGAGTGAGGGTACCGGAGGCCCAATCCAGGGGATAGGGGGTTTACATGTTGGCAGTGTACTTGTGACTTACAGGTGTCGCAGGTGTCCATGGGCGCCGACAATCGCTTACCATCAGGTGATCCGTCTGCTCTTTGCCACCTATCACATAGCACTGATGACTTAATGTTGGAAGTGATGGTAGCTCAGTGTATAAGAACGCACCTTCCATGCGAGGGTCATGGCTCGAATCCGAGGATGCACCTTTAGATTTTCCAAATCTCTGTATGTATGTGTACATAAATAAATAAATAACTATAAATATTTTACAACATCACATACATTGATCTGACTCCGAGATAGGTAGCTCAAGCACCTGTGTTACGGATATCAGATTCAACAGTGGGATTACAAATGTATACATATAATACTTTTGTAAATGCATACTTATAAAAACGCTTATAAGAACGCCTGTTGGTCTGGTGGTGGTGATCTCGGGGTCCTGGGTTCGATTCCCGGGTCGATCGAAAAGTATGTTTCGATTTTTTCGAACATAGCTCGGGTTTGTGATAACCAATCCGCGTTAGGCAAGCGTGGTGATTAAGCCTAATCCCATCATAGTAGCGATGACTTGATTTCTATGATGGAGGCCTTTGCCCTGCAGTGGGGCAGTTTATAGGCTGATACTACTACTACTACTACTTATAAAACATAGAAAACACCCAGGCCAATACAAACAGACATGTTCATGCACACACATGTTTGTACTGTGCGGGGATCGAACCCGCAACCTTTGCACCAGAGGCAACGTTCACTACCACTATTTCAAACGGGTCGTACATATTTTAAAAATTAGCTCAGCGGTGAGAGAAACATGATGACGTAAACCTGTACGTCTCGGATAGTTTTCTAAAAAGTGGATGCCTACCTACAAATATTTAAGATAATGATTCTGAAAGTGCCGCCGTCCAGTTCGTCTGGTTGCCTTTTCTAAGGGTTGCGACGAGTCTCTCCCGCATACGTTCCGCATAGTCTGTTTCTAACTCACTCCGAGACATGCCGAAATCACGGTAAGCACGCTTGTATGATAGTTGATAGCTTGGTGAGCTCATGATAGTAGTTAAAACTAAATATTTTTCAAACCAATCATCATCGTTAGCCCACTTACGCCGTGTGGTCCCCGGCAGAGTAGAATAGGCCACCCTCACTCTTACCGAGGTGTCGTAAAAGGCGACTAAAGTAAAGCTGCTGGCATGATCATCAGCACCCAGAGAAGGAAAACTCTGCATTTATACCAAAACCCTCGCCAACCCGTCTGCCAAGCGTGGTGAGTATGGCAATCACCCCTTATGTGATTGAGGGAGGCCCGTGCCCCAGCAGTGGGGACTTCAATGGGCTGACGAACAAACCATCGCGTTCCCATAATGTTCAAGAACAAAGCTTCGACTGCATTAATGATGCAAAAAAGTAAGCATCCTTTCTTTAACTTAAGTCATAAAGTCCATTAACTATTTGAAACCATCTTGAAGTCATAACTCCAAAGCTAAGAATAATAAAGAGAAAATTTTAAAGAATTCTAGAATCTGTTTACTTGGAATAGAAAGTCGCCTTTCAAACTAGTTTATCTGAAATCCAAAGGAAAATTCCTCTTGACTGTCACGAGCTATAGAAATGGAGGGTTGAATTTTAGTTCAAGAAAGTTTAAAACGGATAAGTTTTATTGATCTTTTGTAAAATCACAGTGCTTATATACCTGGTCAGTGCCTTTCTATGCAGGTTTTGAAAACTAGTGAACCGCACTCGCTTCCGTTTCGGGTCATGAGTTACAAATTGAACCAATAGATGGCACTGGGTAGTTTACAGCGCGCAAGTATTTCGCGTTTACGGTTTGTATCATGTCTATAGATGTCTTTAATAAATTGACCTCTTTATCTTTATCTAACTTCGTTTCATGACATTAGTTACATTCTCACATTCTATGTATATTAGTTACATATATGTTTGGTTGAATCGTATTGTGATTATTTATTTCTTATTATATTTTATGTATCGGCATACCTATATATGTAACTACATGTAAATTATTATTATACTTATTAACTGTTTCAAAAGATGCTAATGTATGACGATTTGTGCTGTGTACAAGCCTATGCAAATAAAGAACCTTGACTCTCTGTCTTCGACTTAGACTTTGTTGGTATGCAAGTGTCCATGAGCGGCTGTAATTGCTTACCATCAGGTAAACCGTCTCCTCTTCTGCTCCTCCTCCCTTTATGTGATAGGTGGCAGACGAGCAGACGGATCGCCTGATGGCAAGCGATTGCCGCCGCCTATAGACACCCGCGACACAGTGGAGTCGAAAGTGCACCCTCCGGCGGGTACCCTCACTCACGCAGCGAAATACAGAACAGCTGCTTCACGCCGTTTTTCTGTGAGGCCGTGTAATTCACGGTTGCGTCCAAAACTGTCACTTTGGAGCCGGGGTACGCTTGGACCATGATTTGGGGAGTCTGGTAATTGCAAGGAAGCGACTGAAGCGACCTGAGGGCATACCCACTAAAACTCCCGGGGCTCAACCACCCGTGGGTATGGAATGGAGTCACGGGAACTGCACGAGGCTATTCCCACTCCCCCACAGGCCCCTACACGGGGTGTGCGGCCACGCCCCTCCTCGGGCTGGGAGGAGGGGGGTTGGACACAGCCGGAAGAGCTGAGCCGTCCCCAACGAGCGGTGGAGGTGCCAATGACAGTGCCGGCACAAGGACCCCCGTCCCTGTTGCCGGCTGGCCACCTCCACGGAGAGGACGGAGAGTTTTCCGCCGAACTAGTCCTTGCTCGAAGCGGGCCTGCGAGGGGGTTAGTCTCGCGAAGGAAGCGACTGTCGTCTGACCTCCGCAACCCTTTTTACAAGGGAACCAAACCATTTGAATCATGATTACACGTTTCAGAAACTATCCGAAACGTGCTGGTTTCTTCAGGATATTACTGCTGAGGTAATTAATAAGAAATACGCATATATATTTGAAAAATCCGGAAGTGATTTTTTTTTGTGATGGGTGGCAGACGGATCACTTGATGGTAAGCGATAGACGCCGCCTATGGACAGCCGCGACACCAGCGAAGTCGCAAGTGCGCTGCCAACCCTCAAACCCTCCTTTTAGACGGGCCTCCGGCACCCTCACTCACGCAGCGAAACACAGCACTGTGAGGCCGTGTTATCACTCCGGCCGAGTCGGCCTTTCACGCCGAAGCGTGACTTTCCCATGGTCTGGATGCATGCTCGGATTGAAACCATGACCCCCTGCGTTCTTATATACTGAGCTACCATCCTTTTCTGTTCCTATCTCATAAAATTACAGTATTGTCGCTCTTGAATAGCTATAAAACCCTTCGTTATCAGCTGAACATTTTGTCTTGTTTTCAGCCATAAATCCTGAAAGCCCATTACTATTCATAGAGCACAGAGCGGTGCCAGCCGTGATGTTATCTGTGGCGTTAATTT
Source organism: Marasmia exigua (assembly GCA_019059595.1). Taxonomy (NCBI): domain Eukaryota; kingdom Metazoa; phylum Arthropoda; class Insecta; order Lepidoptera; family Crambidae; genus Marasmia; species Marasmia exigua. Next base: position 1,954,143 of record CM032485.1, on the reverse strand, counting down.
TGACGGATCCCGCCAAATCAGCAGCGTTAAAACGAGCCGGGAACTGGGTTACAAGTGCCACTAGGGTGTTTACGCTTCACTCAGAGAAACTAGGTAAATATAATATATTATTAGGAGCAGACGGCTCATCTGATGGTATGATACAAGCCGCCCATGGGCATCTGCGACACACGGGGCATCACAGATGCGTAGCCGGCTCTTAAGGGAGGGATAAGCTCTTTTCTTGAAGATCAACAGGTCGTATCTCTTCTACCGAAAATGCCGTTTCGTATGGCGATTTTCTTAGGAGTTGTATTTTCCATTAATAACTTTTATGATTCATTTGTAAAGTAACAGTAATTATTAATGCTACTAATCCATAACTGTGCTTCAAGGTGACGGGTAGTGCACACTAGCGACGCTAATCGATTTAATTTTTAGCAACTAAACCGGATCTATTTTAAACAATTTCGGGGTTACAACATCTCGGCAAACACTTACATCATCAGCATCATCATCAGCCCATTTAAGTCCCCACTGCTGGGGCACGGGCCTCCCTCAATCACATGAGGGGTAATTGCCATACTCACCACACTTGGCAAACGGGTTGGCGAGGGTTTTGATATAAATGCAGAGTTTTCCTTCTCTGGGTGCTGATGATCATGCCAGCAGCTTTACCTTAGTCGCCTTTTACGACACCTCGGTAAGAGTGAGGGTGGCCTTTTCTACTCTGCCGGGACCACACGGCTGCACACTTACACTATTTATTAAATAACTATACACAAATGTTGGGTCCATTTTTGTACGCGAAAAATTGACACGCCAAAAGTGGCCGCTTTTGGCGTGAGACAATTTTTCGGTACGAGTTGGACCCAACATTTGTGCACCTTGGTTCTGTAGAACGGTCAGGCGGGAGGAATATTCCCCGATGGGACCTTCAAGAGAAGAGCGTACTCTTTTTTAAAAAGGCCGGCAACACATTAACGATCTCCCTGATTTCACGGATGTTCATGGGCGGTGTTGATTAATTTCCATCGGGTGAATCGCTTGCTCGTTTGTTCGCCTCTAGCATGAAAAAAGCATCCGAAGATTATAATAATTATTATCTAGATATATGTATTTATACCATAAATTTACTTAATCAATGTTCATAATCAAAAGGATTGCACCACCCTCCCCTCTTCTATCTAATGTCCTTTACCTGAAGGTTGTCTGGTAGAGATCGCTCCCAGCGATAAGACCGCCTAAATTGCACATTGTATCTCTGTATACCTAGCGTTTAAGTTTTGTATGTTGTGCAATAAAGAGTATCTATCTATCTATCTAATAATAATTAATTAATTAATTGTATAATCCGGATAAAAGGGGAAAAGGTTGCCAGTGCACTTTGAACTACAGGTCACGAGTTCCATGGGTGACGGCAATTACCTAACCTAACCATCAGGGGGCCGTCAGTATATCTGCTTCATATCGCATAAAACCCCACGTTGGGCGCCAATTAGTCTTATTGGCGCCCAAACTGGTGTTGAAATATATGTTTCGATATTACAAGTTAGTTATTCATTAATTTTAATATCATATTTTCAGTAATGCCTTAAAGGGGTTAAACTTAGTAATTGCTCTTAAACAATGTATGATAATAATATATACCATTGTCACAAATTGTGTGAATAAATTACTATGACTATAATTTCGCAGAATCGCAGAATACCTGTTACATACAAAATGCGTGTCTCCCCTACAGGTGCCTATTTTACGGGCGACTCGGGGCCTCGCGGATGCGGCCTATAAGCCTTTCAGACGCTACGGCGTATTTTAGTACTGATTCTAGGGAAACTAGGCCATTTTTATTATTATTACTAGTGGCCGCCCTCACTTCGCTTCGGTACATTAGTTTCACTTTATACCAATAGATGACGCTTGGTGTCGATTCCATCGCGTCAGCGTTTTGTGTTTTCGGATCATCTATACGCGTTGCCGCTTTCATATCCTGCATGCGTAGATTTTAGCCCTTTATAAATAGTATAGTAAAATTGATGACATATGACAAAAAAATATATTGTTTAGATAGAGGCTTAGAGAGATGGTAGCTCAGTGGAAAAAAATGTGCACCTTCTAAGATTTTTAGTCTATATTTTTGAAATCTTTTGAAAAAAATAAGATATGCATATATCTCATTGTTTGTTACTCATGTGATACCTAATGTTAAGTTTGTATACCTATGTTTTAGTACACAATGTAGCATTTTCAAACATTCATTCATATTTCTAAGTTAGCAGTGAGGGAAAACGTCGTGAGGAAACCTGCATGTTTGGGCTAGTTTCTGAAACGTGTAATCGTGATGCAGTTGAACTGGTTCCCCTGTCTGAGGGTTGCGAAGGTCAGACGGCAGTCACTTCATTGTAATTACCAGACTCATGACCTAAACGTTCAGGATCCAAAACCATAGCTTTGAACGCAACTGAGAAAAATACGGGATAAATCCATAGTCCATAGACAATATTGTATGTGACCATGTCTCAGTTTAATTTACACATTCTATATACACATAGTTCATGCGAGGAAGGAATTAAGCCCTGAGATTTATGCGCTTTCATCTCGTCCGGAACTAACAGACGATGTCGTCATAAAACATTTTGCTGACAACACTTACAAGGATGAATGACGTCACGAAAAGTTTCACCTTCAGTCCTACGTCAGCTTTGCCATCGTATGATGTATATTAGCGGCAGTGTTTGGTTTTGTTAGCCACTTTAGCTTCTTCAAATTTTGTTTTTACTTCACTGAAAATCACATCGCTCATAATATTCTCCAATCGATTATGGCTATGGCGGCCAATCTCAACGATCAACCACGTACGCGGGATATATTATACTGCTCAGGTGTGTGCGCAAACAAAAGTGCAATCTATAGAGATTGCACTAAGAGACTATTCTCTTCAGTGTGTCGTGTCAGCCTGTTGTCCCATAGGAATATGGGGGTAAAAGACTATTCTTTTACCCCCATATTCCTATGGGACAACAGGCTGACACGACCGGAGAGGGATTGGGCGCAGGACCAACGCCTTAACGTGCTCTCCGAGGCACGGGTGTACAAGAACGCAAACTTCCAGACGGGCTGACACTAAGAATTTCTCACCGACCCGGGGATCGAACTCATGACCTCTTGCGCAGCCGTCGCTTTATATTGCGGTCCACTAACCACTACGCCAGCGAGGCAGTCAACATCGCTTATAGTGATAAGGCCGCCTTCGTTGTACACTGTGCTGTGTTTCGCTGCGTGAGTGAGGGTACCGGAAGCCCCCAGGGGATAGGGGGGGTTTAAAGGTTGGCAGCCTACTTGTGACTCCACTGGTGTCGTGAGTGTCCATGGGCGGCGGCAATTGCTTACCATCAGGTGATCCGTCTGTTCGTCTGCCTACCTATTACATAAAAAAACATATCCTGTAATAACTGGTTTTAAGTTTTCATTATCATAATCATCAGCCCATTTAAGTCCCCACTGCTGAGGCACGGGCCTCCCTCAATCACATGAGGGGTAATTGCCATACTCACCACGCTTGGCAGACGGGTTGGCGAGGGTTTTGATATAAATGCAGAGTTTTCCTTCTCTGGGTGCTGATGATCATGCCAGCAGCTTTACCTTAGTCGCCTTTTACGACACCTCGGTAAGAGTGAGGGTGGCCTATTCTACTCTGCCGGGGACCACACGGCTAAGTTTTCAGACTTCATTTTAAGTGCAAGAAAAGTATATTCATGCATTCATTCATTCCCATCGTTTATTCCGACTGCCTCGTTGGCGCAGTGGTTGCGACCCACGTCGCACTTTAAAGCGACGGCTGCGCTTGGGGTCCCGGTTTCTGTTAAGAAATTTTCAGTGTCAGCCCGGAGTCTGGAAGTTGGCGGTCTTCTACCGCCATGCCTCGAAAAGCACGTTAAGCCGTTGGTCCTGCGCCTGATCCCTCTTCGGTCATGAGGGTAAGGGAATAGAGTGCACTTGTATCTGCGCAAACACTTGTGCACTATAATATGTCCTGCTTCGATGACTGATCTCTAAGATTGGCCGCCATGACCGAAATATCCGGTTTGGAGGACATTAGTTATTTCGAAAATCTTTTTCAGCCATAGTGGCCCATTACGTGTCTTTTTGGGTGATTATGAAAGCAGACAGTCTGGAGAAGTTTGAGGATTTTTATGGCTATCATTAAAGTTAAGAATCTGTTACTTTATGCTGGATATGCGAAATAATGGTTCATTTGAAAAAAAAAATATTGAATAAGCCTTTTCTTTTCTGGAAAGTATATGAGTTTTAGTTGAATTTGTCAAAATTCAAGTGGGAGAGCCACGCTTCGGCATGAATGGGCTGGCTCGACCGGAGTAATACCACGTCCTCACAGAAAACCGGCGTGAAGCAGTGCATGCGCTGTGTTTCGCAGCGTGAGTGAGGGTACAGGAGGCCTAATCCAGGGGAAGGGGAGTTAAAAGGTAGCAGAGCATTTGTGACACCACTGGTGTTACAGGTGTCCATGGACGGCAGTAATCGCTTACCATCAGGTAATCAGTCTGCTCGTCTGCCACCTATATCATTAAAAAATAAAAAAATCTATAAAGAGAGCATAACTTGAAAACAACAAAAAATAGAAGAACATAAGGTATAAAAGGGTGTGCCGGGTGTCCCATCGGTTTGGCTGCAGGAGTATTTCCCGATGGCTAAGATTTAAGGACCTTTAAGAGAAAAGCGTTTTTTTTTTTAAAAAGGCAGGCAACACATTAGCGACCTTTCTGATTTCGCGGATGTTCATGGGCGGCGTTAATTATTATCCATCAGATGATTCGCTTGCAAGTATGTCGCTTCAAAAAAAAACTATCCTGAATTTAGGTACTCTTTACAATTTACTCCAGTCAAAAAGACAGAAATTTGGGTCAAGTTCAAACTCGAATGATCCTATTCAAAAACTATCCGTACACCTGTCGTTTATATGCGAAGCAGGATCCATTTCACGGGATAATTCCGGAGAAGCCTCTTGAATTACAAGCAGGGCGCACGGCTGAGGGCTGCCAAGTTCTGAATTAAATTTTCCGAGTTTTAATGTGATGTTGGAACTAGGAATGGACCGGAGCTCAAGAATTAATTTTAAGTTCTGAAGTCAGTAGTTTGAGTAGTGGGGAAATTGTCTGAAGGAAAGAAATTGAGTTTTAGCTCGTCGTTGGACTTCCTACTGACTTTAAGATATGAAAAGCTAAAATCTATCCCGGGTTTCCAATTAAAAAAAAACCGGGCTTATTGGATAGTTCATCAATCGACTCTCAACTTTATGTCAGACGCATTTGGTTTGATATCAATTTGAGGATTGTGGTAATCGGACATGTGTTTTTACACATGTTACCGGTTACTGGGTGTTCCCAGTCCTTAGAGAGAGTGAAGGAAGGTGGCAAAAATTTTAAAAAAAGTAACTTTATTTTGTTTGTCTTTACAAAGAGTGGGTAAATTACATAAAGGGGGATTCTCCTTTGTATAATAAAACCTCTGTAAGGAAAATCCCGCACCCTCGTTCGTCCTAATTAAGTTACAACATAAACAGAATAAAGTCGGTTGTGTAGTACTGAATAATGAGACAGGGCGATACTATGCCTAACAGTGATATACACAGAAAAGCTAATAAGGCGACTGGACAAACGGATATTAACTAGTTTGATTCCTTAAAAAATCTTGTCGAAACCAAATCCTACATTAAAATCTTTTACCCACATTGCCTTTCACAATAATAAATAAAAATGGCGGACGTAAAAAACAATATGGCGTAGTTTAATAGGTTATAACGTAACTGAACGACATAGAGCACATGTGCACATTTAGTTGAAGACACATTCTGTAAATAGACTAAAATTCTCTCATTTTAAAATTGATAATTTAAGACCAATTGTACATTTTTAGTTGGATGAATAGAATTACTTAAAGAGAGACCTTAAAAGTAATGTAAATAACAAATAAAAAGATATCATTACTCACACTGCAAAAAAGCCTTTGTCTCAAGGGTAATTTGCCACCATATAAAGCTTAAGCTTTTTTGCGTATGAAAATAGGTTCATACCTAAATCAGTTTGACAGCCCTACGCTGTGACTCGTTCATCCAGAAGGAGGTCAGACGAAAACCCGGTTAAGTACTGTAACTGTTACATCTTATTAGTCTGATAATAATTCATGAGCTACTATCAATGTTAATGAAAGAGAACATTTAAAAAAATTAACGAATATACTTCTATATTGCACACAAGATCTATTCCTTTTTTTTCTGTCTCAATCACAATTTTGCATGAATATGGAACAGATGCGCAATAATGTTATGGTAGTCGCTGAAAACAAGCGTCGAGGTTGGTCATGGATCAGTACCGAATATTGCTGAGCGGCCGCCTGTTTGGCACATACGAGGATAATGTTGTCTTACTTTCTTATCAAGTTTCCTTGTTTTATATTGTGCCAAATAAAGTTATCATTCATTCAAGATACTAATTTGACTTGCTCGCATGTCAGGGGAAGAAAGATCATTGATGAAGAAAGTTGTCCAATAGCTAATCAACTTTACACACCTTAACACTCACACATTCCTTGTCTCTTACACGCAGTCTCGCAAAGGACAGAATTGTTTGTAATTTGTAATGTCTGGCCTGATAATGTTGTCATGTTTGTTTCAGACCACAGATCCATTCTGACTGTTTATTTTAATTATATTAACAATAGTCTTATCCTAGTGTTCGTTTTGATTTAATAATTTCAAATTTATGTCCTGTATATTTTTAAAATCAATTAGAAACTCGTAATAAATGTACAAAGTATTTTGACAATAGCCAATCTGTATCTAAGGTAACGCTTATTTTGGCCTCCACAGGACAGGCCCTGCCTAGTGTGGGAGTCACAGAAAATGTATCTAAAATGGCTAACTATTTCTTTTGGCAAATAAACGTATTTTTTTTGTCACTTGAGGTTTTTTGAGAAAACTGTTAATGTTTATTTCATTTTCTCAATGTCATTATTTAAAAACATTATAAAGTATTTTGTGCTACGATATTATCTGCATTGAATAACATTAATTCAGATTTTAGCTAAATTAGAAATATAATGTAAGATTTTTTTATCCAAAGTGTTAAAGTTACAAAAATGGACTATGATCTTTCTTACTCTGTACCTTTCTGGTAGTGACCATCGTGGGAGTGTCATGACCGGGGGAGAGCCACTCACAGAAAAACGGCGTGAAGCAACACTGTGATTTGTATCGTTGAGTTAGGATACCGAAGGCCCAATCCGGGCGACGGGAGGATTTAATGTTGGCAGCGCACTTGTGACTCCACTGGTATCTATAGACGGCGACTATCGCTTACCATCAGGCGATCCGTCAGCTCGTCTACCAAGAATCACATTAAAAAGTGACTTTGACTCGTACGCGAAAGTCGTAGGTTCAATCCCCACAATGGCCAAAGATTTGCTTTGGTCTTTATAGACTCCAAGGTTGTATTATTATCGGGAATACTTAAAAAACTATTCATTTAAGATGCCACGTTTACCAAAAAATCATTTATATCTTCCAACCGATTATGGTTATAGCGGCAAATCTCAACAATCGACCACGTACGCAGGATATATTAGTGCTCAAGTGTGCGCGCAAACACAATGCGCAAAAGAATTTCTTACAAAAAAATTGGGCACACATTTTTGGCAAGGATCCTCGGGTCGGTTGGTCTTGCGCAGCCGTCGCTTTAAAGTGCGACTACGCCAACGAGGCAGTCAAAAATTCACTATTCAATTTTAAAGAAGGACATAATATTACGTTGGAGGCAAACGAGCTTGTTGCTGATACCTCGCCTGATAGTACCGCCTGAACTTGGACAAACATACACAGTACCAACTTTACAAAAGCTATATCAGGTGCGAGAAAAAACCGTAAACTTTCGATTTTGGTGGAGCATCTTTGGCCGTAACGACTTTGATCCACTTTCCTGACTTTTCATCTAGTTTAAGGCACACCTTACACCACGTTACTAATTGGAGGGGCGGGAAGTTTCCCGGCACACAGTAATTGGGGAAAACTTGGCCGCTTTTTAATTTATGCCCCTTTGAGACTAGGCCAGCCTTCAGAGATCAGCTGTTCGTCAAGGTAGATGTTTCATGAAAACACGTAGAATCCTATATACTGTCCCACTGTAGGGCAAAGGCCTCTATCATAGAAATCAGGTTATCGCTACTATGATAGGATTAGGCCTAATCAACACGCTTGTCTAATGCGAATTGGTGATCAAAAACCCAAGCAATGTTCAAAAAATTCGAAACATACTTTTTGCTCGACCCGAGAATCGAACCCAGGACCCCGAGATCACGGCCCGGTACTTAAACCACTTGACCAACAGGGCGTTCTCGGGCTCTGAAAACACGTAAGAGTTTTGAAGCCAGATTACCACCACATTTTGAGTAATTAATAACTAGTCCCACATAGATATAGTCTTTTGCTTTTATTGTGCCAAAATAGAACTTTTACATTTTTACTTTTAAAGACACTGTTTTAGGATTTGCCTAAGGCTTTTGACACTACATTCATTCTAATATATCTAAGTGAGACGCACACAACTCTGTACGGCAATATTTTCCTAATACATTCCAGTTCTTAACCAGACTAATATGCCATTGCTCTCAAGTAGCTTGAAAGTAAAAAAAACAATACATCCAATAACATGAACTGTACCGCAAGAAAGCATTTTGGGACTCAGATTGTTTTTGTATAGTAAAAAAAAAGCGTGGTGATTAAGCCTAATCCCATCATAGTAGCGATGACTTGATTTCTATGATGGAGGCCTTTGCCCTGCAGTGGGACAGTTTATAGGCTGATACTTTTTGTATAACACACATTTATTTCCTACGTTTAAACGTATCCAAGAAAAGCGTCATTAGGCTGTTACTAGACAGACATGATCCAACCTCGGCCACATCTTCACTTACCATCAGGGAAGATTGTAGTAAAAAGTCCGGCTATGTTATTACAATTATGGATACGTCTGAACTCTTCAAAATAATGCTGTGACATACCTGCATAGACGGCTGGCTGACCGCCTGCGGTCGTGCGACCAGAAGCCGGACGCACGCGCCGCACTGCCGCAGCACCGCGGCCGCCTGCCGCGCGCACATGCCCACCACGCACACCGCGCCGATGCGCAGGAGCATATCGCCGCTGCGTAGTCGTCCATCCTAAAAACAAATTAGATCTTTCAGTACAGGATGAGGAATCTGTTTATTTACAAAAGATGGAAAAAAATAGTAAATGAAAAACAATTACTGAAACTTATTAATCAATTATAAGTTAAAACAGGATAGGTCCTGTGGTAATGTTCCTAAATTATTGGCAGCATTAGCCCGCTGGTTTTTTTATACGTGCTAGGTGGCAGACGAGCAAACGGATCACCTGATGGTAAGCGATTGCCGCCGCCCATGGACTCCCGCGGCACCAGTGGAGTCACAAGTGCGCTGCCCACCTTTAAAATTTCTTTTCCCGGATTGGGCCCCCGGTACCCTCACTCACGCAGCGAAACTCAGAACAGTGCTGCTTCAGGGTTTTCTGTGAGGCCGTGGTATCACTCCGGTCAAGTACTTGTCAGCCCTTTGATCACCTGTGACTTTTGACCGTGGGAGAGCCACGCTACGGCATGAATGGGTCGGAACCAGTTTGATACCACGGCCTCACAGAAAAAAGGGGTGAAGCAGCGCTGTGCTGTGTATTGCTGCGTGGCGTGACTGAGGCTACCGGAGGCCCAATCCGGGGAAAAGGGGGTTTAAAGGTTTGCAGCGGTCTTGTGACACCACTGGTTTCGCTAGTGTATATGGGCGGCAACAATCGCTTACGGTGATCCGTCTGCTTGTCTGCCAACTATCACATAAAAGAAGGGGAAGGTAGAATATCACTGGACAATGTTTGACGCCTGGTGAAGCTTCCTTGATACCGTTACATAGACTCTCTCTATCTTTGATCAATTCCCTCCCCTCCCCTTCCCTCTTAACCTCAACTAACCGCTTAGAGTAGTCATGTCACACTAGGTAGCAGAAGAAAGACCTTTGAGACCACAGTAAGAGGTATTTAAATTAACTATAGTACCTACACATTTTTGAACGACTTCAAATGATACCTTATTTTTTGTCATCAGAAAATAACTCAGATATAAAGAAATGACCCCAGTAAGTGACAGGACAGGGAACCATTTGACCACTGACAGCCGTCAGCGAAAATTCACGTGAAGAGTTTTAATTTTAAAATATTTTAACTTAAGAATAATTTAACCTAAAATTTTAGGTTAAATTCACATCATCATCATCAACATTTGCTATCTACTGATCTACGCACAGCAAACTTCCCAATCAGTGTAACGTATAAGGTAGTTTATTTGGGTAACTTATTAAACTTGAATTGTTTTGGCCACATAATGCGAAGAGGGGATCATCATCATCATCATCAGCAACCTACATTCGTCCGCTGCTTGACATAGGTCTTCCCTAATGCACGCCACTGCTCCCGATTTTCGGCCACTCTCATCCAGCCCACACCAGCCAGCCTTCGAATGTCATCATCCCATCTTGTCGCAGGGGGTCCAACACTGCGCTTACCGAAGAGGGGATGATAGCCTTGAAAAACTGGTCATTGTTGCCAACACTGAAGGCAAAAAATCACGTGGCCGATCATCAACACGATGGTCGCACCAAATAAAAGGAGCTATATCCCTACCAAAGTTCTACGACGTGGTGAAGGCTACTTCTAATCGGAACCAATGGAGAAAGTGAGGGACCGACTAGAGAGAGATAAGGTAGCTAGGTATAGCTAGCACAAATAGCTTACAACGCTGCTCGAGTTGTGCTGTTCCGACAAACTTCGGCACAAATCACGTCGTGTACAGCGGACGGTAATAGCATATTCATGTCACCGATATAGAGATGTTATGGAGTTGACGTTGGAGTCGATAGATATTGGAATAATATACCCTCCAACCGATTACGGCTTCAGCGGAGAATCTCCACGATCAGCCACGTACGAATGATATTATTATAGTGCTCAAGTGTGAGCGCAAAAGCTTTTGCACTCTTTGTTCCCGTACACTCATATTCCGATGGAACACAACGGTGACACAATCGGAGAAATATTGGACACAGGACCAACGGCTTAAGGTGCTTTCCGAGACACGGAGGAACAAGACCGCCTACTTCCCGATTCCAGGCTGACACTAAGAATTTCTTACCGAAAACTTAGGTACAAATTAGGGCCCAACTCGGGGATCGAGCCCGGGACCGGATCTCTTCCGCAGCTTTTGATTTAAAGTGCCACCTTAACTCAACTCAACTCAAATAATTCCTTGTTTGCATAGGCTTGTACACAGCACTTACAAATCGTCAAACATTTGAATGACTTAATCTATTTATAAGTACTTATGTATAATTTACATGTTAATACATAAATATGTTGATACATAAAATATACTAAAGAAATAAATAAACATAATGCGATTCTACCACCGGCTCGGAAAGTTGTGTCTGGTCGAGAAGATCCGGCAAGAAACTCACCAGTTACTCTTTTTAATCGCCAAACTTTCATACAATGTTGTGTCATCATCATACCAGTCTAATCCTTACTAATATTATAAAGGCGAAAGTTTGTTTGGATGGATGTATGGATGGAGGTTTGTTCCTCTTTCACGCAAAAACTACTAAACGGATTTTAATGAAACTTTACAGTAATGTAGCTTATAGATCAGAATAACACATAGGCTATAATTTATAAAGATATTGTGTGACGCAGACGAAGTCGCGGGCAAAAGCTAGTTGTAACATAAAATAAAGGAAATAATAATAAAATAAATATTATGAGGTAAACCGAAGCAGACCAGTCCCCAAAGGTGGCACCTGTTCTCAAGTATGACGTATGTGTCAGCCATCATTTCACACCATGTTAGAGTTAAAGTAGTGGGTGGCACTTTAAATCGACTGCTATCGAGGTAGTCGTCGTTGTAAATAGATAGAAATAAATAAATAAAACATAATCGTGAACATTCTACGGGAACCGGATTCTAAGTAAAACTTGTCTGGCCATGCAGGAAGGGTAGAACCAAAAGGCTTGACACGTAAAAAGGTTGACATGAGTGTCAGTAACCTCATTACAATAGACCGTGCGAAGATATGAAAGTAATTAATTGCACTCGCTTCACTGTAGTTAACAGACTTCCCAACTTTGAAGCGTACCAGATGATGACGATGATTTTTACTAGTCCCTGCATAAATCAGGGCCATAGTCATAACTTCTGACCCTAATTTGTCTTGTAGTAGTCGAATAAAAAAATCTTGACAGTTTCTTACTGTAGGATGCTAACATAAAGGAACAGGTTTTTCGGTCCCGATATGTCGGTACGGGTAGTTAACGACTGAAGCATATATTGAAATGGGTAAATCTGAGGGGTAATTCTCGAGTATCCGATATTGAAGGCGAGTTAGAGATTTCTGTGGAAGAATGTATGAAATCTGTAAATTCGACTTCAACGTCGAGTACACGAGAATTGGCCCTCTGGTCCGTAGCGATCTGTATGTGTCTGTTAACGGGGTCGATAGTTTGCACCCGTAGATAGTTTATTCTGTGCCCGTAGCCACGATTAAATTCTATCGACAGTTCCTCCCATCACTAGAGATAAGATCCCCTCGAGTTTCGATATAACAGCACGTTATCGCCGACTGCCCACGACGAAGCAAATTGATGAGCTAATGTGCTTCGGCAATGGCTTATCTTACACTCGACATAGCACGCAAGTACCAATAATGGGATTGTAACGTGGCAATCTTTTTTATTTCTAAAATAAGCAGACGAGACTGAGGCACAACTGATAAATGTTAACCGCCTACCCCATTGGCGTAGCTGGGGAATTAGCCTAGGGGAGGTCATTGGAATGGCTCATCATTGGCTATGAAAAATCCCCGCGGCTGAACATTTGCTACTAAAGTATCCCCGGCGACTCATCATTTGCTGCGGAGGTGTCACCCAGCGACTCATAATTTGTTAGGGGGGTTCAACCAGTGGCTCGTCATTTCCAACGGGCGTATCAACAAGTGGCTCATATTTTTTATGGGGTGTCACCCAGCGGCTCATAATCACCTACGGGGGGTCATCCAGTGGTTCATCATTTGCTACGGGCGAGCCAGCCAGCGGCTTATCAATCGCTACAGGGGGTCACCCAGCGGCTCTTATTTATGATACCTCATGATAGCTAATTAGCTACGAGGGGTCACCCAGCGGTTCAGAATTTGCTACGGGGTGATTACCCAGCGGCTCATAATTTGCTACGGCGGGGGGGTCACCCAGCGGCTCATAATTATGATACCTAATGATAGCTAATTAGCTACGAGGGGTCACCCAGCGGTTCATAATTTGCAACGGGGTGGTTACCCAGCGGCTCATGATTTGTTATAGGGTGTCACTCAGCGGTTATCATTTGCGACGGGGGGTCACCCAGCGGCTCATCGTTTGCTACGGGAAGTCACCCAGTGACTCATCATTGGCTACGAAGGTGTCACCCAGCGGCTCATCATTAGCTACGGGGGTGTTCTCAGCGGCTCATCAATTACTCCGGGGAGGAGGGGGGTCACCCAGCGGCTCATCATTTGCTACGGGAAGTCACCCAGCGACTCATCATTGGCTACGAAGGTGTCACCCAGCGGCTCATCATTAGCTACGGGGGTGTTACTCAGCGGCTCATCAATTACTCCGGGGAGGAGGGGGGTCACCCAGCGGCTCAACATTTGCTACGGAATCTCACCCAGCAGCTCATCATTTGTTACGGGAAGGTCCACCAGCGATTGTTGTATCATTTGCTACATCGGGTATATTGGGTTACTTAAAAAAAATCTGTAACGTAACACCATTTGTTTTTAATTACCCATCCCTTTAACTACCACCATAACCAATTTACAACCGCAAGTTTCAACCGCTTTTAAACCAATGAACGGCGCCGGCGCCACCTGTCGGCAACAAAGTGTCGGACAAAGCGACATCCGCGGTCATTCCGCGATTGATGTATTGTTTTGAAATCCGGAGCGAGACGTCGTGCATTGTTGTGAATGCGGATGTGTGTACTCGTGAGTGAATAGTTCACTCGTATTTATTAATTGTGTGGCGTTTTACATTTTAGTAGGCGTGTACTTGTTACAGTTCATTTTCAAAGCTGACCGCTGGAGAGCCACGTTTTTTTATGTTATAGGTGGCAGACGAGCAGACGGATCACCTGATGGTAAGCAATTACCTCCGCCCATGGACACCCGCGATATCAATGGAGTCACAAGTGCGCTGACAACCTTAAAGCCCCCCTTTTCCCCGGCTTGGGCCTCCGGTACCCTCACTCACGCAGCGAAACACAGCAAAGTGCTGCTTCACGCCTGTTTTCTGTGAGGCTGTGCTATCACTTCGGTCGAGCCGGTCCATTCATGCTGAAGCGTGGCTTTCCCACGGTTAATAACGTTGCAGCTTGTATGGGTCAGTTCGACAGAAGTGAGACCAGCGTCATAGAATAGCGACGTGGACCTGTATTTCGCCGAGTACCTATGTGGGGGTACGAGAGGGCCAATTCGAGGGAAAGAAAAAGGTCACAAGTGCAATTATTATGAACTACCTGACTATGACATCAATTAGGTACTGTAATAATAGTGTAACATTGAAATTTATAATTTGTACGTCAGTGAAAGACAAGGCATAGTGACACAATACTCTCCACCAACATCTGTAATCTACCTATGTTTTACAAATAAATCATTTGTATTTGTATTTGTATGTGCATTATTATTATTATTATTTGAAAGAAATGGGATGAGCCTTGCGTCTCATAGCCACTGCGATCAGTAGATGATCTATTGTGGCAGCCCCGTAACCTATTACAGCACCTCATGTAGCTCCAGTTCCAGGATAAACCCGAGAATGGAGCTGGTGGGGGAGCTTTTGATCTCGTCTGCCGAGATCATGTGTGTCACAAGTACATTGTTACACTTGTGACTTAACTCTACGGGTGCCATTAGGTGATCCGTCTGCTCATCTGCCAACTATTACATAAAAAATTTTGCTACGCTTACGCTTTGATAGAATTTCTAAAACAATTTCTCATACATTTACTATCCGTGAACGAATACGCACAGGGCTTACGAAGTACCTACAGGAGTAACTCGACGATGTTTACAAGGGACTTAAATAGACCGGTGTTATGAAACTCACGCGCACCTCAGGGGAATCGGAACGAAACTCATAGAAACTTGTAGGTATTGTAACATGTACTCTTTCGTCATCATGCATTTTTTATTGCTTAATTACTTACGTACCACAATAACTTTAATTAATCAAGACGGGAATTAATTCGATATTTATTATGTGATACAACATTGTGTACTCACACCCAGTTCGGCCCCAGCAGACGACGCCGTGCTCCGCCAGTCCGCTCGTGACCACGGCTGCTGTAACGTAGCCGAAACGTCGAGCAAAATATGTGAGTACATAATGTTGTATCTCATAATAAATATCGTATTAATTTCCGTCTGATTAATAATATACATAGTTACATACCATAGACTCTAGGTCCGTGCCTTTGTTTGCTAGTTTTTTTTATGTCATAGGTGGCAGACGAGCAGACGGATCACCCTATGGTAAGCGATTGCCGCCGCCCATGGACAACGGCGACACCAGTGGAGTCACAAGCGCGCTGCTGACCTTTAAATCCCCCTTACCCCGGATTGGACCTTTATCCTCACTCCTTTACTCGTTTACTCCTTACCTAGACTCATATGTAAATTATCAAATTATCGCAACTATGATGGGATTAGGCATAATCACCACGCTTTCCAAATACGGATTGGTGATCACAAACCCGAGCTATGTTCGAAAATTTCGAAACATACTTTTTGCTCGACCCGGGAATCGAACCCAGGACCCTGAGATCACCTGGCCTGGTACTTAAATCGCTAGACAAATAGGGCGTTCATACCTACAAGCATGATGATATTTTAAAAATATACATTTGGGGCGTGGGAGAGCCACGCATCGGAATGAATGAGCCGGCTAGACCGGAGTAATACTACGCCCTGACAGAAAACCGGCGTGAAGCAGCACTGTGCTGGGTTTCGCTGCGTGAGTGAGGGTATCGGAACAATCCAGGGGAAAGGGGTTGTTACTTTACTGGTGTCGAGGGTGTCCATGGGCGGTGGCAATTTGGCTCTCTTTGCCTCTTCTATAGGCTCTTCCATATAGAGTTCTCTGAAGAGCTGTTTAATATCATATCAGGGTCACTATTTTACAATCGCACGACTAGACGACGTGGTTAACTCCACCCATACTATCTGGAACCCCTTCTAGAACGCTCGGTATCCAGCGCTCATTTTTCCCACTCAAATTCTGGAATGAACTTCCAGCCGCGGTGTTCCCTGTTCGCTACGACATGTCCATTTTTAAACGAGGTTTGAAGAGAGTTCTTCTTTCACGGTATGCAGCGGCATGACTGTGCTCCAGCATTGTTGATGTCTATGAGCGGCGGTTTCCTTACCATCAGATGGGCCGCATGCTCGTCTGCATGTTTTTCGCAATAAAAAAAAAACGCTTACCACCAGCTGATCCGTCTACTCGTTTACCGCCTATCACATAAAAAAATTGGTATCACATGAGGCAGCTGAGCCTCCCAGTACTGTTGCTATAATAATTTGTAGCAAAGCGACAAGAACTATAATAGTAAGTCAGAAACCAATAAATAACCGATAAAGTATGTACGATGTCAATAATTTGGTTTGGAAACAATCCAGGACATTCTTAGCGCTCAATGGCAAAGGAATTCCAATTTGCTAAAGTGGGATTATGAGTTGCTAATTCCAGATTTCTTCGGAATCAATTGGAATTATATTTGGACTCAATAATAGGATTACAATTACCTAAAACGCAATTTTGAGCGATGGTGGGTTGGTGGGAAGAACTTGCGAACTAGTTTCGAATCCTGCACCTCTGAATTTGTCAAATGTATATGTTATTTCTACCATTCGCTCGGTGGTGAGGGAACATCTTGCGAATACCTGCAGACTTCGAAAAGTTTCTAAAACGTGTAACCACGATTCAGTTGGTCTCAATTCCCTTTATAGGATTCCGGCACTCGGTTCATTATAATTACCAGACTCCCCAGATCCGGTAAAAGATAAAAAGGCCGGCAACACATTAGCGATCTCTCTGATTTCGCGGATTTACATGGGCGGCATTGATAACTTTCCATTAGGTGACTCGCTTGCTCATTTGTCCGCCTCTAGCATAAAAAAACCATAAGCGTACCCTGGGCCCGCAAGCGATAGCAATTGACGCAACCAGGAATTATACTTTGATGACCCGTTTGGATCAGTGGTAGTGAACGCCTCTGGTGCAATAGTTGTGGGTTCGATCCCCGCACAGTACAAACGTTTGTGTGCATGAACATGTCTGTTTGTAATGGTCTGGGTGTTTTCTATGTATTATAAGTAATGAATTTACAAGAAAAAGTATTATATGAATACGAGCCATCGTACATTTGTATGGAATATTATTACGTCGCGACGCCTTAAGCGTATCAATCATGCATGTGTGGCGGTGCCTTTATTTGTCGGCATCGCCGCGAGTTGATTTTGTCAACGCATCATTCTTTGTACAGTATCATAGTTTTAAAGAATAAATCAGTGAAGCAGCAGCACTCGGACGGAGCGGTTTGATTTATCATCCCTGAAACCCTCTCATCATCACAAAAGAGTGGTTCCCCCACAATTTTTAATTCCGCTGTTGGTTCTAATATCCGTAACACAGGTGCTTGACCTACCTATATCGAAGTCAAATTAATGTAGGTAATGTTGTGAAACATTTATTTATTCAAAAAATACAGATATAGTACAAAAAGCCAAAGACTGTAATATAAGGCGGTCTTAATGCTTGTAAGATAAACCAGCAGACGTCACACCGGCTGTGACATACGGACGGACACACAGACGGACAGACGGACGAACATCGGCGGACGTTGACGACGGAGACATGACGAATCTATAAGGGTTCCGTTTTTTGCCATTTGGCTACGGAACCCTAAAAATGTACAATGAAAACTAGCGTAGTTAGGACGGTTGACTAGAGGGCAAAATTTCCACAAAAAAAAAACAAAAGACGAGGGACAATGGAATTTGGAACGCGCGCTCCTTGCCTGTTTAAAATAGCGCAGAAATTTCATGCAGGGGTCTCCGCTTGTGTCCTCGACAATTAGAGAGTGACAGATCTCTACTTAAAGTTACATGGAAGAAATAAATATACGCTTATTTTTAACCCCCGACGCAAAAACGACGGGGTGTTATAAGTTTGACGTGTCTGTGCGTGTGTGTGTGTCTGTGTGTCTGTCTATGGCATCGTAGCTCCCGAACAAATAAACCGATTTTAATTTTGTTTCTTTTGTTTGAAAGATGAATAAGGAGGGAGTGTTCTTAGCTATGTTGGATAAAATCGATCCAAGATGGCCGCCGTCACAAAGATTTGGATTTTATGTTTTAACACAACTCCCACAATATGGGTATCACTTAAAAGGGCTTGAGTAGCAGAATAGATCAATTGTGAAAAAATTCAAATCCAAGATGGCCGCCGTCAGAAAATGACGAATAACCTATTTGTTGTTCCAACTGCCTCAATATAGGTATCAAATGAAAGAGCTTTAGTTGTGTCGGGGGTTTTTTAAATTTTCAATGTAATTTTTATAGGGATAAATAATTTCAAAGACCATTCAAAAACAAATCTGTAATACGACATCCTGCACAAATCATCCCACTTGATATTCCGCCATCTTCCCACTGACATCGACAATGCAAATCAGATATTAATTTTTCAATTCGCACAAGAGACTCTTCGAGATCAGTTTATGCAAATCCAGAATCGTTGGCAGTCGAGAGGCTGCGGGAATATGGCATGGAGTCAAAGATGTAAATGTAATGATGTACTTATGAGATGGAAGATACGGACAAAAAACGTAAAAGCCATTTTGACTTACTTAATGTCCTATGTCCCTTAGGTGGGACAAATGCTGTCCACAGTGCTCCGACACCTCGAACGGTCTTGAGCTTTGCGCTTTACTTCGCTGCAAGTTAATCCTAAGGTCTTTGCTTCAGCAGTGATAGTCCGCCGCCAGGATTAAACAATCCTACTACGGGCGGCCACGTTAAAAAAGGCATTTTAGCCAACCACAAAACGCCGTAAAAGTCAATTTAACCAAGAACGAGCTTTAAAAACGTTTTCTAAATGTCTTTTACCACGTAAGATCCAAGAGGTATCGAAAATAAATCGATACAGAAGGTCGGCTTCAGTTGAGATTGATATCGAAGAGTTCTTTTCGGGAATGCCGCACACATGCAGTATAGCACATAACACATGCAGTATGCACATCATTTGTCTCTGTCTCACCCAGAACCATGCCTCAATTACTGTACGCACGCGATTTTTTTTATGTGTTAGGACGAGCAGACGGATCACCTGATGGTGAGCGATTGCCGCCGCGCATGGACACTCGCGATACCAGTGGAGTCACAGTGCTCTGGCAACCTTTAAAACCCTCTTTCCCCCGGATTGGGCCTCCGGTAACCTCACTCAGGCAGCGAAACACAGCCCAGTGCTGCTTCACACCGGTTTACTGCGAAGCCGTGGTGTCACTCCGGCCGAGCCGGCCTATTCACGCCGAAGGAAGAGCCACGCCTCTCCCACGGTCAAGATTTAGGCAGCATTTTTGGATTTGATTTTTTGATTTAAATTTTCGAAAGAGTTAGTCTTCAGTAGGTATATCCCGATTTTGGGAATACCCAGTAATTATTGGATTATTTTTAAACTGAAAATTATTTAGTAACTTACATAAAAAAAAAAAAATTAAAAAACCCACGACGGCGACCATCTTGGATTTGAAACTTGCCACAATATTATACCACAATACGGGATGAGTTTTTAAACACTATCCAAATTTTGATATAACGATCTGCTGAGAAAATCATTATATACGTATTTTTTCTATTAGCATCATTTAGTACAAAAATATTAAGATATGGCATTACAAAGTTATCCTAAAAATTCAGACGTAAATGTTCACCGCGCACAGCGCCCAGGCGCTTTGTTTGCCTCGCCGCTCTCCCCCGCAACTAGCCCTTCCCGCCTCCTCGCCGCACGCGCAGATGTGAGGTGTCCCGTGTCGCCCATTGATATTTGCCGCGTTGCGCACTAGATGTTTACATTATGTCTTACGCTAGCCGTGGTTACCACGCTAAATTGATAATTGGATCGGGAAAACGATTTTATTGAGAAAATATGACCTACATACTTTTTTGCAGAAATGGCTCCTATTAATGATTCCTAATGCCCAAAAAAATTTTGGATAGTGATTACAAAATCACCCTGTATAATACCACGGCGGCCATCTTGGATCGATTTTTATCCAACATAGCTAAGAACACTCCCCCTTATTCATCTTTCAAACAAAAAAAAAACAAAATCAAAATCGGTTCAATTGTTCGGGAGCTACGATGCCATAGACAGACACACACACACAAACAGGTCAAACTTATAACACCCCGTCTTTTTTGTGTCGGGGGTTAAAATGTTCTGAACTTTTAGTCGACTGCCCAAAAATAAGGAGTATAATGTAATTGGCCCTCGCGTATATATTTTTTTACGTGGAGCTATAAACAGAGCACTTTACTTCTAGTATGAAAATAGCGGAGTAGCCTATTTTTTGTATGCCAGTGTTTGTTTTGTAGTTGCTCTCAGAAGATTGATGTTCGCGTAATCAATCAGTTTTGTAGTGTGGGTTTGTTAGTATCGGGTCAGTGACGTGGGTCTCGAGGCCTGGTGAGAAAAAGGTGGCTAGAGTTCATAGCAGTGTCATTTACAGGGTTTCGCCTAGTTTCTAAAAGCTTGACGACTTGTGAGTCTTTTTGAGCTTAAGGTGACGGGTAATAAGGGGTGTAAGGGGGCGATCTACCACCTTCCTGCCCCAATCCAACCTCACCTGCCCGTGGTGCATCCTGCTGAAATACCAACGAGGCTCTGGTGACCGACCGATGGCGGCATAACCACGGCTATGGCGTGGCCAAATACGCCAGGCCAGTGACGGGCAGCAGCGTCACTGGCGCAAAAATCCACGTCCTACGATCGCCTACCCGCCTGCCCAGGCAAATCCTCGAATGCGAGTAAAGGTCGCTCAGCGGGCTATGGAACGAGCAATGCTCGGCGTCTCTCTCCGAGATCGAATCCGAAATGAGGTGATCCGGCAGAGAACCAAAGTTATTGACATTGCTCACCGGATTAGCAAGCTTAAAGTGGCAATGGGCTGGCCATATTAGCCGCAGAACCGACAACCGATGGGGTAAACGAGTTCTGGAGTGGAGACCGCGTCTTGGCAAACGTAATGTAGGACGCCCTCTGGCTGGGTGGGGGGACGATCTGCGCAGGATGGCTAGCAAGAGCTGGATGCGAGAAGCCATGGATAAATCACAGTGGCGAACAATTGGAGAGGCCTACGTCCAACAGTGGACTGCGATGGGCTGATGATGATGATGAGTTAAATAATCAGTTAGTCTATTTTTAAATATATGTATGTTATGTGTGTCTCTAATGGCCACAGACTTTGTTTTGTGAGTGAGGATACTAGACGCCCAATCGGGGTGGAAGGGGAGTAGCGATCACATCACTTTAGTAAGTTATGGACTCATCATTATACATTTAGAGACATGGTCTGCTGATCGTGCCAAGTCTATGATGAATAAGTTCATAGTGCAAAAATACCATTAACATTTACAAAAATATTCCTAAGAACCTTTGTGGAACATCTTCAACATTTAGGTTAATTTGTATTGTTGGCACACTGCTAAGTGTATTGGCTTGGCCTATTTATTAACTTATTCTCGATAGCTAATATACTTGCTTTACTATGCTAATATTTTGCAAAGTCTTCTTTAGCCTTTAGTAGAATAGTAAATACATATTTTGAGTTCAGAACTTTAGTCGTGTCTTTAATTTTAATAATGCCGTTTTTTTATTGTAGTATTTTTGCGTCAAACCCATCGACAAGAAAAAAATAATGTTTTATGAGTATCGTTATTTCAACACCAGACGATAAGCAGAGGTTCTCGCGCCTATTTGCAGTGGGATCAATCGATCAGCCTTTTGCCGTTCCCTGCTGAACATGGGCGGAGACCTTTGTTCATATTATATGTTTGCTCTTTGGAAGGAGTCCAAAGGAGCGCCTAACTAACCCGACCCTTTTTTTTGGTAGCCCAGAGAGAGTGCCGCCGGCTCGTAAGGACACGTCGGCGCCGTTGGTCGGCGCCGCCTTATGCACACCCTGCCGCTGGGACTCGGCCGGGTAGTGTGCGGCTCTCCCTTAGGGTGCTCCTAGGAGCATACCCACTAAACTTTCTGCGACAGTTTCCATCCCTCGCCCGGGAGAAACTCTCAGAGCGGGAACACGGGCTTTAGTACGAACCTTTTTAAGTCTCCGTGAACCCGATCAGGGCGAAAGAGGCTCGCCAGTACGGCCTCTCTCCACTCTCCGGTCCGACGGACCCAGGGTCTCTCCAGGGCATCCAACTCACACCAACCAAACTTTCTGAAACTGACTACGTTTTGCTACGTGGCGAGGACTCTAGTAGTTGTCGGCTCCATTGTCCGTTAGTACATCTAGACCATAAAAAGCGACTCATAAAAAGGGGACGGACGTGGGGATCCACGAGCGTCCCCGCATGGAGCCCACCTGTAGACGAAGCGCTATTGAGGCAGTCAGGTCCAGCTATGTGATTGAATCTAGGCTAATAAACTTCAGGTTGCGACGGTCTGTAGGCCGTGCCGAGTTTACGATAGTCGGAGCACGGACTCCGGACCAAATACGAAGATACTCGATAAAAAATATCAAAGATGAAAAACACTTTATTAATGATCTCAAACAAATATCTGGAAAGTAATCTATAAATTAAATATAAATAAAAATTATTTGAAACATATATTCTAATATAAATAACTACATATTATTGATCACAAGGCATTATATTACATTAACATTTAAACATTAAAATATAGATGATATTTAACAATAATTTTCAATAATTTATTAAATTAAATTAATGTTTTTCCTCCTCTCCATTATTGTTGTGTATTATTGTTGTATAGGGCATGGTGATCATATTTTTTTGTGTGGAATGCAATAAATAATTGAGTATTGAGTACTTTCAATAATAAATAATCATTAATCTTGAGACTGGTTTTGGACGTACATAAATTTAGAGGCAATAGGTATAACAAACGTTTACCACGTTTGACGATTTTTATTTGTAACGCTGTGAGACTTTAAGTGGTTCACTCAATTTTCTGGTTTTATTCTGGTAGATCTGGTTCAGTTAATCATTCAGGAGCTCCATACCTGGGTATAGAGCTCCTGAATGATGAACTAAATCAAAAAGGCCTATCGATTCGAATCGATAAATGAGCTTTGAATTTTAAAAGTATAGTCTAGTGCGCGTGAGTGACCAATACATTGCATAATGTGCCAACCAGTAAGTTTCCAGTCATCATTAACGTCCAACCATCCTTGAAGACTGGAGACAAACGACATCATTACAAGGTTTAAACACTCACTCTGTCGGCCACGCCGCCGGGCAGCACGCTCTTCACCACGACGCCGGAGGAGCGGCCGCCGACGATGCCGAACGCCAGCCCCGACCCGTCGTTCACCAATTCCACCACCTCCACTTGCGCCCATTCGCCGAACACTTGCTGTGGACAAAAACACCTTTTAAGTAATTTGCCGAAGATAATGTAGTGGTGCCCAACGTGGAGTGTAGTAAATCTATGAGGTATTAAGTAATCAGGGAGAACCAGGTTTCAGGAATAATAGGCCGGCTTGACCGGAGTGTTACCACAGCCTGACAGAAAACCAGAGTTAAAAATCATCTCGGCTGTGCTCCGCTGACTAAGTGATGGTTTCGGTCGGTGAAAGGTAGTTAGAAGATTGGCAACACACTTGTGACTCAATTGGTATTGTGGGTGTCCATAAGCAGTGAGAACAATTTACAAACTCATCATCCGTCTGCTCATCTGCCACCTATCACTTGAAAACAGAGATTAGATCTTGGCGCCCAACGTGGTGTGTAATTAATCAACACACCATGTTGGGTGCCAAGAATTAATACAGACAGACACGCATCAGTTTATAACAATCCGTTTTTGCTCAATTTAATAAAACCCGTATGTGTTTGAAATTGAGATGAGAATCGATAAAAGAATTTGACTGTCCATACGTTTTTAATGTGTTAGGTTGCAAGTGGTCCACCCTACCCATGGACACCCAGCACCACTGGACTCACAAATGCGTACCCGGTTGGGAAGAGAGCTTAATGGTTATTTAGCTCTCTTTCCCCCTGGTTTCGGTCTGTACTCTCAATCACAGGTGCGGCTTCACGGTGGTTTTCTGTGTGGCTTTAGTATCTCTCAATGATGACACACAATGATGGAGATAAGCTTTTACCATGATGCGCGTGATCCTACGCTTGGCGTGGGGGCGCAGCCTCCGCGCTCAGCTGCCCGCGTCCATTGCGCCGGCTAATGCCGCACGCCTGCGCCGGCCGGGCTGCTGCGAACGCGCGCTTCTCGGAGTGACACGATCATGTTTGTTTGTATTTTCTACGCGGAGTGTACGGGATTCTGAAACAAGGAATTTAGTTAAAGTTAGGAAACATTTAAACAACAGCACATGCCCACATCGACTTCACTCCAAAGTACGACAAAAAAATCGCATAAAAGGGTATATTTATAGGAACCTAAATCAAATTCAGTTAGCGAACGATAACAACAGTATTAGTATTGAAAACTGTGTTATAACAACGCCCACCTCCACATATTGAGACAGCGTTATTGTATAATTAACGCTCAAATAACTAAAAAAAGATTAACTTCTAGATCAGAGAGAGAATCAACAGTTTCTTCAAAGAAATGGAATCAACCGAAGAACCAAAAGCATATGAACTTAAACTTTAATTAGTCAAGACGGGAATTAAAACGATATTTACTATGTGATACAACATTATGTACTCACATATTTTGCTCGACGTTTCGGCTACGTTACAGCAGCCGTGGTCACGAGCGGACTGGCGGAGCACGGCATCGTCTGCTGTTATCATGCCGTGTGTGTGTGTTGTCGTGTTATGTTGTATCACATAATAAATATCGCGTTAATTCCCGTCTTGATTATTTTTAGTTATGATGCAACGTGAAAATCTAAAAAATTACATATGAACTTAAATCTATATCTATACACCATTACATTTTATCATTTAAATCCCAAAAAGGGTTATAATCTTAAAATAATGCACAGATATTCCTTTGTAGGGGATCACTTAGGAATAATTTATGTAAATTCAACATTCCCAAAGAGAAAAATAGTCTATGTTCGGACCTCGACGCTATATTAAGAAAAGAAGAAAAAAATATTTCTGATACTTCATATTTCTGTACGAAATGAAGTCCCGATACGAAGTGAGGGCGAGCGACTTGTAATATTATAAGACACTAAATTAATCCCTACTAAGCAGCCACCGGGTGAGTGTTATTATGAGACTTCGTAACTTTTCTACGTCGTAGCAAATTAATTATTCATTGTGTAGGGAACGCTCTAATTTGAAACTAAATTATTGGTATACATTTTTGGGCTTATTTAGGTTTTTATATGTGTGCTACTAAATGTGTTATAGCAATTTGAAATCGGAAGTAATTTTGTATTACCACCAGTTTGGGCGCCAAAGTTGCGACTTGGCACCCAACGAGGTGGTGTTGTATATTACTCTTCGTATATTGTATTCTACATATTTGTTTTTTTTTGTTTATTTGTTGAAGTTTTGTTTTATTCTAGTTAAAATTAAATTCAACCACACAGTTTTTTTTACACCTATTTATCCCGCAAAAGCTGTATCTGTTTGTGTACATACAACTCTGAAGGCTTATAACGAAACGAGAGTATACCTGTCTCATTCATTTCAAAATGATGAGACCCGCAGAAGAAAGGTCACAGACCTATGCCCAAAGGATTGCGTGCCTCAAATGGCAATGGGCAGGAAAGGCCCCCAAGACCGACGATGAAAGTTGCTGGTCCATGAATGCAGCCGGCATAAGACCGATCCGTGTGTTGAACATTGAGGGAGGCCTATGTCCCTTAATTTTTTTTTATGTGATAGGTGGCAGACAAGCAGACGGATCACCTGATGATAAGCGATTGCCGTCAGCCATAAACACCCGCGACACCACAAGTCAAAAGGAGGAGGCACAAGTTCGCTGCCAACCTTCACTCAGGCAGCACCATCACTTCTTACATTCCCATTCATTTTCGAATTAATTATGCGATTGTTCCATGGAGAGCACAGATCACGATACCCTTAAGCTTTTCTTCTTTGATGTATAAAAAATAGAATATTTAATTTGTGTTTTCTATTCCCGTTGAAATTACTTAGGATCCAATTAGGTTCAAATATCGTAAATATTTTTATTATACACATTAAAATATTCAGAAGTCTTTTTCTTTATAGCAGAATTGAAATTTATCAGTAAACAGCTTCTGGCTATCGGCCGAAATCAACTTGTCAGACAGACAAATATTTGGATCTAGTATGTAATCTAGATCTTCTTTTTTTATTTTTTTTTTGTGAAAGGTGGCAGACGAGCAGACGGATTGATGGTAAGCGATTGCCGCCGCTCATGGACACCCGTGACACTAGTGGAGTCACAAATGCGCTGTCAACCTTTAAACAACTTGCTCCCGGATCGAGCCTCCGGTACCCTCACTTAGGCAGCGAAACACAGCACAGTGCTGCTTCACGCCGGTTTTCTGTATCACTCCGGTTGAGTCGGCCTATTCATGTCGAAGCGTGGCTCTACCACGGTCAAAGACCTATACCCAAAGGATTGCATGCCTCAAATGGCAATGGGCAAGGCAGGTCCCAAGACAAGGTGGACCGACGATCTTGTGAAGGTTGCAGGTCCATGAATGCAGGCAGCACAGGACCGATCTGTGTGTGGGGCCTATGTCCCGTAATCTTAGATTAATATAAAATAACGGAAGTTACGGCACGTCCCTTCAATTAGACAACTGAAAACGGGCTTGATACAAAACCACATGCTCACATACAGCTCTATGACACATTGGTTTAAAATTGGAATACAGAGACAAACCTATTTTTTGACATAAGTGTGAGTGAGTCAAGCATACTACGCGCAGCTACGCTTCAGATGTCGTATATTTCTATCTTGCTCTGCAAAATGGTGACCAAAACATTAATGAATTTATAATATATAAGAAATTAAATCATTTCTTCTACTTATGAGTGAAATGCGATTCCACGAGATTTGTTATTTCTTTTTGAATAAACAACGCGTAAAAGCGCACAAAGGCATTTTGGTAACCTTTATCCCACTTAAAACAATTAAAGAATATTTTTGTGTGACACGACCGCTTGTCAGACCCGCCAGTTTGCGACTGCGTGCAATTAGGTGCAATTAGCCCTGTTTGGTCACCTAACTACAATGTTCACGTTACCAATTTGGAGCGTATCCAGAGGAGGTGGCTTCGGTACTTATGCTTTAAGCATAATCTGGGTCGGTCTCTGTCAAACTACAATCAGAGGTTGTCCAAATTTAGTGTCGTTCCCCTGTCCTCTCGGCGCAAAAGATATGATCTTCATGCCTACATAAGATACTCCATAGTGCCATCCACGTTTCTGATATTCTGGCTTTTATCAACATAAATACATACTGTAGATCATAAAGTAGATCCCGCTGCCCCAACACTTTCTTTGCATTATTTTTCCATAAAATAACCATGCTGTGTACATATGTTATGGAGTATTGTCTAGAAAAAAAATGTTTAACCTCATTCAGTATGATACTTTACGATTATACTCTGTTTATGCACCTTAAATAAAAAAATAAATAGGCGACGGGGACGTAATTTAAGCGGTACACGTAGTTGAGACGAGTCACCTATCACCGCTATTTTGATTTAATCTAAGCCCGTAATATGATGTTTCAAACAAAAGAGTGGCTCATCATGTATGAAAGGGACGAGGATATATAAAGATTAAGTAGTGAATTCCTTTTGTTGTGGACCCACTTAATCCTAAGTAGTAAGAGTGTAATAATATGTAATAATAAGGTTTATTTGTCATACGCAGGCGAAAGCAAACTTTTCTGTACTTATTCCCTTCCCTGATAAGATCCCAAGTAGACTTGCGAAATACAGTTCACTGAACTGGAAAGAGTGATTCGGCATCTTTTAACGGAAGAAACACCTTCAAGAAAAGATTGGTTTGTCTGGCACATAAATAAATAGTTCACAAATCACAAACATTGATCTGACTCCGAGATACGTAGCTCAAGCACCTGTGTTACGGATATCAGAATCAATAATGGGATTACAAATATATACATTTAATACTTTTCTTATGTAAAGACATACTTATAACACATAGAAAACACCCAGACCAATACAAACAGATATGTTTATGAACACAAATGTTTGTACTGTGCGCGGATCAAATCCACAACCCTTAGACCAAAGGCAGCGTTCACTACCACTGTTCCCAACGGGTCGTCATGGATGGAGCTGATGGTAAAATATCAACTACCAACGATGAATTTCTGAATAGATACAACCTATTGATCTTCAAGAGCTTATTACTCCCTTAAGAGCCGGCAACGCATCTGTGATGCCTCATGATTGTGTTGCAGATGTCCATAGGCAGCGGTTATTACTTACCATCAGGTGAGCCGTCTATTTGTTTGTCCACCATAATGTAAAAAAAAACGATTGCCGCCGTCCATGACACCCGCAACAAAAGCGTAGTCTGCGCTGCTAAACTTTTAACTCCCCTTTCCCCCGAGTTGGGCCACCGGTACCCTCACTCTCTAAGCAGCCATTACCGTAGGAGAGGCATACTTCGGCATGAATGGGCCGGCTCCACCGAAGTGAGATCTCACAGAAAACCGGCGTGAAGCAGCGTCTGTGTTTCGCTGCGTGAATGAGGCCCAATCCGGGGAAAGGAGGGTTTGAAGGTCCATGTGTGGCGGCAACCGCTTAACATCACGTGATCTGTCAGCTTGTCTGCCAAATATCACATAAAAAGCAGCACAGGTGCTACTACATGCCGGTTTTCTGTGAGGCCGTGGTATCAACCCAACGAACATGTAAAAAAGCAAATAAATAATTTTCATTTTCAACGGTTCAGTCGGTTCATATTCATGCTCTCTCGAGAGAGTAAGTTCAAACCGTTTGCCATTTCAAATCTAAAAATAGCTAAAGAATTGAAAACATTAAGTTCCAATTTCCACAACGAAACTCAAGAAAAGAAAATTCCTCGAGTCCAGAGCATAACGTATACACTCTATTTTATTACTCGGGTCTAAAAATAAAACATTCAAGTGAAGAAAAAATGTAAATTCCCGAGCGAAGTCGAAAACTGGCGAGCTCGCCTTAAGATAGGTAGAATAGTGATGTGAGTCTTGCAACTCGAGTCATCCAGTCGTAATTTTATTTTTTATTTCTCTTCTTACGCTATCTTTACAGGGCTTAGCGTAATGCGATAGTGCAACTATCTAATTATTATATAAAGCTAGGTATCTATATATATATATACGTTAAACATTATAAACTAAACCAATAAATCCTAAATCTTATTTAAAACATAATATATATATATATAGTGTCGTCCTTGCGAATTCACTCAGGGGACAACAGAATATATCCGCGAGTTCCGATACCGCGTTAACCACTATGATGTCACTGGTAATAACCACTATGATGTCACTGGACAGTTTTACCCTAGCTTAGCTTAGCTCAGCGGTAGGGGAAAACATGAAGGGAAACTTGCACATCTCAGATAGTTTCTCAAAAATTATCGATACTGTAACGATGGCGAACTCCTTCGTGATGGCGAACTCCTTGGTTGCTGGCCGTATTAACACTATGGCCAATTATTTAAAAGAAAGAAGATTTTCAATGTTTTAAGAGTGAATGTTGCCAACAGAGCTGATGCTGGTACACTGTTAAAGTTTAAGTCGTTTAGGATAGAGGGTACAACAAGCCCAATCTCCGGAGGGCGCTTATCCAATAGCACTCACTCTCGGAGGAGTCGCGTCCGCGGTATAACTCGTGCGAGTTTGCGGTATTCTTGCTGTAACCATTTATTGCAGATTAAATAATCCCTTTGGATTAAACGTATAAACGTTTATCAGAGTTTCCTTGCTCCGTAGCAGCGCGACAATACCTCATTATCATCATCATTTCAGCCAATAGACGTCCACTGCTGGACATAGGCCTCCCCCAATATTCTCCACACAGATCGGTCCTGTGCCTCCCGCATCCAATGGATTCCCGCGATCTTCACCAGATCGTCGGTCCACCTTGTAGTAGGAAGTCACCTTGAAGTAGGAAGTCGCAGCCGTGGCAGGCCTCCGCCACGGCT
Organism: Marasmia exigua; assembly: GCA_019059595.1. Taxonomy (NCBI): domain Eukaryota; kingdom Metazoa; phylum Arthropoda; class Insecta; order Lepidoptera; family Crambidae; genus Marasmia; species Marasmia exigua. The sequence goes on along the minus strand of CM032485.1, from coordinate 1,923,609 downwards.
GCGACTTCCTGTACGTGGCCTCCACTCGAAGACCTTTCCGCCCCAACGGCCGTCTGTTCTCCTCGCTATGTGCCCTGCCCATTGCCACTTGAGGCATGCAATCCTTTGGGCTACGTAAGTGACCTTAGTTCTCCTGCGGATCTCATCATTTCTGATACGATCACGCAGGGAGACTCCGAGCATAGCCCTCTCCATTGCTCTCTGGGTGACTTTGAGCCTCCTTAATCGGCACATTGTAAGCGGCCACGTTTCGGTTCCGTATGTCATCACTGGCAACACACACGCATTAAACGCACGACAATACCTACAATATTTGAAAAATGACTCTGAACGTGTAACCGTGACCCAGTTGTTCTCATTCCCCTGTACAAGGATTGCGAAGGTCAGACGGAAGTAGCTTCATTTTAATTACCAGACTGCCCGAATCCTTGGTCATGGACAAGCGTACCACGAGCACCGAAACGACAGCTGTGGACGCAACTGGGAATTACACGCTGAAATGAGGAAAGGGAGGGAGGATATCACTGGACAAAGTTTGACGCCTGGTGATGCGTCCGTAGATTCTCTCTCTCTCTCTCTCTTCGGTCGATTCCCTCAATGCTGAGGATCGTGACTCCTTCCAATTTTGTAAACCAGCTGTCGCCATCGGCTGCGCTCAGCCGCTCGGTGCAGGGCAGTACTTATCAGGATCTCGAGCTGTTTCGCTATCTGGTCTGACCATCGTTGGTCTTCTCCCTTCCACTTTCCCTGTCATCAAGCGCTCTAAATTGTCCCCACTCTTTCGTGCAATGTGTCTAAAATATTGCACGATACGTCGCAAACAGTTGCTACTTTGATCTAGTGACGATGGGAGGGTGACGCTTCGGTATGGATGGGCGGTTCGTTCGGAGATACTACGGTCTTACAGAATACCGTTTTGAAGCCGTGGCTGCGCTATGTTTCGGAGTGAGGGTACCGCAGGCCCGATCGGGGAGAAGGGCAGCTTAAATATTGGCAGCGCATTTGTAACTCCACTGCTATTTCGGGCATCCATTGTCACGCTATGATAGCCGTGTGATCCGTCTACTCGTCTTCCACCTAAAAATAATGGTGTCCTGAGCTCAAGTGTTACGCCGTGTGGTCCCCGGCAGAGTAGAATAGGCCACCCTCACTCTTACCGAGGTGTCGTAAAAGTAGTAATTCCGCATTAATTATATAAAATCAAGTCAGTTCGGCAGAGTAGAATAGGCCACCCTCACTCTTACCGAGGTGTCGTAAAAGGCGACTAAGGTAAAGCTGCTAGCATGATCATCAGCACCCAGAGAAGGAAAACTCTGCATTTATATGATCTGCATATATATATTGAGTATAGCAATTACCCCTCATGTGATTGAGGGAGGCCCGTGCCCCAGCAGTGGGGACTTAAATTGGCTGATGATGAGCTCCAGTGTTAGCCATGTAATAAGAATAGCAAATGCTACGGTACCCGGGCATTGGAGGTCCTGCGCTCCCAAAGCCTGTATTTTTTATGTGACAGGGAGCAAACGAGCAGACGAATATCCAGATGGTAAGCGACTGGTCGCCGCTGCCCATGGACACCACTGGGGTAACAAGTGTACTGACTACTGACAACCGTCAATCTCCTCTTCCCTCCAGAATTGGCCTCTGGCAAAACATCAACCTCTTGACTGGCCGAATGGCGCATTTGGTAGTGGACACTGCCTCATACGACTCAGGTCGTGGCCGGAGTAATACCACGACCTCACAGAAAACCGGCGTGAAGCAGCTCTATGCTGTGTTTTGCTGCGTGAGTGAGGGTACCAGAGGGCCAATCCGGGGAAAAGGCGCTAATTGGGAAATGGCTTTGCATTACACTCAATAAGGTCTCTCTTGTGTACCAGTACCTCGATCATCACCATCACATCATAAAAATTCGTGTGATGGTGTGATGGTGAACACTTGCATTTGTTCAGTGTCTGGGTGTAATATATGTATTAAATTATACATTTTTAATTAATGTGCTGTCTGATATCCGTAACACAAGTGTTTAAGCTAGGTACTTAGTACGGAAGGAGGTATGAATTAAAAAAAATTAAGGACCTCAAGACAGATTTTGCTACAAATAGCTTTTTAGATTTTCGCGTTGCATCATAACTATAAATAATAAATATTTCACTACATCATCATCATCATCATCAGCCTATTGCAGTTCACACTCCTATCCATCACTTACATTGATTTGACTACGAGGAAGGTAGCTCAAGCACGTGTTACGGATATCAGAATCAACAGTGGGATTACAAATATATACATATAATACTTTTCTTTTGAAAATACATACTTACTTATAATACATAGAAAACACCCAGACCAATACAAACAGACAAGTTCATGCACATAAATGTTTGTGCTGTGCGGGGATCGAACCCGCAACCCTTGGACCAAAGGCAGCGTTCACTACCACTGATCCAAACGGGTCGTCAACTATAATAATTAATCAAGACGGGAATTAACACGATACTTATTATGTGATACAACATTGTGTACTTACATATTTTGCTCGACGTTTCGGCTACGTTACAGCAGCCGTACAGGTCACGAGCGGACTGAGACTGAGTACACAATGTTGTATCACATAATAAATATCGTGTAAATTCCCATCTTAATTAATTATAGATTCTGCTACAAACGCCGAGCTGGCTTGATCTGGCACCATAGACCTTACATTTATGTCACGACTCAAGTGATTTCTTTTCCGTTGACACTTTATTCACATCACTAATCTCGAAGAATCCCTAAGTAAGAATATTACTTGGCAAAGTTTAATAACTTAACGAGTGTTATTACGGCAGGTAGATTGGGAATCGACTTCAAACTCCTAGAAGAGGAAGTTTCTAACATTACAAGATTATAACACCTCTGGCGCTTAAGTGAAAAGCTTATACTTTACATTTCTGGCGCCCTGGTACTTTTAGTTTCAACTTTGATGGTTCAATTTTAAAGCGAGTATTTTGACCGTTAGTGTGGTACCTACTCTAGTTACATCACCGACTTTCCTGTTATTTCTGCTCTCCTGGTACTTACATTTATCCCGTGCCTCGGAAAGCACGTTAAGCCGTTGGTCCTGCGCTCAATTCCTCTCCGGTCGTGTCACGCTGGTGTTCCACCGGAATATGAGGGGAAGGGAATCGAGAGTGCACTTGTGTTTGCGCACACACTTGAGCACTATAATATATCCTGCGTACGTGACTGATCGTTGAGATTGGCCGTAGAAGCAGCACTGTGCTGTGTTGCGCTGCGTGAGTGAGGGTACCAGAGGCGCTCTAGTGACTCCACTGGTATCGCGGTTGTCTATGGGCGGCGACAATCGCTTACCATCAGGCGATCCGTCTGCTCCTCTGCCACCTACCACTTAAAAAAACTAAGTTAAATGTTGGTTTTATATCTCTCATACACATATAACCGCAGGGTATCGGTTTACATAATGATTACATTGACTGACCGGATGGCACAATTGGTAGTGACCCTGCCTCTTACGCCAAAGGTCGTGGGTTCGATCCCCACCCTGGACAAACATTCGTGCGATGAACACTTGTGTTTGTTCAGTGTCTGGGTGTAATATATGTATTTAAGTATATATTTGTGTTCCTCTGTCGTCTGATATCTGTAACACAAGTGCTTAAGCTACTTAGTACGGAATCAGGTCAATGTATGAGATGTTGTGAGAATTATTATAATGTCTGTCCTTTCCGCGTTATAGACCAGGTCAGTGAAATATATTGTTTTAAACGTTCATGGTCACTAACATTAGAATAGTTATTTACGATATTTCTACCATGTACCTTATTTTCTCTTTACCTCCATGTACCTTATTAGTAACTAGGTGACCATGGCGCTTGCAACAGTGCCGAAATATCGGAAACTCAAAAATCAGGTACATGGTAGAAATCCCGTGAATAACTATTCTACGATCAGTGAAAATTTTGCTTACACAGAAAGAGGTAAAACCATTTTAACGTTCCAAGCGTTTAGTAGATATTTTTAACGCCTCGGCTTCATCTGGGGCGGCGTCCAATTAAGTCAGCTTAGAAAAGAGCGCGGCGGCCCGATCTGAGAATATCTTATCACAAGAGGTTTTTGATAGACATCTCAATCAATCCAGGCCGTTGGAAAGCTACGCTTCGGCATGAATGCGCCGGCTCGACCGAAGCGATACCACGGCTTCACAGAAAACCGGCACAGCGCTGCATGAGTGAGGGTCCCGGAGGCCCAATCCGACCTTTAAACCCGGGTCACACACATACTTCACTGGTGTCACGGGTGAACATGGGCGGCGGCAATATCTTACCATCAGGTCTGGCCGTCTGCTCGTCTGCCGCCTATCATATGAAAAAAAAATATCAACGCTCCTTCGACAAAATAATCTAGTATTGTAATTTATTGCTAAAAAAATATTTTTAGATTTTTACAAGAGCTGTTTTTAGATATAACTTATAAGATTCCATTTTATAAACTTTATTTTGTTTGTTTTTTGGAAAATTCGATAACTTTAGAGCGTGTATCTATGAGCGAAATTTTTTGAATTTTTTTTTACTCGGTCACGTGAACTGATCATACTGTATAGCAATATGATCAGGTCTCGTGGCCGAGTTGCGCATGAAAAGTTGAATTCTTTTTATGCGAATTTCTAAAAGTCTCAGAACAAATCGCACACCTAATACAACAAAGGAGTAAGTTGACCCAAACGCGATTATTTTTATTTCATTAAACGATAGAGAATACTTCGGCACTATGTGTGTTTTTTTTATATATATTTGAAAAAGCCATGAAAATACATAAAAAATTAACATGTCTATTTGTATTGGTCTGGGTGTTTTCTATGTACTTATTATAAGTATGTATTTACAAAAGAAAGTATATATTTGTAATCCCACTGTTGATTCTGATATCCGTTACACAGGTGCTGAACCTACCTATCTCTGAGTCAGTTCAATGTATGTAAAATATTTATTTATTATTATTTAATGATGTATAATATAATACATATAGACCATTTTGGTGTATAGTCAGTTAAGTGTTTTTTGTGTATTTTTTGTGTCTATTATTGTGTACTAAATAAAAATATTCTATTCTATTCTACATATATAGCCAATAAAATAAAAAAACCGTTTTTGTTCCGTAAAGTTGGAGTGTTCGAGTTACGCCTTTGTTCTAGGTGTGCGAAATGTTGTTCAAAATGGTTGGCAGATCACGTGGTGGATAAAAATATTCACAGATACTACACCCTGTATGGAAGTCGTGTTTCGCGAATTTCAAGACTCGGAGACATAATTATAATTTGTCCCAAATATTAGACGTAAGAACCCGCGAGGCCATAAACTAAATATGCTTACACATTTTCTTACCAGCATTTTTCTTATTCAACAGCGCTTATTAACATAAAATCACATTGTAATATCACCCATGCATCAGCTGCCCTTCTGCGCAATTTCACGCTCCCTCCCACGTAAACGAATCGTATTAAGGCGACGGGTAGGGCACACTAGCGATGCCAATCGATTTTAATTTTGAGCTACTAAACCGGATCTATTTAAAACAATTTCGGGGTTACAACCTCTCGACAAACTCTAATAATATTTATTAAATTACCATGCACAAATGTCGGGTCCGTTTTTGTACGCGAAAAATTGATTACGCTAAATGTGGTAAAATTCGCGTACGCGTTGGCCCCAACATTTGTGCATGGTTATTTAATAAATAGTATAAGTGTTTGCCGAGAGGTTGTAAGCCCGAAATTGTTTAAAATAGATCCGGTTTATTAGCTAAACATTAAAATCGATTGACGTCGCTAGTGTGCCCTACCCGTCACCTTAAAGGATAATATTACAGATTTCAGCCGGGATTACAATGTGTCTATACGAAAGAATTGTTGGATAAACTGCGGGGGGTATACCTACTCATACACGAGTATAATAGGGATGCGTGTTTGTGGACCGCGAGGTCCTTAATTTAAAGTCGATACACAATCTTTATTGTCATTTTGCTGTGGCCTCCCCCAATGATCCACACAGATTCCCGCGACCTTTACCAGAACGTCGGTCCAACTTGTGGGGGGGGGCACGGCTTCGTCTCCCTGTATGCGGCCTCTGTTCGAGGGCCTTTCTGGCCCATCGGCCGTCTGATCTCCTCCCAATGCCACTTGAGGCACGCAAAACCACTAATTTAAACCATTTAAATTAGATACATCGGTTGTTTCTAAATCAATAAACTATGCTATTCTCCTCAGTATTTCCGTAGCGATGCAACCTTCAAGAAAAGAGCGTAGGTAGGTATTCATTTTTGAAAGGCCAGAGAAACTTTTGAAAGAAAGAAAGAAAAATGTATTACTTTTGCAACTCCTCTGGTCTCCCTCCTTTTGTGAAAACAAAAGACTAAAAAATTCCAAATCGCGTTTTTTATGCTAGAGGTGACAAACGAGCAAGCGGGTCACCTGCTGATAAGTAATCAACGCCACCTATCTGCGAAATTTAAGAAATTGTTTTTTTTTTGAGGTTTTCAAATCACACAATTTTTTACGGCCATTTCGTAAGCTACCTTTTTATCTTGATAACAAGATTGCGTTTTATATGAATATGAACTCAACCTCAGTCCGTTGGCACATCTCTATAAAGAGATACTAAGCCGGGCTTAGGTTGGGCCCTGTAATAGGGACGACAGACCCTTCGAGATTTTCTGGAGACTTTATTTTGTCGATTGATAGAGTTTTATCAACCAGGTTGTAGGAAATAGGCCCTATTGCTTGAGTAGTTCCACTTCAAGGCACCCCACTGGCAAACTGGCTGGCAGTGGCTGGTTTGGCAAAGTGGAACGCTTTAAAATTTGTAGTGGAATCTGCCCCACTAAATCGATTTAGAAGGACAATTCCACTACCAATTTTCGATCGAATTTTAAAGTGTTCCACTTTTCCCCACCAGAGCGCCTTGGTGGGGCATAGTGGAACTCTACTACTCCTGTAGCATGACGAGGCGATGGAGTAGGTTATTCCGTTTTTCTGGCGGACTAAGTTCCGAACGAAGTTATTCATTACAGAGCTGTGTTTGTGAGAAAACCATGCTTGCCATGAATAGGCCGGCTCGTCAGGATTGATACCGGCCAAAGAGGCTATAACATAACGTGCCGACGACATATTTTGTCAACTTTTAACTCCGAGTAGCACAGATGTGCCGAGTAGAGAGGAGATAGTTATGTTTACGAACGACAGAGGGAGCTCTTTAGTTTTTATAGAAATTGTTTTGAATTGATAATCAGTATAGAAAATCGCCGTGAAGTAACTTGACTAAGTGCCACCAATGTTACCTATAATATAAAAAAGCGGCCAAGAACAAGTCGGACTCGCCCATGAAGGGTTCCCTAGCAGCAAGTATGATCTTGTTGTCTCAAGACGACAGTCTTCAATGCGTGTGTGTTGCCAGTGATGACATACGGAACCGAAACGTGGCCGCTTACAATGTGCCGATTAAGGAGGCTCAAAGTCACTCAGAGAGCAATGGAGACAGCTATGCTCGGAGTCTCCCTGCGTGATCGTATCAGAAATGATGAGATCCACAGGAGAACTAAGGTTACAGACAGCCCAAAGGATTGCATGCCTCAAGTGGCAATGGGCAGGGCACATGGCGAGGAGAACAGACGGCCGTTGGGGCGGAAAGATCCTCGAGTGGAGGCCACGTACAGGAAGTCGCAGGGGTGGCAGGCCCCCCACAAGGTGGACCGACGATCTGGTGAAGATCGCGGGAATCCATTGGATGCGGGCGGCACAGGACCGATCTGTGTGGAGAACATTGGGGGAGGCCTATGTCCAGCAGTGGACGTCTATTGGCTGAAATGATGATGATGATGATGAAGTATGATCTAACTTAATTATAACACAACTGAGTTTACTAAATGCTATAACGTGTTAAAAATAAAATAACTTACTCGATCTAGTTCAAACCAATTTTCGTTGTTAGTTGTCATGGTAATGTTTTACACATATTTTTTAGTTATATCATTCACACATTTTACCACTTTGGGAGCGTCAAAGTATTAAATTTAGAAAAAATATATACCTATAAGAAACCTGAACAGCATTTTTAAAGACCTATACATATATGGGTTTGATGAAAAAAAAAATTTTGAATTTCAGTTATAATCATAGGGACCCCCAATTTCTTTTTCCCTTTTTGTGTATCGTAATGCGATTAACAAAATAAATCTGTTTACCAAGTTTAAATAGTATATGTAGTTCTTATATTTTCAGAAAAAATTGGCTGTGACATAACGGACGGACAGATAGACGGACAAACAGACAGACATGACGAAGCTATAAGGGTTCCGTTTTTTGCTATTTGGCTACGGAACCCTAAAAACGGTTACACTGACAGTGGTTTGAAAGTAAACAGTCTATTAAAGTCACGGGTAGGGCACACTAGCGACGCCAATCGATTTTAATTTTTAGCTACTAAGCCGGATCTATTTTAAACAATTCCAGGGTTACAATCTCTTGGCAAACATTATACCTATACTATTTATATCTATTTACCAACTTTAAATAGTATAGTTTCAGATAAAAGTGGCTGTGACATACGGACGGACAGACAAACATTCATTCATTCAAGGGTTCCGTTTTGTGCCATTTGGCTACGGAACCCTAAAACGGTTACACTGACAGTGATTTGAATGTCAACAGTCTATTAAACTGATTGCTCCCTTTAATATTGTGACGTCTTTGTGTATGTTTTGTTCTGTCTTGGTTTTAGATGGTGCTTGGTGAAAAACTCAATTAAAATAAACATCAAAAGGATTTAACTCGCCCACGGGTCAATAACCATTAAATTAACGTGTCTCTTTAATCACTCGACATTTGCAGAGTTATTATATGTTCGCCGTAGGCAACACAGTAGCAGCCATATAGAAAAAAATAATTAAACTGATTGATAGGCTTTCCCTTTTTAAGGGCCGATTTTTCAATGCTCAGTTAAAGGACTAGATAAGATTTATTCTACAGATATCAGGATTCTCCATTTTTCAATTGACAGATAGGCTTTAACGGCCGGTTAAACTCTGTAACTGGCGAATAAATTTAACTGGCCCTTCAAACCTCAGTTAGCACATTATCAGTAGAGTTATTTGACGTTTCTGTCACAGCAGTGCTCGTCAGTCGTCAGTGATTGTTTGGTTATAATTGTGTTTTTGCTGTTTAATTGTAAAACTATGGATATTTTCGATTTAATTGATGATGGAACAATCGAAGAAGATTATGCAGCGATAGACTATTTAAATTCAGACAGAAGACAAAGACTTGTAAGAGAGAGGCCTGATAATATGTCTGCATGGGACGATAAAAAATTTCACAAAAGATTCCGTCTCGAAAAAGATACTGTGCAATTATTACTAACACTCATTGGAAGTAATATGACTGTAGAATTAGATGAGTAAGTAAAACGTTTATCAACAATAGTCACCTACGCAAACGCAAGTCATAAAATAAATTATCGCGAGCTAATAAGGCAATTTTGTAAATTATTTCTACAGCTCAATTACTTGTCGTAATCCTTTGATTTATTTGAAACATTTGTAACCTGCACGGTCATACTTTGCATTGTTCTTTAAATGGATATTGATTTGGAGTTCAATTGTAAACATGTTTCTATTTGTATTAATAAAATTAATGAATTACAAAAAGCAGTATTGGGGCGCTAGGTATAAATAAATAAATAAACATTTCACAACATCACATACATTGATCTGACTCCGAGATAGGTAGCTCAAGCACCTGTATTACGGATATCAGAATCAACAGTGGGATTTCAAATATAATTCATATTTATACTTTTTTATGTAAATATATACTCATAAAGTATAGAAAACACCCAGACCAATACAAACAGATGTGTTCATGCACACAAATGTTTGTACTGTGCGGGGATCAAACCCGCCACCCTTGGACCACAGACAGCGTTCCCTACCACTATTCCAAACGGGTCGGGAAGTAATAAGTTCATCGATTCAAAGTAGAATCCAGGTTGATTTAATTTACCTGCATAACTAAAATAATACAAAGTCTGTTTGTTGTAAAAGTTGTTGTCTATGATGTTAGCTAAAGCTGCTAGTAATTTTTGTCGATGTAATACTTAAGTTCATTCTTCTACTAGCTTTTGCCCGCGACTTCGTCTGCGTGTAATTCGAATAAAAGCAAGGTCTTTATATATCTTTATAAATTATAGCCTATGTGTTATTCTGATCTATAAGCTACATTACTGTAAAGTTTCATTAAAATCCGTTTAGTAGTTTTTGCGTGAAAGAGGAACAAACATCCATCCATACATCCATCCAAACAAACTTTCGCCTTTATAATATTAGTAAGGATTAGGTAAGAAATAGGGTAAAATGAAACATCATGACATGCCTAAACAAAAACTAAACTTAGCTAAGTTAACCAATAAAAACATAACAAAGTTCTTTTAGTTTCAATAAATAAGATCTTGTTAGGCTCATATGGAGTCAAGATGCAAACATCTTTTCTTCTCATTGTACCATATGGCTACGACATACGCAGCGATATTGTGTGATATTTCAATCAAACTACTTTAATTTAACAACTTTAATTTAATATTACCTTTAACTTGACGGATACGAAAGTGTGATAAATACCTAGAACATATATATTTGAATCTATTGCACCTAATTAGTAATTTTGACAACGAAAACTTAATAACTCCCAATCCCAATTATTTTTAATGATTGAAATATTTACAATGAATTTAAAATGTACCTAATCCAATTACTCCCTATAACACTATAATTATTTTAAAGATTTGACAGTTTATACCCAGAGAACATAATATTTGCATGAAACAATTGTTAATGTATTAAATTGCGTAATCACTGTTATCTATTAAGCATATCACTGTTATCTATTAAGCTAATCACTAATGACGAAACTATGTACTGTTAATCTTGCTACACCCTAACAGGGTGCATGTATCTACTTACCATTACATTTAAAGATCTGTTGACATTGTACATGATGCATTACTCAATAAATAAATAAATAAATATTTATTCACTACACGAAATACGAACAACCAGAACAGTCAAACAAGTATCAGCCTAAAATGACGTGGAAATTGAAATCGAAATGAGAAAATAGCAAAACAAAAGATAAACATGAAAACGAAAACGACACATATAGGTACAAAATATCAATAAGGGAGTGAGAACAAACATTGTGAAGTATCGTAACAAATAAGCGAAATTTCTTTCGTAACAATTTGTGGAGTCGGCTGCAAAAAGATGTAAGGTATACACTTTAGTACTTTGTCGGTATACTATCTAATTATACTTTCCATTAATAAAAGTAGGTTGCATTGCATGCGACAGAGATGAGAATGTTAAGATGGATGTGTGGAGCAGGGATGTTGCGAATATCTGCATCCGTATCCGCATATGCGAAACATCCGCATCGATTTAGGCATCCGCACCCGCATCAGCATCCGCAAAAATCGATGCGGAGCTGATGCGGATGTGAATGTGTTGCAGGTCAGGACAAGAAAGAAAGGGGCGGGACCGGCGAGTGGCGCGTGTCGCGCGCTCGTGCTAATTGACCAATAGAAATCAATTAAGATCAAGATTTTTGTAAAGATCCGCTTCCGCATCTGCATCCGCGGATGTTTGCCCCCTGGAATCCGCATCCGCATCCTCATCCGCGGATGTGAAAAAATCAGCATCCGCAACAACCCTGGTGTGGAGTGACGAGAATGGACAAGATAAGGAATGAATATATTAGAGGAAGTATGAAAGTGGCCCCCATCATTGATAAATTGAAGGCAAATCGTCTTTCCTGGTATGGCCTGTACGGAGAAGAGGGGAAAAACCTGTTGCCAAAAAAGTGATGAGTTTAAACGTAAGTGGGTGGAGGTATAGAGGACGGCCGAAAAAGAGATGGATGGATTGTGTGAAGAATGACATGATGGAAAAAGAGGTGGATGATTCGATGAGGAATGACAGGGACGTATGGAAAAGGAAAACATACTGCGCCGACCCCAGATAACCTGGGAAAAGGGCAGGAGGATGATGATAATAAAAGTAGAATAGATAGCTTGTTAATTTGACTGCCTTGTTAGCGCAGTGGGTGGCGCGTCGCACTTCAAAGCGACGACTGCGCTTGGGGTGCCGGGTTCGATCCCCTGTCACTTCGCCATGAATGGGCAGCCTCGACCGGCGTGAAGCCACACCTGCTATGTTTCACCGTCTTAGTGAGGTTACCAGGGGCACAATCTAGAGGAAGGGGAGTTTAATGGTTGGCAACGCACTTGTGACTGCATTGGTGGTGCAACAATTGCTTACCATCAGCTGCTCGGTCTGTTCGTCTGCCATCCATTACGGGTGTTTGCTATGTATTATAAGTATGTATTTATAAAAGAAAAGTATGTATATATTTGTAATCCCACTGTTGATTCTGATATCCGTAACACAGGTGCTTGAGCTACCTATCTCGGAGTCAGATCAATGTATGTGATGTTGTGAAATATTTATTTTATTTATTCATTTATTACACTACATAAGCTGCGCACAATCTGACATACCTACCTACTATATACATGATTGCCTCGGTGGTGCAGTAGGTCCCGGATTCGATCTCCGGGTCGGGCCAAAAAATTTTATCTAAAGTTTCGGTAAGAAATTCTTATTGGCAGCCCGGAGTCTGAAAGTTGGCGGTCTTGTACCCCCGTGCCTCGAAAGCAGGTTAAGCTATTGGTCCAGCGCTCGATCCCTCTCCGGTCGTGTCACAGTAGTGTTCCATCTGAATATGAGGGTAAGGGAATAGAGAGTGCACTTGTGTTTGCGCACACACTTGATCACCATAATATATCCTGCGTAGGTACGTGGCTATAACGATTAGCCACCATAGCCGTAATCGGTTGGAAGATTTATATTATAAGTACCTAGTTGACAACTTTCCGCAATCGGAAATCGGGTGTCCATGGGCGGCGGTAAACGCTTACCATCAGGTGATCTGTCTGCACGTCTGCATAATTAAAAAAAACAAGATTGGGTCTCCAGTACCCTCACTAATACGATAAACGATGATTCACGCCGGTTTTCTGTAAAGCCATGGCATCATTCTAGTCTAGCCGGCCCATTCATACCAAAGCGTGGCCCGCCCACGAATAAAAGTAATGAGTATACGTCCCTGTAGGGCTAACATGCGCACCACGAGATAATTTTGTCTACACTCGTATTCGCTAGTTGCTTCTCGCTCACCAGACTGACAGAGTTTTTAGCTGTCAAATTTCATACATGCGCTCCGCGCCAAAATGTTGTCTACTCTCGTCCGTGCGAGCGCATCCTTCTATCCCGCTCATCGCTCAGTCTGGTGAGCGAGAAGCAACTAGCGAATACGAGTGTAGACAAAATTATCTCGTGGTGCGCATGTTAGCCCTACTGGTATCACCCCTGCTAGCTACGCCACGGTTTTTCCTTTCAAAGAGAACCACGGCCTCGATAAATTAAGAGTCATTGGATTCGAATCACGTTGTAGTTAAGTATTCGCGAGTCGCAGCGCTGGCAGTTTCGCAACTCTTGTTACAAGTAATTTGTTTGCGAGTAGTTTGTAGCCATGAAGAGAATTAAAAAAAAATCGACTTGGCGAGGCACTTACTGTGCTCCCAGATAAATAACATCTCATACTATATTGACCTGATGGCGTACTAAATATTTTTATACCAAGGTCTCCGGTAGCTTAGAATAGGTAGCCCGGTAGCTTAGAATAGGAATACTTCACATTGAATGATATAATAACAGCATTTTAATTAAGTTCGCGAGAAAGAAATTCCACAAAGAAATTCCCTCAGAATATGAAGCTGGGGTCGATACAATTTGGAAATGGACTCCTAAACGTATGAATAGAAATTAAAAGAATAAAAGCGGTTTAGTCGCGATTTGAAAACGCAAAATACTTATCAAAAACACTGTCTTTGTTCCACAGTTGAATGCCATATAACTACGTAGCTTAATATTTACGGGATTTCTACCATGTACCTTATTTTTGAGTTTCCGATATTTCGGCACTGTTGCAAGCGCCATGGGCACGGAGTAACTGAAGTTTTTACGGGTAAGATGTTACTGGCAGACAAAACGGTCTACCCTCCTTCGCAGTCTTTTGCTACGCGCACCTGCGGTACCACTGTTCACTAACTCACTATTTTCTCGCACCTGTTCTCGACACACAACACTCACAGTATCTGGCCGCGAAACTGTTCTGATGTTAGTGACCATGAAAGTTTAAACCAATATATCCGGTAGCTTAGTCGGTAAAGCAATTGCCCGATTATCAAAAGATCGTGGATTTAGTCCCACCCTAAGACTGTCGATAAATTTTGTGCTTTATGTTCATAGACAAAAGGAATCAAAAAAAAATTGTTCCCTATTTATTTCCGCGGGACTTCTTTTGTGGCACTGAATTGGGCATTTATTACCTCAACCCCAAACGGGAAGCTTTGGTCGGCATTCGTGGACTTTTCATTTAATTTCGCCTTTGAAAACTTTCCACAGTTTAAAATTAGGGAGCTATCATTTGGGGTTATTAAAAACTCGTTAGGACATTTGCTTTAATTGTCTTCGAAGCTTTGTTTGTACAAACAAATATGCCAGTTTTTTTTTAAGTATAAAGTATGGCCTAATGTTCTTTTTAAAACCAAAACAATTATAATTAATGTACACGGGACAAAACGCGGTTATTTTTATTTGTAAGTACATACTCGTAGTAGCATATACTCACGGCTTGACGTTTCGACCGCGTTACAACGGTCGCGGTCACAAGCGCACTGGAGGTGCACGGCGTCGTATGCATCTATGTTGTTAATGCAACGCGAAAGTTTAAAATCTTACAAAACAATTGAAGTTCTAGCAGGTCTGCTGTGTGGGCCTTAGGAATTTTATATATATTGGAACACTGAACAGACAGATACACCTCGGGTTACTATTATCTGTCTTTCATCAATTTTCCCGGTTGCATATAAAGCCATCAATTCAATTCAATTTATTCACTCGAAACACGGTACTTAAAATGGTATTCACAATAAAATTCTTAAAAAATAGTTTGACATGTGTCGCCAAATGTGTTGGTATATAAATATTTTGTATAATGGTTGGACAGTTACATACCCACTTAACTCATCGATATTATAAAACACTTTTATCTATACCCAAAAATGGGTTTAGATAAAAGTTGCCACTGCTATAAAATGATCGTCCAATAGCATATACCTCTATGTCTTATGTGACCGAATCAGATTCCGTAGTCAGGGATTCTGACAGTAGTGATGGTGAAGATGAACATGTACCTAATTAAGTTTCTATTTTTTGAGAGAATCCTTATCATGAATCGTGCTGGCACGATGATATATACTAAAAAAATAAGCATATAGCAAAAAGGTTGAAAAAACCTGAAGACTTGATTTGACAATGACATAAGTGACATTGATAGATTTGACACTGACATATCTGTCGTAGTTTTTTTGGTCTTGAATTCCAGTTTTGAGTATAGTAGCGATGCATACAATTTTTTTTATCAAATAATGGACGATTTAACACTTTCAACTCATATTTAAACAGTTTTTCCTATAAAGTGTAGTTCTTGGAGCATATTTTAAAACAAGTTTATTAGGGTTTAGGGTCACCAGTTTTATTGAAGAGTCCAATAGGTATTATCTAAAGCAAGCCTGGGGTATGCTTAGAATGATTTAGGATTTGGGGAGTCTGGTAATTACAATGAAACGACTGCTATCTGCCTTTTGTAACCCTTAAGCACGGGAACCAGACCAACTTATTTATTAATTATTTTACAACACAACAATTTTTTTTTTGTGATAGGTATTAGGCGATCCGTCAGCTTAAAAAAGAAAAAACTGAATCATGGCCTTACACGCCTCACACTGTTTTCCTTCAACGCCTGCTCTTGCCTATTGTCTGATATATATCTTTAGAAGATATTCATTATGGATCTAGTCTAGTCTCGAACATAATATCCGCACGATAAACCCTGTCACCGCCAGCCATAATCCCGCAGCGGAAGCGGCAGACAATAAAACGGGAAGACACCAGATATCTGGAGCGAAACTGGTCGATGGCATTACGTAAATAGCCATTGATATCTTTTCCCAAGGGTAACAAATGACCCCTAGTCTTTTAGGGATGTTCAATGAAAAGCTGATAACAAATAAATAAATTAAGACAGCATCATATACCATAGCCACTTTCGAACGAAATCGCTTGCAAGCACCGCACAAATATGGCGTCATTTTAAACAAAAAAACCGGCCAAGTGAGAGTCGGATTCGCCCATGAAGGGTTCCGTAGCAGCAAGGAAGATAAATTGCGGTTTACGGTTTATAACGTATTAAAAAAAACTACTCACTATTAGTTTTCATAATTATGTACATCAAATTTTTTTTTGTTATATAACTCATTTATTATAGAAGTTAGAGGGGGGGGGCACAATTTACCACTTTGGGAGCGTCTCTTGCGCAAAGTATTGTATTTAGAAAAAAAAATAATGTTCAAAACCTCTACATCATTTTTAAAGACCTATCCATAGAGATACGTAACGTACGTGTGGGACGTATAGGTTTGATGAAAAAAAAATTTTGGGTTTCAGTTTCAAATATGGAGACCCCCCAATTTTTTTATGTTTTCCAATTTTTGTGTAAAAATCGTATCAACAGGCAATTGACGGATGCTGTGATATACGGACGGACGGACAGACGGACAGACATGACGAATCTATAAGGGTTCCGTTTTTTGCCATTTGGCTACGGAACCCTAAAAATGTGCAAGCTGCTTTTTGCTCTTCAGGCTCCCCGGCAGATTCTCTGACCGTGCTTGAACCTGGTTCCAAACTAAGGTATTTCCTTGTACTATAGAAATCAGAAACAACAACAATAAGGTACACCAAACACCCAGACCCAACTCAAATATCTATTTCACCAACAAACATTTAGTTGGTGCGGGACTCCCACGAAGTCGAACCTTGCGTCCCAAACCAATGGGTGGGTCTTAAACAATTTAGCGCAGTGGTTTGAAAGCGGTCACTGAGCTAAATGGGTCGTATCCTTCACTGTCGTTAAATAAATTAAGCGAATGGTAGTCTTCTATACTATTATACCTACTACTTACAAAGAGGTAAATCACATAGACAGCGACAACTCTTATAGGTAATCCGAAAACACGAAACGCTTGCGCGATGTAATCGATACCCAGCGCCATCTATTGGTATGAAGTAGAACTAATGGCCCTAAACAAAGTGAGAGTTGACAACTAGTTAGTTGTAAAAACGTCAGGAGGTGGTAGATTTGAATTTGGATTTTTATAATCTATGTGTTGGGATTCGAGCAGTCGAATCAGCGTTGAAAAGAACATTATTTTCCTCTGCCATGGCTCTGTGATAATTTCATAGTCTTCTTGGTAAACAAATATCGATGGACTAGTTTAAGCCTTTACCAGGTAACTAGACATCATTTGTTTCATTGGTTTTCAACCTTAACTCAACTGCACAAAGTTAATAATTTGGTGGTCCCGTATGATTCATTGCCTGGTTAAATGATAAAGTTTAAAGGGTGTGAGCCGTCTACTCCCCACAAACCCGGTGACTTCAAAACCAAGGCGTGATACGTAGATAGACAGAACTGACCGACGGACAAAAAATAAGATGGACTATCGATATCGATGTTGACCGATAGACATCACTAGCCTAAAGCTTCTTAAGCCCCATAAACTGAAGCTTGGCCACTCTCCATGGTGTTTTGCCAGGACAACAGCTTTCTCGAAGTTTTCTGCGATTTATTTGACACGAAACGTTTATTTTACGCGAACGACTTTGGCAAAGTAAATTAAGGCGAAGGGTCCCGAACACTAGCGACGCCCATTGATTTAATTGATAATAATATCCTCCAACCGATTTCGGCTACGGCTACGGCTAAAAAAAATTTTCCTCCATTCTGTGAGGGGTTGATGTTAGTGTGTCATAATTTGTCATAGTGAAAAAAAAATTTTTTGTTAATTATTTTACGGAAAATGTGTGAAGACGTGATGTTGTAAAATATATATTTTTTTAATAATAATAATTCTCACAACATCTCATTCGTTGACCTGATTCTGCACTAAGTAGCTTACGCACTTGTGTTACAGATATCAGATAACAGAGGAACACAAATATATACTTAAATATATATAGGTATTACACCCAGATACTGAACAAACACAAGTGTTCATCGCACGAATGTTTGTCCAAGGCGGGGATCGAACCCACGACTTTTGGCGTAAAAGGCAGGGTCTCACTACCAATTGCGCCATCCGGTCAGTCATTTATTTTATGTTTGTCAGATTTTAAAAAAAATAATCATTTTTGCAAACCACAAAAATAAATTCAAACTTTAGTTTACCTGCGAAAAGACATCAATCCTTCGACCACTGCCCAAAGTCCCATACAAAGGACATCACATAAACAGTCCTACACAATGTCCCGTAGTGTTTGTCCCGAAATGGCTTCCTGTTTACCGACAAACCCTTTAGCTCTATTTAAATGGGGGTTAAGTTGTCGGACCTTTAGGAACATAAATAATATTGGAAAACTTTTAATATGGATGGTTGGGAAACGAAAACTTAGAAATCGCTCAAGCAATTTGCAATTATTAATTAATTAAATTCTTAATTAAAGTAACCAAGTCTCAATACATATGCACAATAATAAAACATAATAATGTAGCTACACCGTATACCCACAACCTTATTCTGCGTTGCAAGTTGTGGAAACTTGCAACACAAAACAAGGCCGTAGGCATTGCGTAGATACCCGAATCACCGCTGAACCACCCCGCCAGCCGTTGCACAACAGAGATTCACGCACCTTCATTCCAACCTGGTAGCTATCATACTCAGGACACTGTTGCCCCCGCCTCGAACCCTGCGCACCAGGGATGCGCCTTTTTTTTGTATTGTAGCAAAGAAACAGCTGCAAACATACCTGATGCGCTACAGAATCGAGGCAATTATGACTGGCCGGATGGCGCGTTTGGTAGTATTTAGTGACTCATACGCCAAATGTCGTGGGTCTGATCCCCACCCTGGACAAACACTCGTGTGATGAACACTTGTGTTTGTGCAGTGTCTAAGTGTAATATATGTGTATATTTGTAATTCCTCTGTTGTCTGATATCCGTAATACAAGTCCAGAGCCAAATACAGCACAAAAATAATACAACTATAACCCCGCCGTGTGGTCTACGGCAGAGTAGAATAGGGCACCCTCACTCTTGCCGAGGTGTCGTAAAAGGCGACTAAGGTAAAGCTAGTAAGAAATGGAAGTGGGCAGGACACGTCGCGCGGCTCACTGTTCAGAGATGGACGGCGAAAACAACTTTATGGGAAGGCCCGCAGGGGCGTAGAGGATGAGGAAGGCCACCGGCAAAATGGGAAGACGATATCAAAAAGTCGCTGGCCTAAATTGGATCCCGAAAGTTCAGGACAGAGCAAAATGGTCAACTTTGGGGGAGGCGTTTACCCAATAGGGGGTTCTTGTATTAAAAGTGAAATTAGTATTAAAATATTTTATTTTGTAAAAAAGGCAAGAAATAAATGGCTTTTTATTATTTATTTATTTATTTAACGTTCCCTAAAAATTAATAAATTGCTAACTTAACCTAACCTTTTTGCACACCATAAAATAATAATGTATACTGCAGCGCATGGGGGATGTTTGCAGAAGCGCAAGTAGACTGCTTCTTTGCGACTATGCGGAAGCGATGCACCTCCCTGGTGCGCAAGGTGCGGGGCAGCCCCAACAGCATCCTGGCTATGATAGCGGGCAGGCTCACAATCAATTCCTGCACAACGTCTGCGGGAATTGTGCATAAAACCTACTGAATTTAATTTTTATAAATGTGTACTACCTACTAATATATGATAAGCCCTTTATAACTAACAAATAAAATAAATTTAATAAGCACATCAAAATCATCTTTTGATGTTCAATTAGTATTTTTAGCCGGAATTTTGGTAGTTGGTTTAATATATTACCTTATATTTGTACGAGAGCCATAATTTTTGTAGAGAGCCGGGAACCCAGTTGAGTGAGTACAGTAGATACATTTCTTTTTCAAGTACAACTGTTCTTGTATCTACATATTATACTTTAACCGATGCAGTAGAGAGACTGAAAGCTGCAAAGTATAGGCATCTATCCGGTACCTACCACTTTGTAGCTTTCGGTGTTGAAACACTGGGCCCGTGGGGTTCCGACACTCTTCTTTTCTTCCGTGACTTAGCTAAGCGTCTAGTCAAAGTCACGGGAGAGCCAAAAGCTGGCAGCTACCTTGCCCAGCGAATTTCCATCGCGATCCAGCGGGGTAATGCTGCCAGCATTTTGGGGACATTGCCACGGGGACCTACTTTATTTTAACCTTCCTTTTTATTTACTTTTAGGTTATTTTTATTTCTCAGTTTTTGTCTTTATTTCCTTGTGTTTCTTGTTCAATGAAACTTTAAATTACTTTAAGGTGACGGGTAGGGCACACTAGCGACGCCATTCGATTTAAATTTTTAGCTACTAAACCGGATCTATTTTAAACGATTTCGGGGTTACAACCTCTCGGCAATTACTTATACTGTCTATTAAATAACCATGCACAAATGTTGAGTCCAACACGTACGCGTAAAATTTATTCACGCCACTTTTTGCGTGAATCAATTTTTCGCGTACAAAAACGGACCTAACATTTGTGCATGGTTATTTAATAAATAGTATAAATGTTTGCCGAGAGGTTGGAACCCCGAAATTGTTTAAAATAGATCCGGTTTAGTAGCTAAAAATTTAAATCGATTGGCGTCGCTAGTGTGCCCTACCCGTCACCTTAACCAAACTTTTCAATTTGCCCATTTAAAAGTTCTTGTTTAAATGAGCAGAATTCATTATAGTAATAGTAGAGTGATTTTAGCTCAAGAGCAATGATAAAATTGCCGTGTGGTCCCCGGCAGAGTAGAATAGGCCACCCTCATTCTTACAAAGGTGTCGTAAAAAGCGACTAAGGTAAAGCTGCTGGCATGATCATCAGCACCCAGAGAAGGAAAACTCTGTATTCATATCAAAATTCTCGCCAACCCGTCTGCCAAGCGTGGTGAGTATGGCAATTACCCCTCATGTGATTGAGGGAGGCCCGTGCCCCAGCAGTGGGGACTTAAATGGGCTGATGATGATGATGAATGATAGCACAGTGGAAAAGAAGGCGCCGGCGCCGCCTGCGGGAGGTCGTGATTCGAACATGCACCGCTGGATGTTTCAAACCTATGTGCGAGATTATTCTCAGCTTTGCCCGCCATTCCTCGGCTCTAGTCGTAAAATTCCAAATGTGTTCTTCTTATTTATGGGTTTTTTTATAACATAGAAAATGAGATTTAGCGTGCTGTTACGTTAACTTCAATCAGCGAAAATGTATGAGGCCCCGTTAATATATTGTTTTTCATTCATCCGCCAAGCTTGGCTATTTACAGTTACAGCATCGTAATTTTAAGGTAGTGTTGCCGGATAATCGAATGTACTTCGATTTTTATCGATTATGCAAATGGGGTACAAATAATCTCGTTTTAGATATGGTTAATCGTCGTTCAAACAGTAGATGTCTAAGAAGGCATCATATAAATGACGATTATATCTAGATACAGTTGCAGATTAATCGATTATAATCGATTGTATCGGCTTTATGAGGTTTTCGGGTATGAAAAATCCGCTAGATGGAGTAATATATGAGTGAGGTCCATATTTATTTATTTAATTACACAGGTACTTAAACCTAATTACGTAATTAAAGACGGTAACAAAAGTAAAAAAAAATAATAAAACAATATCAAAAAACAGGCAAACACGTGAATTATCTGATATACCTACAAAGAAAACTATATACAATGTGATTGGTTATTTTTAA
The DNA here is from genome assembly GCA_019059595.1 of Marasmia exigua. Classification (NCBI taxonomy): domain Eukaryota; kingdom Metazoa; phylum Arthropoda; class Insecta; order Lepidoptera; family Crambidae; genus Marasmia; species Marasmia exigua. The sequence goes on along the minus strand of CM032485.1, from coordinate 1,901,618 downwards.
ACGTCATCTGTCAAAATGTCAAGTTGACAAACTAAACAACCAATGCGGTTGATGTTGGACCTGGAGTCCAACAGTACGCCATATAGCGGATTTTTCACACGCGAAAACCCTCATTCCAGTATCGATTTAGTACCGTCAATTCAAACTATTATAATCGATATATCGACCTACAATGAAAATTGATTTAATCGATGCTATCAATAGTAGAATCTACCTTTAGATTATTAAGGGTGAAAATAATCGATTGTCGATTATTCGGCACCACTATTGTAAGGGAGCTCAGTGGATGAGAACGTGTTTCTGAACAGAAAGTCTGAGGTTCGAATGCTACATAGAAGTGGTAGATAAGGAAAATCTAGAGGTGTATGCTCGGATTTAAACCTACGCCCTCCCGTTTAAGCGCACATCATTACCCACTGAGTTACCATCGCTCAAACCAATAGCATCCTAAGTCTATACTCAAACCCCAGACTCGGGCTTGAAACTGCGAATTACTTACTTAAGGTGACGGGTAGGGCACATAAGCAAGGCCAATCGATCTTAATTTTCAATAAACCACGCACAAATGTTGGGTCCGTTTTTGTACGCGAAAAATTGATTCAAAGGTTTTGGTGTGAATTAATTTTTCGCGTACACGTTGGGCCCAACATTTTTGCATGGTTATTTAATAAATAGTTTCAATGTTTGCCGAGAGATTGTAACCCAGATTTTTTTTAAATAGAGCCGGTTTAGTAGCTAAAAATTAAAATAGATTAGCGTCGCTAGTGTGCCCTATCTATCACCTTAACAGAAAACATGTGACCCTAGGTCACCTGTATAGTAATAAGGAATCGATTGATACCTCATTCATCAAAATCCAGTAGTTTAGGCAGAATCTTGGAACATACAAACATATTTACATACGTACATACATAGACTGCCAAAATCATAATCATTCCTTTTTGGCTTTGCCGTAGTCGGGTAAAAACTCAGGTACAACATTTTTATAAAGGGTCATCTAAAGTCTAAGAAAGTTTTCAACTCTTCCCTCCTACTTATTCATTCAATGTTTATTTTCGTTTTCAATCGCAGGTGGAAAAGCCTCGACCTTCCGTCTGTAATATTTATTGTCCCTGTATTTATTTGCGTTCGGAATCGCAATTTTCCTAATGGCCGAACCAGGTGGATAAATACGAATAACGAAGCCAAGTACTTAGGTATCTTGTGTACCTTATAAGTACATATTTTGGAATGGAACTTTTGGGCTCAATCTCTCTACTTGAATTTATTAAAATTGTAGGAATTAATGGATTTTATTCATTAGAGAAAAGTACTGAATGATGGTGGAGTTACCTTATCGTTTTTTTTTTATGTGATAGGTGGCAGACGAGCAGACGGATCGCCTGATGGTAAGCGATTGTCTCCGCCCATAGACACCCGTAGAGTCACAAGTGCGCTGTCAACGTTTAAACCCCCTTTCTCCGTGATAAGGGCTCCGGTACCCTCTCACGCAGCGAAACAGCACAGCACAGTGCATTTCTGAGGCCGCGGTATTACTCCGGTCGAGTCGGCCCATTTACGCCGAAGCGTGGCTATCCCACGGGCACGGACCTATTTTTCTCCAACAAAAATCGGCCACCGATTGCGGTCGTGTGGGACAATTGGTCCGACAAAAAGTCGCTGGTGTGCGGGCGCGGTTACTCTTGTAATGTCGCTATGTTCGTCCGTCTGTCTGTCTGTCCGCATCCTAACTCAGAGATTTTTATTAAAATGCTGTAATTTGGCATGAATGTGGTACATAGGTAGTTCTTCTTTCTTATCGACAATGAGCCCAACCTCAGTAACTTATGAAGTAATTAATATAAAAAAAAATATACGTTACACCATCGAGATATTCCTACATAATTAACCATGAAATAATAATTTTTTTTTATCACTTTATCATGATTTAACTATATAAACGGAGGGACGTGAAAGAGGTATTCATTTCAATCAAAAAATAGGTAAGTATTCTTTATCAATATAAAATATTATAATCCATCTGAAAATAGTACATTAAAGAATATTTAGGATATACTATCTATTATTTGTAGTCTGTTATATAAAAGTTAAATGTTGATTTGTATGTTTGGCTCATTGTCGATAGAACGACCGACATATGAAATTCGAAGAATAAAATACCATACCATGTATGAATGTATACCATGTTTTGTGATTTAAAGCTTTGAAAAACACCTTTTTTTTAAGATACCTCCCATACAAGTTGCCAACTAATAGACGAACGCTTGACCACAATTTGAAACAAGGACTAGGATCCTGTTCACTCTTCTTCGTGTTCTGTTTTAAATGCATTATTTACTTGTTCTGTATGGACCTAAATTGAATAAAGATTTTTTTATCTTTATCTTTATCTGATCTTTGCCGTCAAAGGTACCGATAGAGAGACGAGGTCGATAAGTCGAAGTCGATTTGCGTGGACTTCTGGCGGATGACTGGCAGGAGGTGGCGCACGACCGACCTAGATGGAGACTCTTATTATGGGAAGCCAAGGCTACTTTAGGTCGCTGCGCCAATCTAGTTAGTTAGTACATCATCATCATCATTTCAGCCAATAGACGTCCACTGCTGGACATAGGCCTCCCCCAATGTTCTCCAGACAGATCGGTCCTGTGCCTCCCGCATCCAATGGATTCCCGCGATCTTCACCAGATCGTCGGTCCACCTTGTAGGAGGCCTGCCACGGCTGCGACTTCCTGTATTTCTTCCTTCCTTTCCGCCCCAACGGCCGTCTGTTCTCCTCGCTATGTGCCCTGCCCATTGCCACTTGTGGCATGTAATCCTTTGGGCATGTAATTATTTGGTATGTGACCTTAGTTCTCCTGCGGATCTCATCATTTCTGATACGATCACGCAGGGAGACTCCGAGCATAGCCCTCTCCATTGCTCTCTGGGTGACTTTGAGCCTCCTTAATCGGCACTTTGTAAGCGGCCACGTTTCGGTTCCGTATGTCATCACTGGCAACACACACGCATTAAAGACTTTCGTCTTGAGACACTGCGGTAGATCTGCCGAAAATATGCAGCGTAGCTTCCCGAACGCTGCCCAGCCAAGTTGGATTCGTCGATCGACCTCTTTCTGTTAGTTAGCCAGTTAGTTACAACCAATCAGCGTTATCCATTTCAATAACAGCGTAAATAATTACTAACGAGGCGTATCATGAGATATGTCGAGGAAAACATTATGAAACCATGTAATTTTCTAAGTGCGTAATAATAACTACTCGAGATGTCTCATGATTAAGGGATTATGGTAGCTTAGTGGATAGCTGAACGTTATCCACTGTTATTTTAGAAAATCGCTTAATGTTTTTCACAGGACCTAGGCTTAGCCTAGCGAAAATATGTCAAACTGTATTGTTTTTATTAATAAATAAATATGTTTTCTATTGGCCGTGTATCTATTGGCCGTGTGGTCCCCGGCAGAGTAGAATAGACCACCCTCACTCTTACCGAGGTGTCGTAAAAGGCGACTAATGTAAAGCTGCTGGCATGATCATCAGCACCAAGAGAAGGAAACTCTGCATTTATATCAAAACCCTCGCCAACCCGTCTGCCAAGCGTGGTGAGTATGGCAATTATCCCTCAAGTGATTGAGGGAGGCCCGTGCCCCAGCAGTGGGGACTTAAATGGGCTGATGATGATGATGTTTTCTATTTTGGTTAGGTATACAGGGTGTATCTGTGGACATTTACATCCCTTTAACCACGTGTTCTACTAACTATTCTGAGCAACATTTGTTCTGCGACTTTTCAAAATTAGTCGAAAATTTTTTCGACTCCCCATACAAAATGACCAAGTCGCGTGACCGACTATGTATGAGAAGTTGATTTTTTTTATGCGAATATCCAAAAGTCATAGAACAAATGTTGTTTAGAATGGTTGATAGAACACGTGGTTAAAGGGATGTAAATGTTCACAGATACATCCTGTAGATCGAACGTAATCCACTGACCTACCATCATCCCTCAATCATGAGACAGCTCGAGTAATTATTATTACACGCTCTGGCAATTAGAAAATTACATGGTTTCATATGTTTTCCTCGACATATCTCATAATACGCCTCGTTAGTAATTATTTAAGCTGTTATTGAAATGGATAACGCTGGTTGCTTGTACCATCACAAATTTCGCGTTTCAAATTGGGTATTTGCTTTCAAACTGGGTACCCTCCTTAGCGTAGGAGCCCGCGGTAGGGGAGAGTGGGGGAATTGCGGACGCTTAAGGGAAATGATAAACAAAATCTATACTATAAGTATTAATCAGACTTTCTTTATTAATTATGAAACTCTAGTTATCCATCTACAAAATCAACATTAATTATTTTACGACATCAATCAACAACCATATATTTTTAAACAAAAACAAAACCCTTTGTGTCCGTAATTACCCGTAGTTGTTGGGGTAAAACCGGACGGATGCTGGGTTAATTGCGGACATTTCTGGGTATTTACGGACTAGGTCTCACTTTATGCACAATAGACACAAAAAAAGCCTCTGGAAGGACTTCCAGCAGTGCAGTTCTCATGAGCCCACTTCTTGCACTTTAAACAGGTAATCCAGTCTTCGATGGGTGGATCACAGTACTTTTCTTGGCAACAAATGCAAAAATAACCATTATGTCCTAGTTCAGTTTCAAAATTTTTTAGAGTTCTCATAGCTTTTGAGCATTTTTCTGTGTTATTTCTTGGTTTCTTTGGCTTATCATTTATATTAATTTTTACTTTAGTAAGAGTACTAAAGAAAAAATAAATATAAATGATAAAGACTAAGATTAGTCTTTCTTTGGTCTGCGGCTTGTAAAACTTCTATGTTGTTCCTTTTTTCTAATATATTTTCGAGACATCTAAAAATAAGCAGTGATTGGTTAGTGTTATTTAGAGTAAACAGTAGGTATAGTAAGCAAACCAGGGGCAATTACGGACGTCCGTAAATACCCCAGTGAAATGTCCGTAATAACCCCAAATAGAATTTAAAATTTCAACGAGGTATTTTTTAGATTATTAAAACGCTTCATCAAAACTATTATTTGCAATTCATTCTCCATTAGCATAAAAAACCTTAAAAGAAATCCCTTAGTTACATCACTTACTACATAGATTTGTCACTGAAATTAATGGTCACCCAAAATTACATCAAAATTCATCAAAACATTACATTTTATATACTTTGAAAAACGTGCGCTGCCGGCCGTCGTGAATGTTTGCGCGGCACTAAAGATGGCGAAATGTATCCCGTGATTGCATCAGCCGGGCGCAGGAGGGAAGGAGTAAGTAGATATTGGTTAGTCCGGATTTACCCCGCGTCCGTATTTCCCCCATCGTCCCCTACGCTTAGACCACGATTCAGGATTCGGGGAGTGTTTTTAAGGTTCCGTAGCGAAATGGCAAAATCAATCAATAAATTAATCAATTTATTTTGCTTGAAAGGTGGTACGTGAAGGTGTTACAAATAGATTGTCCGCACAATTCACCAGAAATTGGCATGCAAAAAATTCAGTTACCTTAAAGTCATACTTAAATATACTTTAGCTTTAGCATCAACAACAACATCGTGGGTCACAACTACAACGACCGTGTATTGAAGTGCCGAAAGTATTCGTCAATCGAGTAAAAGCATTCTTTCGTAAAACAGGATTTAAGTTTATTTTTAAATAAATTCAGTGGTAATGACTGTACAGTCCCCGCACAGTACAAACATTTGTGCGCATGAACATGTTTGTTTGTATTGGTCTGGGTGTTTGCTATGTATTATAAGTATGTATTTACAAAAGAAAAGTATTATATGTATATATTTGTAATCCCACTGTTGATTCTGATATCCGTAACACAGGTGCTTGAGCTACCTAACTCGGAGTCAGATCAATGTATGTGATGTTGTGAAATATTTATATTTATATTTATATTTATTTATTCGTCATCCAGTCTATTAAATACTTTAATAGCCATGCAGTACGTATTTCTACTGAAAAAACGGAACCCTTATAGATACGTCCTGTCTGTGTGTCTGTCCGTCTGTCCGTCCGTCCTTTTGTCACAGCCACTTTTTTCCGAAACTATAAGAACTATAACTATTGAAACGTGGTAAATAGATGTATTAAGTATGTTAACCGCATTACGATTTTCACACAAAAATAGGAAAAAACAAATAAGTGTTGGGGGTGCCACATACTTAGAACTGAAACTCTAATATTTTTTTCATCAAACCCATACGTGTGGGGTATCTATGGATTGATCTTTAACACTGATTATGTGGTTTCTAATATGTATTTTTTTCTAAACTTAATACTTTGCGCAGACGCACCCAAAGTGGAAAATTGTCCCCCCCTCCCCTTTTAACGTCTATAATAAGAGATTATAAATCTAAAAAATATATGATGTTACCATGAAAACTAACAACGAAAATGGTTTGGACTAGATCTAGTAAGTAGTTTTTTTTAATACGTTTTAAATCGTAAACCGCAATTTACCTTCCATATATCTTACTTCTAAACAATACTTTGCGCAAGAGACGCTCCCAAAGTGGTAAATTTTGTCCCCCCCACCCCCTTTAACTTCTAAAATATATGATGTACTTAATCATGAAAACTAACAACGAAAATTGGACTGGATCTAGTAAGTAGTTTTTTTTTTAATACGTTATAAACCGTATACCGCAATTTACCTTCCATATATCTTACTTGGATGGAACCCTTCATGGACCAGTCCGACTCGCACTTGGCCGGTTTTTCTCTAAAGCCACGGCCCTTTCGTGCCGCACAACGTGGCTCTCCATCGGTAAGATTTTTACGAGAACAACTTAGTAGGTAAGTATGAAACGGAACTTATTGCCCGAGTTATGCTCTAATATTCCCCTTACTTCCTAGGGCTATGGAAATTAGCTTCGGCGTCTTCCTAATAGCGTTGTTACCGCCTAATGCCCAGCAATAACCATATTAGCCAAACAGCACCCCTAAGAGGTTCCCCTCCTTACCTATAATATATATAATGTCGGCTGTTGCTATAACAAGCTGCATAGCATGGCAGTCAAGGGTTTAGTGAAGGGCAGTCATGGGCTCAGGGTGGGACAGTCATGGGCTTAGGGTAAGGCAGTCATGGGCTGAGGGTGGGGCAGTCATGGGCTCAGATTGGGGCAGTCATGAGTTCAGGGTGGAGCAATCATGGGCTCAGGTTGGGGCAGTCATGGGCTAAGATTGGGGCAGTCATGGGTTCAGGGTGGAGCAATCATGGGCTCAGGTTGGGGCAGTCATGGGCTAAGATTGGGGCAGTCATGGGTTCAGGGTGGAGCAATCATAGGCTCAGGTTGGGGCAGTCATGGGCTAAGATTGGGGCAGTCATGGGTTCAGGGTGGAGCAATCATGGGCTCAGGTTAGGGCAGCCATGGGATTAGATTGGGGCAGTCATGGGTTCAGGGTGGAGCAATCATGGGCTCAAGTTGGGGCAGTCATGGGCTTAGATTGAGGCAGTCATGGGCTCAGATTGGGGCAGTCATGGGTTCAGGGTGGAGCAATCATGGGCTCAGGTTGGGGCAGTCATGGGCTTAGATTGGGGCAGTCATGGGCTCAGATTGGGGCAGTCATGGGTTCAGGGTGGAGCAATCATGGGCTCTGGTTGGAGCAGTCATGGGCTCAGGAACTCAGTCTAAAATAATAGTAACGAACGCTTTTTTGTTTTGGTCACATTTTTTCGAGTGTGTTTCGAGTGTAAACTTTAAGAAAGTAAGTGAGTATGGTTTGATTACTATGTATGTTCGTTAATAAATTTTAATGTACGCCGTTATTTTGGTACATATCAGAGAATGTGCTCATAGATTAAGTTGAGCTAAGTTTATGTAATATTTATAATATGGCTGTACTTTTAATAAAAATAATAAATAAGTAAGTATTGTAGTACATAGATAACTAATTAAGTTTCTAATTAAGTCTTATCAGGTACCTTAAAGATCAGAGGCAGGGTGGGGCGCTTGCCCCACCTGCCCTACTGTTATGTAGCTACCCCCATGCTACATTGAAGAGTTACAACATTTTGAACATCACACACCTTATACCACTTGTTGCTGGTTGGATACCAATGGAGTCACAAGTGCGCTGCCAATGCAACTCCATTTGACTGACCGGATGGCGCAATTGGTAGTGACCCTGCCTCTTACGCCAAAGGTCGTGGGTTCGATCCCCAACCTGGACAAACATTCGTGCGATGAACACTTGTGTTTGTTCGGTGTCTGGGTGTAATATATGTATTTAAGTATATATTAGTGTTCCTTTGTTGTCTGATATCTGTAACACAAGTGCTTAAGCTACTTAGTACGGAATCAGGTCAACGTATGAGATGTTGTGAGAATTATTATATTATTATTCACCTTATTACAAATAGCGATGTCAAGTTATTACCGTACTAACGCTCATATCATCCCGTTCCAATACGCAATGCTATAAAGTGCTTCCACGAGATTTGTTCCAGGACTATCCTTAGTTTGTAATACTTATTACAGATAGAGTTCAGTGTAAACCCAAGAGTAATCCCATCACCATTAAAAATGCTCCACTTCTCCCCATGCTCGGTACCTCGGTACTATTAGGTTGACTGCCGCGGTGGCGCAGTGGTTAGTGGGTCGCACTGTAAAGCGACTGCTGCGCAAGAGGTCCCGGGTTCGTTCCCCGTTCTGGCCAAAAAAAATTGTACCTAAGTCTTCGGTAAGAAATTCTTAGTGTTAGCCCTGAATCTGGAAGTTGCCGGTCTCGTATCCCCGTGCTCCTTTATGCACGTTAAGCCATTGGTCCTGCACCCGATCCCTCTCCGATCGTGTCATGCTGGTGTCCCATCAGAATACGAGGGTAAGGGAACAGAGAGTGCACTTGTGTTTGCGCACACACTTGAGCACTACAACTGCACTGCATACGTGGCTGATCGTTATGATCGGCCGCCATAGCCGTAATCGTTGGAGGAGGATTATTACTTTTAGGTACTCTTTGAGATAGGTAATTCTAATTCAAACGGCGTCACGTGGAGTAACCCTTGTTGGACTTTGGACTGTCAGAGATAAGGATCTTTGAAACGCAAGTGCTATTTTTCCACTACGGGGGATAAACCAACCTAACGCCATCTGTACACAAGTACTTAAGTAATAGGTGATAAAACATTTTTTAAATAAGACACTGCGTCAGTAAACAATATAAAACCATACCTACCCACAGAATCCACAGATCACCGACATACCTACGTCATATATTTCTTTCGCCAGCTTTTTTATGGGCTATTTTAGAAAATGTTATGAAAATTATTATTTTCTAACAATCCAAAAAGAACTGTTTATAAAAGTATCGTCGGAATAAACGAAGCGAAGTCGTCTCACCAATGTTATGCAAATATTGTATTTCCATATTTTCACGGTTTTGTAGGCCTTCTGTTTCGGTCATTACCTTCATTATGTTATATGAATACTTGCCTGAAATAATCTTAAAAGAATAATTTACTTACCTAATGTTTTTATTTTGAATAATCTCCAACTTGGACTTGGGCTTGTTATCCTTATTAATTTTGAAGGTCAAAATCACGTCTAAATATATCAAAAATGTTACTTACCTATACCTGATACTTTTCGATTTCATTGCTAAATAATGATCTATTATTTTTTTGTGCCCTAAATTACCTTCTAAACTTTAAGATCATATTCAAATCGAAGGCCAATAACATTAGATTAGGATCCTATGAGAGTAAAATGAAAAACAATTGAAACATAGCTATTAAAATTACTCATAATAATTAATTACTACACAACAATAACAAGTTCCTTCATCTCACCATATCACTAACACCGAATCGACAAGCTTAATTGTATATTGATTAATAATAAATCGAAAAGAATCTTACCCGAAAACAACTCGATCCTTATCGGGTCCCCGTCAGTTAATTACCGAAACTGTCACTGATAAATAACTACAGGTATATTAAACTGTTGATAATGGGAGTTTTTCGTGTCACAAAATTTGTGGGGGTGTCTTTTTAGCAACAATTTTTTTGGGACGAGCGCACGCGACACGTCCGCCTTGCGAGAGCACCGCGCGGGACTGGTATGGCTGGCCAGACATGCGCTTCGGGAAATCGATGTGGAAATGGCGAAAAATGCTTCTGTGGGACTGAGCTTGTAACTTCTTTTGCATTTACCCTTGTTTTGACAACCTTTTTTTCAATAATTTCTTAATTATCTAAACAATAAGTTATTGGCCACAGAATGTTTAAAAGAAATATAAAAAGTGAAGCCTAAATCTTTGAATGGTTTAGTAAGCATATCGAAGCTCATTTTCTTACTAATAAGAAAGTACAGTCGGCTCGCAAAAGATAGCGTTATCCCATATTTGAGGCGACGGCCCCTAGGGACTGAAACTGCTGAAAGTGGTAACGAAGTCGTAATAAAAACAAATGGCCTGAAACGGAATTTCCCTGAAAGTAGGTCATATATTGTTTGTTTTCTGAAGCGGTACAACACTGGGATCTTTATTGGAAATGAGATGTTGAAATTTTCTTTTTTATTTCGCGATATAGGTACATATTAAAAAGCTACACAGAAAACTGTCCTGATGAAGCGCCTGGGAGTATTATGCTGGGAGAGCTATGCTGCGCCGAGTAAGGGATACCCAATACGGGCGAAGGGAAAATGTTGACAGCACTTGCGACTCCACTAGTATTGACATCCATTGGCAGCGGAAGTCGCTTATTATCGAACTTAGGCTTAGGTGAAATTCGTGGTGAATTCTGTTTTGCCCATTGAGCTTTGAAGCGGAAAAAATAAACTTCTAAGAAAAAATTAAGAAAAGTGAACCACGGTGTATTCCCTGTTGGATAAGACATTCTGTCCTTTTTTAGACTAGGTTTGAAGAGTTCTTCTTTCACAGTAGACAGCGGCATTATTCAATCAGCCTATCGCCGTCCACTGCTGATCGTAGGCCTCCCCAAAGAGCGCCAACCTTTTTTTTTTGTTGATGAATGATGACCCAGTGAAAATGCACCTTATGCACGCTGGGCTCTCCTCCGGGTTACATCTCTGCTAATCAGAGACAGTCCAGATGCATAGACAATAAAAACACTGGGGCGTTTCCATCCCTCGCCCAGGAAACACTCAGGACCGGGGTGAGGATTATCACAGAGGCTTCATCTGTCGCCCGGTCAGAACGAAGAGGCTCGCCAGCTCGGTCTCTCTTCCGCTCAACCCGCTCCCGGGTAGCACCCACACTGATGGAAGCAGTGTTAGCACCACCGAGAGGAGGACTGCGGCCACCCCTCCCTGCATATATACTGCTGGTTGCAGTGCAGTGCGAAGCCGGTCCGTCGGGTGTGCATCCTTCGGCTAACAGGTAGGTAAGCAATCCACGAATGAATTACTACCCGCCATTGCCCAGGAAAAACCGTGCCCCGTTGTAACCGTTTCTGCCTAATACCAAGTTGGAATCAGGACAGAACTGATTACCAGCAGGGCAACTCGAGGAGGTGCACCTGAGTCCCCAAAAAAAGAGCTCCAACCTACCCAGGCCTGTACAGTCTACATCCAACGCACACCAGCTCAAATTGTTACTCCATCGCGTCAAAGACGTCCAAGATTACGTTTTCCCACTATTATTCGTCATCATCATCAGTCTGTATGATGATCCCACTGCAGAGTATAGGCCTCCTCCTGTGCTCGCCACTCGCAACGGTCCTGTGCCAGCCTCATCCAGGTCTTACCCACCGTTCTGTCTATGTCGTCAGAACATCTGGACAATGGGCACTACTATTGCCCCTGTAATACCTATTGATGTGACTTCTATGAGCAGTTACTATTTAAGTATCATCAGATGGGCCGTATGCTCGTCTGTGTATTCCAACAAAAAGAGGCCAGTGAGGAAGATGGATGTCGATGATGATGAGACTAGGATGATGGATCTAATTCCAACTCTAGGCAACCAGGAGTACTCAGAAGAAGCATGGTGAATGTGAAACACAGTTTTAGACGCAAGTTTTTCGGGTTATATTTAGCCTGTTAGATTAAATGCATGAATGAATAAAATAAAAAGATTTATTTAGTGCTTATACAGGTTACAAATCATATAAGAAAAAAAAACATAATTTAAACAAATCAAGCACTAAAAGGGCTTCCACTCAGCGTGATGCCGAGGTGCCGCCACTGGGCGCACCACTTTAATTTTGAATTTGAACGATTACTTTATTTGGCACAATACAAAACAAAGAAACTTAATTCGAAACATAACCTAGGCATAAATAATAAAAAGAAAAGTAGGACAACATTATCCCCGTATGTGAAAAACCGGCGGCCGCTCAGCACTAGTCGGTGCTGATCCAAGAGACCAACCCCGACGCTGATTTTCACCGACTGCCTAAACATTATTGCGCATCTGTTCCATATCTATGTAACAGTTGCATGTATAAAATGGAGATTGAGATAAACAAAAAAGAAATAAATAATTGAACAGATGCGCAAATTAAGTTAGTCTTAAAACCCGCGATTGCGATTGGAGTAGTGTCAACGGAATCCGTAGGTCGATAAAAAGAAAAACACCGGCGATTTATTGAGTGACTGTGACTTTGAATGACTTCGACTGTTGGCTATCCACTTTTTCCAATAATTTTTAATTCTGCGGAGGGTACTTAGTAGATCGAGTCCTATCGTCTGATGTAATTCAAAAGTTTTAAATTAGTATTTAGTGGGTTTAGTGTACAAATTTGGTGTTGTCTTGTGCAGTGAAGTACCAACCGCAAAGTGTTATTATTATAAAAATGGTAGGTTGATAAAGCACTAAAAACACCTGCGATTTATTGAGGAATTGAGATCAACCGAGACTTTGAATGACTTCGACTGTTGACTTCCCACTTTATTAAAATATCACTTGACATTGGCAAGTTATTCTTTAAGGGTAGAGCCATTTTTTATGTGATAGGTTACAGACGAGCAGACTGATCACCTGATGGTAAGCGATGGTGCCGCCCATGGACACCCACAACACAAGTGGAGTCACAAGTGCGCTGCCAACCTTTAAACCCCCCTTTCCGCCGGATTGGGCCTCCGGTATCCTCACTCACGCAGTAATTAAAAAGAAATTCACGAAGTTCTGTTGATATTGGCGAATTCTCTTCAGCTAGAGCCATATTTAAAAAAAGTTTTAATAACCTACTTATTTATCTTTCTTTTATGAGCCCTTTCATGGATATCAGTCAATAAAAAACTGATGGCTACGGCACTGATCCATAAAAGAGCTCTTCTGTAACCTGTTTTATGGGTTTAAAATAAATAAATACCTTAACAAAAAGGCTGAATAATTGAACATCCCTAATTAGTTCTACCCACAACCCGCTTCCGCCATCCGCCGTCGCTTCCCGCTAATAGCCTTGTCAAACTTCATTTCCCTGGCGTATAATTATTTTAAAACCGCCATTCGTCGGCGAGCTCGTTAGCCATCAACAAACACGGTCTAATTTATTTGTCTCCAATACACGGTAATTGGCTGATAGATATTCAAACATTGCTTGTTTTATCGATAGTTTGTTACCTAGAGACTACTACCAGTTTGTCATGTCTAAACTGGAGGTGGAAATAATTGAAAATCAAACGAACTTTCAAGTGAAGTTCGATTTCTATTATGTGAAGCTTCATTCGAAGCGATTTATAACATATTGTAGTAGCATTGCCACGCTACAGCCTAGCACGGAATTTTAAAGTAATTAATTTGATTTTTTTATTTTTTATATGGACACTCGCTTGACTCAATCGATCCAATTTCTCGGCGCACATTTGAATCTAACGCTCATTTAGTGTAAAGCCAATAGAAGTAATTTTTTATTTAATTCTATTTTAATTGAAAATTTAATCATGAACTTATGGTGTAAGCGATAATGCTTTTCACATTTTATCTGTAGGGTAGGGTAAGATATAATAAAAGAATAACTTATTAAATTGATAAGTGGGTGGGTGTATATAAATCGCTTCGAATGAAGCTGTCACATAATAGAAATCGAACTTCACTTGAAAGTTCGTTTGATTTTCAATTATGTTTCCAGCTTCATTCTTTGCGATTTATAACATATTGTAGATGTTTAGAGATCCTTTATAAAATGTGATCATTTAAAGAAGGTGAGATATAAAGCATAAACATAATGTATAATCTCTTTATTTACAGGAATGAACTTAGTGCTGTTACAAGTAAATTACTACCTATGTGACGATAATATTGCTCTTGCATATTGATTATTTTCCTGAGAAATTACATTTTTATTATAATATTTGGCAAATATAAGTGAAGACTGAGACCACCCTGCAGTCTTCCTAATGATGTCTAATCCGACTCCAAGTCTGCTGGCCGAAGAAGTGGATGCATGGCGTGTACTGTGTGCAGTAAAAATAGATGTATCGATACCACTATTTACAAGAATATCTTTTACCCAATGACTCATTCTCTGACACGATATTTTATTGTGTGGTTTTTTGTAACTAATAAATAAAAAATTACATGTGTTCTTACGTAAACTGCTAGTTTTATTTAAATATTCCTTCAAACATCTACTAGGACATATTTCAGGTCTTTCATCATAAAATGGAAGCTTCAAAAGAGGTTGGAATGATTTAGGATTTGATGTTTTGATTAGGTCTGGAATTTTTATAGTTATTTCTCTGTTATTCATGGAAATGTTTTCAAGTCTAATTAACGCGAAAGTTTGCATGCGATGAGCTGTAACTAAGGCCAGCAAAGTGAGAGTCTTTTTTGAAAGTGTTTCCAGATTAAGGTCTTCATTAGGCCACTTTTGGGATAAAAAATCTAACACAGTGTGGGGGTCCCATGTGAAATCATATTTTGGTTTAGTTGGCCTTAATCTGAAAACTCCTTTCATAAATCTTTTGATTCGATCATCTTCTAAATTACTTCCTAACAACAAGGCTAAAGCAGATTTATAGCTGTTGAACAGTTCCATATTTGGCTCCAGAATCAAAAACTTCAGTTAAAAAATGAATAACAATAGGTACAGACACATTTGTATAATCATAATTGTGTGAATTACAATAATCTATCCATTTCTTAATAGCACAGTTATATTGGTTATACGTGTTTTCAGACAAGGAAGAAAGCATTATATCAATCGATCTACTGGACAATGATCTTCTTAGTAAAGTTTCCCTGATAATTTCGCGGCAATTAAATGGAGACTGCGATGTAGATTGTGTGGTTGTCTGAAAGGGGAATTTAAAAGGTTAATATTAGGATCAAAATGAATGACTTTGTTAGAAACTGTAATCTTTTGAAAGAGTGGGAACCAAGGCTGAGTTGGCCAAAAAGGTACGACAATAATACCTTCTGCCTTATCATTTATAATTTTTTGAATTGTCTTCAAAATCAATGCAAATGGAGGGAAGGCGTAAAACATTAGGTCTTGCCAAGGAACTGTAAACGCATCAACAGCGCAAGCTTCGGGATCATTTTTCCAAGAAATAAAGCAAGGACATTTAGCATTTCGCCGAGTGGCAAATAAATCGATTTTTGGAGACCCCAACATACTTCTGATTTCTTGGAATGCGTAGTCCGCTAGTTCCCATTCTGTATCATTAAACTTCCTTCGAGATAATCTGTCAGCATCGCTATTATCTTTAGTATTAATGTAAGAGGCAAAAATTAATATTTTACGCTCCTCACACCATTGCCAAACCTGTCTCGTAATATCATTAAGATGAGGGAACCGTACACTGCCCATTCTATTTAAACAAGAAATTGCAGTGATATTGTCAATTCTCAATAATATTTCACAGTGAGTTAAATTTTTCGCAAATGTTTGTAAACCGAAAAAAGCTGCTCGAATTTCTAGCTCTATTAATATGTTGACTATATTCGTTATCTTTCCAAAAACCATGTGACTCTACTCCGATCACAGAATGCACCCCAACCTACTGTTGAAGCATCGGAAAATATCTCAGTACAGAAATTATTAAGACGGAATCTAGCTACGTCATGCTTAGTATGTTGTAGCCACCACTCAAAGTCCACCTTAAGTTCATTAGGTATACATATTTTCTGTTCATAAGTAGGATTTTTTAACAGACATATGTATTTGTATCGTTCTAATAATTTTGTATATAACCAGGAATAATCTAACGCTGGGCAAGCAGATATTAACAAACCAAGAAGTCTAGCAAACTCACGTAATTTACAACTTTGTGATTTAATAAATTTGTGTAGTGTATTTATAATTTTTAGCTTTTTAGAATTTGGTAAATACATAATCATATTTCTCGAATCAAATACATATCCAAGAAATTGGCAAACAGTGTTAGGTATTAAGCAGCTTTTTTCGTAATTAATTATAAAACCTAACGATTGCAGATTGTTGTTACTGTTGTGCTTATGTTATCTTCACATTCAGAGTATGTACGGCCAAAACATTGCATATCATCGAGATATATTACAGATAACAAGTTTTTAGAGCGTAAAAATTGTACTACAGGTTTCAGTATTTTTGTAAACACATAAGGGGCCGTACAAAGTCCAAACGGTAAACAATTAAATTGATATAATATATTGTTATACTTGAATCTAAGATATTTTCTCTGTGAGGGTATAATGTTTATTAAAAAATATGCATCTTTTAGGTCTACTGATGCCATATAGCAGTCTTTACTTATTAATTTTAAGGATGTTCTGTAGTCTTCTAACTTGAAATGGGATGTGTAAACAAATTTATTTAGGGCTTTTAAGTTCAAAATAAAACGTTTTTGTCCATTAGGTTTAGGTATTAAAAATACACTTGACAAAAACTCTCCTGCAATATGTTTACATCTAGAAATAGCATTGATTTCTAATAGTTTTTTAATCGCAATCTCAAAATCTAACGATTCAGATTCTGATTTAGCATAGACATTTGGTTGAGAGTCTTGTACAGGAATAGAATGAAATGGGATTATGTAACCTTGTGTCCAGGCTAGGACTGTTGGATCAGAAGTGATTTCTGCCCACATATTAGTATAGTGCCTGAGACGTTCAGCATATTTTACCTCAGATTCTCTGTGGTCTATCGGCGGTAGTGCGTCCTCGGCGGGGGCGGCGGCGGCGGCGGTGACCGGCCCCGACGGTACGGCGGGGGCTGCGTCCTGCTGGCTGGCTGCGTTCTGCCTACTGTTGATCGAATCTGCCCTGCATCGAAACGGCCAGCTGGTCTGGGATGCAGGGCTCTGGGATTTGGCCTATTCTGTCTATTCGTCACTTCTCTGTTGTTAAATTTATTTCTGTATGCTTGTGGCCGGGACTGCGTGTTTGTTTTTAATGTATCGCCAGATTTTTGTATATTTTTTGCTGTATTCAATTTTTCAGTGAGATTTTCACCAAACAGGTATTTATCTCTGTTAGTGTCGATTAATGCCCCTTTTAAACTACTATTTATTGAAGCAATAACGAAGCTACGCCGAGTTTTTGTTTCCAAGTTGTGGCTATCACAAAGCAAACGACAAACGTCGCCAATTGGTTTTAGCAATTTTTCTCTTGAAAAATTGTTTGACAATAACATATCAGTGACCTGTGCTAAAGCTGCCAATGCAGTTGCTATGTATTTTTGTTTTGACTGCAAGGAGAAATCTCGCCTAACTAGAGCGTCAGGGAGAGCTGCCTTGGCCTCTGGATTCAGTATAGGTGGCACCAACAAATCACAATTGGCGGGTATTAAATATTCACTTACTAATTTTTCTTTAGTTTCTTTGGATAAACCCTTGGCCAAAATATCCTGCCACCTAGAGGCTACTTCCTTGTGGATGTTTTCTCCAAAAACTGTATCGGGTTTTGGTGCATCGCCAAGAAGAGTCAAAATAGACTCATCTAGCTCTTCTGGAACTGAAACCGGTGCAGCAGATGCTGAGGATGGTCCTGGCTGGGGCGATAAACTGGCGACCGGTTGAGGGTCAGGTATGTGCTCTGGTGTACGCTCTGGTGTCTGTGGATAGGGCGGCCAGTCTGGCATAGGTGTTCCAGCGCCGGTCCACTCACTTGGCGGCAGATAAATCGAATCTGCTTCTTCATTTTGTTCAAGGTTGACATCATGAGGCACTAAGGGATCTGAAAAAATACATAATCCCTGTTAATCTAAGACGGAGAATACCCAGTATGGTAAGCTCGCATCGATCAAAAATTAAACGGTAAAAGCCCAGTGTGGCAGTTACGCATTTAAATGTTTGCACTTTGCAAAGGGGTTTCTGTTTTAGAATCCCAGTTTAACTATGACGGAGAATACCCAGTATGGTAAGCTCGCATCAATCATCATTTTTGCAATAAAATATGCAAAAATAGTATTAGCTTACCTAGAGGTTTGTTATTTTGCTTTTCCTTTAATTTATCCTGCAGCTTCGTAATCTTCCGCAATAATTTGTCTTCGTCCATATCTTCGTATCTTCGTTTTTTGCCCATGTTGAGAGACACTTTTTAAAATTGTAACGTAATTTGTGAGTGCCCTGAACGTGCGTAGGCTACGGCACGGAAACGCAGAATGAGCGTTAGATTCAAATGTGCGCCGAGAAATTGGATCGATTGAGTCAAGCGAGTGTCCATATAAAAAATAAAAAATCAAATTAATTACTTTAAAATTCCGTGCTAGGCTGTAGCGTGGCAATGCTACTACAATATGTTATAAATCGCAAAGAATGAAGCTGGAAACATAATAATAATAAATATTTCACAACATCACATTCATTGATCTGACTCCGAGATAGGTAGCTCAAGTACCTGTGTTACGGATATCAGAATCAACAGTGGGATTACATATAGGTATATACGCATAGATAGATAGATAGATACTCTTTATTGCACAACATACAAAACTTAAAAGCTAGGTATACAGAGATACAATGTACAATTTAGGCGGTCTTATCGCTGGGAGCGATCTCTACTAGACAACCTTCAGGTAAAGGACATTAGATAGAAGAGGGGAGGGTGGTGCAATCCTTTTGATTTTGAATATTGATTAAGTAAATTTATAGTATAAATACATATATCTAGATAATAAATAAATAAATAAACACGTTATCATACACTAATATATACTAATGTTAACTTACTATAATACAATATAACCTACACAAATTATATAAAATATACTACTATAAGGTTATAATAGAGAAGATATATTTTATACCTACAATATATGGATGGATCTGGGAGAGGACTAACGACCACGAGCGTCAATAACAGGAACGGAAGACAGGTGAAGTTAATAAAAAAGGATCAGTTGGGGAGTGGGTTTCAGTATTCAAGGAAGTGTGCTTTAACCCGAGCCTTAAAGATGATACTTTATATAATACTTTTCTTTTGTAAATACATACCTACTTATTATACATAGATAACGCCCAGACCAATACAAACAGATATGATCATGCACACAAATGTTTGTACTGTGCGGGGTTCGCCGCAACCCTTGCACCAGAGGCAGCGTTCACTACCATTGTTCCAAACGGGTCGTCAAATGATCTTGTACTCACGTTTGGCGCTGGTTCGGTGCCTTCAGATTAAGACTCCTTAACATCACACGTTATTTTGTTTCCCGACGATGAAACTGCGCGGACGTCTAGTTTTGGGAGCGCCCCTTGCCGTTTCACGGGATATATCCAGAAATCGACCGCTCGGCTCCTCGACACGCACGGAACAGTGTTAAACAACGAACAGGTCATTAATTTCACTTCTACCTTCGTACCTAAGTTAGGACTGGGAACGTAATGTTAGCTCAGTGGTTCAGAATCCGAGCATGCACCTCTAGATTTTTACCGTGCGTATTTCTACGTAAGCTCGGCGGTGAGGGAAAACATCGTGAGGAAACCTGCACGTCTTCGAATAGGTTCTGAAACGTGTAACCATGGTTAAGTTGGTCTTGTTCCCCTGTTAAAGGGTTGCAAAGGTCAGACGGCAGTCGCTTCATTGTAATTACCACTCCAAAATCAAGAATCATGGTCGAAGCGTACCCCGAGCTCCAGAGCGACAGCTTTCAGAATACCAGCGCTTTGCCAAGCAATGGCATTATGCTGAGTGGCAACTACTTTGGCAGTTAGGCTACTTTTTAGATATAGGTCACTACGTGCTATTAGTTAGGTACATTATTTTTTTTTCTCTTCTCAATTGAAACTCTGTAACATCATCGATATATGAAAAGAGTAACTACTGAGTTTCTTGCTGGTGTCTTCTCAGTAGAAATCGACATTCCGAACCAGCGGTATCTACCGCTGGTTAATATCTATTATGTACCTATTTTGACAATCACAAGTGTTCTGTGTGGACCTAAATTGAATAAAGATAATTTTATTGGCCATAAAACACAGTACATACAGCAGTAGACAAGTACATGGAAAACAAAAAACAACAAAATATAATAGGACATGACATTGGTTTGTGGCCAACAAGGCGCAGCCTCAGCATTTACTGCAGCAGCCAGTAACCACAGCAGCGCTGATTTTCTGGCTGAGCCTTGGGCGACGATCGTGCAACTAGGAATTACACGCTAAGATGAGGACTGGGTAGGAGCGATGGTGGCTCAGTCAATAAGAACGCGCCTTCCTTACGGCATGTAGTATGTGCATATTTTGCTTCTAGCTTCAGATCGGCGGTAAGGGAGAACATTGTGAGAATTTTCCGATGTTAGAATAGTTTCAGAACTTTCACTTTCGCAGATGTAATGAAACGAGTGGCTCACTTAAAGTGGGTGTGGGCAAGACATGTCGCCCGCAATGAAGCATCTTGGTGCAAGCGTCTTCTTGAGTGGAAGTCATGAGGAAATAAAAGCACTCAAGAAAGACCACAGGTGTGCTGGAAAGACGAAGTGAAGAGGGTTGTTGGGTCGAACTGGATGCAAAAAGCTCAATGCTGGAGATAATGGAAAATGCTGAAGGAGGCCTACACTCAAGTAGTTGAAATCGGCTAAATAAATTTTCTGCCTCGTACGACAAAGCTATGGAATGAACTATCATTGCCGCACCAATACCACCAGGAGCCCAATTCTCGTGCTCGTGACATTTATTATCACACGACATATATCACTAAAACATAGTTTTTTTTGTATGGTTTTCAGGTGATATCCGCCATGTTTTCAAAATATCACGATCACGAGACTTAGGCTCCAGCAAGCCTTCAAGAAAAGAGATTCTTGTTAAAAGGTCGACAGCGCAATTTCTGGTGTGTCAGGTGTCCAGGGGCGGCGGTAATCGCTTACCATCAGGTGATCCGTCTGCCCCCCATTTCAAAAAAAAGAAGAGTTGAAGAAAGCTTCCGCCACGAGAGAAGTCCCGCGGAAAAACTCGGACTAAAATTTAAGATTCCTTATGTCTATAAACATAAAGCTCAAAATTGTATGTTGATGGCGATTCCAGCGCGCTGTTCACGGGAACGCCTTTGGTGGCAGACTCTAACCATAATTCAGATGCGCTCATTCTTATGCACAAGGCTACCACCGCTCAATAAGTTTGAATAAAAGTCATAATTTCGATATCAATGTATTTATTGTTAATATGCATGGTGGCTCACAGCGACTACGACTCTAATGGAAGATATTACGTACACTTACAGTAGTCTGCGATGCGCGTGCGGCGAGTTAAACACACATACGATTTTCGACTTTATATCCTTGTTATTCCTTGTTGAAATTACTTGTAAAGTCATTTGTTAATTATAGATTACAACAAGAACAATCCGTATTTCTAAAGAGTATACATTTATACAGGGTGTGTATAAATTACTATATAATTTCTGATATAATTTATACACTATTGCTTGATACGCGAGACAGCTAGTTCTATGCATTTCCTATGTCTTTTTATTATTTTCTGCGGTCCCGAGTATCAAGCTATGTTGGACAGACTATATTAGTAACTGCCAATTTTGTAGGTATCATTCATTACGCAAATTTACATGAATGGAAAAATGGAAAATACACGTTTTTAAAGTACCTTGTCCAAACAGTTCACCTAATCTCTGTATTTGCTTAGTTCAGATACCCAACATAAACATATTTTCCATGGTATAAATAGGTTTTCAGTTTATCAATTTTTACCGAAAATAAAAAATAAAATTTAATATTTGAGTCGTAACTCGTGTGCAAAACGGCACGGTTTTTTTAAAAAAATAATCACACACTAAACGAAAGTGATAGTCACATTCGTTTATAGTGTGTGACCCAAAAGAAAATATCCTCGCCTTTCATTTATTTTTGGTCCAATTATGAAAGTACCGGCCATAACAAATATTGGTGTATTTTGTTAGGACTTGTCCCCCAGATGTTCAAATGTCAACATTTGGCAAACATTTGTTGATTCACTGAAAATGTATGAAGATGTTGATTTTTGACCTCAAATAAACCCAAGGATAATGAACCTACAGCTTTGATGCCATAGTAGTAAATACTCAGGGGGACAAGTCCTGCAGAATACAGCAAATATAATTCTGGACGCCACTTGGACCAAAAAAGAGGCATGTACAAAAATAGACTCAAAAATCAAAAAAATGCATAAGCTTGTACACAGCACGATATGCTCTATATTTAATTTATTTTTTATTTTATTTGATTTTACAAATCGACCTAAAGAGCAAATCTTCCGCACCTACAAACTCATAACTATTTTTTTCCTATAATGCAGGATTTTTTTTCTTTTTTTTTCTTTTCATGTATTTTTTTATTAATTTAAAAACTGTTGTAACTCGTCGTACTATCAAATGGAAATAAAAACAAAAAAAAAATATTTATTGTTAATTTTATTATTTTATACAATTGTTTCAGCGCCAATCGCAAGGCAGACTACTTACCACATAATATATTGAATAATTACACACTATAATGCGATTACAATACAACAATTTTATGCTCGCATACCCGACGACAGCCGCTGAACAGAACGCGCTACAAACGAAGTCGGTGGGTGAAGCTAGTCTAGTAAGTCTACCGTCATCGGGTACCATACATTTATTAAATTTTAATTATAGTAATTTATCTTTTAAAACTGCACATCTCGTTTCATTTTTAAAATGTCTCCCAGCCAGACAAATTTAAATGAAGGTTTTTAAAAACTATACATCGTGCTTTTTAACCGCCTTACTGCCTTATCGAGAGCATTGTACTGATGAAAACAAACATTTTTCACCTTCCCAAAAGTAATGAGCTGATTGGTGCAAATTGTACGAGTAGGCAATTTTTTTTTTTTTGAATTCAGACCCTTTCCACCTAAAGTTATTACCGTACTAAACCGTTAAAACGGGCTAGCACGAGTTTTGTTCCGGGACTATCTATAGTTCGCGATTTGTAATAAGGGGGCAAGTATCTTGGGGGGAAATGTTTGTTTTCATCAATATAATGCTCTCGATAAGGGAGTAAGACAGTTAAAGAAGCACGATGTATATCCACCAGGTGGCGCCACATACGAAAGGCATGGAACTAAGAAAAACGCTGATGCTACGGAATGCGCCATTTCCACGGAAAAAAAAAACATAACCACAGAGCAGGTGGTATACAACGAAACCCCATCCCTTCGGAACGAAACGCACATGCGTGTGCGTTTCGTTTGTATGCGACAAGTATATTCTCGTTCATTGGGGAACGCTTTCGTTGTAAGCCTTCAGAATTCATCTCAATAATCCTCCAACAGATTATGGCTAAGGCGGCCAATCTCAACGATCAGCCACGCGCGCAGGATATATTATAGTGCTCAACAACACAAGTGCACTCTTTATTCCCTTACCCTCATATTCCGAAGGGACACTACTACCGGAGACCGCAGCGCAGGACCAACCGCTTAACGTGCATTCCGAGGCATGTTATCAATCTTATAAGCAATTCATATTATAAGGGTTCTATGGAGTAAGAAAACCACTAGCACAATAATATGTACTTTGGGCCTGCTCGGAAAAAAAAATCACAACCGAATCTAGGTATATCCCTGCCCTTTTCACACCGCGCTTTGTACAGTGTCCTACGTGTCCAGTTCGCGTGCATATGGTTGCACCTTTCGACTATGCCGCGCCATCTTGTGTATAAAAGCTTTGAAGACACCCTCATAATTTTCATTTTATTTTTATTTATTTGTATCTAACTTATCTATTCTATTATATTGTAATCACACTTAACAGATTTACAAATAATATCGGAAATAACACTTAAATACCTATTTATCTATACATCTCCACCGCCAACAGATCCTTCGGTTTCTACTTACTTTTTTACTATTTATATATTAATAATTGTGATAAACAGATTTACAGTGTAAATAAATAATGAGACACTATGAAACATTTAACTTTCCTTCTACTTACTAATTTTAATTGAACTATAAAATAAAATTGTTCATATATTTTATTTGAAATGAGTAAATGAACAGATTAAAACGAAGTGGTTTATTTATTTTAATTATGTTCATTTATTTAAAAAGCTAAAAGTACATTTAAAATTGGATGCGTTAAAACGCGTTTAGTCAATTCACGTGTTAGAAGCGTTTATAAAACGCTAAAGGTGGAAATAAAAGACACGTTTTTTTCCGCTCCAAAAAGAAAATTTCCCCAAATTTTTTTCTAAAAACGCCGTCGAAGTTATTTACCTTAAATTTATATTACCCTTATCATTTTAATACTTGGTCTCTCCTTGCTGAATTTAGAAAGCGCTACGCAAGAAAGAGACAATAGTTTATAATTATTAAGTATTTTATAAATTTTAAGACTTATAAATTTTAAGACTTATAAATAGGAGAGCGAGAATTAATAACGCTGTATCTATTATATTACAAGCGTCTAATAAGAAATAACGCGTGGGAATTAATATTTTGTCACGCGGAAAACCCGTTTTACGAAGCGGAAAATCCATTACTATTATGGAAAACACTATTTACGAAGCGGAAAATAACGCGCCGTGTATTACCACATATTCTTACAAAGTTACGCCGAGAGCTCTACAAGATTGTTCCTTGTTAATCAGTAGACAAGAGTAAAAATCCAATAACAACGTCACTATTCAAAAATATTCAACAGTAAATCAAATTACCCTGTTTAGAAGACATTGTATATCTTAATAATTTTGTCCTCAGCCTTTCAATGATATTATTTGTTTTTAAATTTTTTATTCATTTTATGTTGACTGGGAATCATTCATCTGCCAGAAAGAAAAAAGGACGATCACAAAAAGATATAAAAATCAGTAAAATAAACGTAAAAGTCATCTCTATAAAACGCAGTCTTTTGAGTTAAATACTGATTTATACGAATAAATAAAAGATATATACTTCAGATCTATTTCTGAAGAAGTAACCACAGATAAGACGCAGATCGGGGTACATTTTTTCATACAGGATATTTTTTAAGAACTTTTTTAATTGCTTCTTCTGAAACCTCCAGCTAAATTATGCTCGCAACCATTGAATTTCAGTGCAACTGATGCAAAACAACCATAGGACGAAACCTGTTAAAAACCGTTCAAAGTGTTCCAAGTGCCTAGATTTCATCTTTATGATTAAGTATGAGAGAGAATTAAAATAATCATCTAAGTTTTTACTCACTTGCACTACTTGTAGGAAAATTGAAATTTTGCTAGAGATTACAAATAAACAAGTATTTCAAACACAAAGAATTTGTTTATCGGTTGAAAAACATTGTCACCTAATACAATGGACTTGAAGTAGCTTTTTTGCATCTGCAAAATCTGCTTAAAAGTTCAGAAAGTGACACTACATAATATACGACATACAACAGTTTTGCAAACATTATTTTCTAACACTCTAAGTTGAATATCAATCGAAATTTTTCTTTCGGTACTTTGACGTATACCTGTCGCTATCGGTTCCTCAGAAACAGTTCCTCAGAGACAGAAGTCATAATAAAAATACATTTCAAATCATCAACAGACGAATATTCCCAATCAAATAATACACTAATTTGCTAAGGGTTCTAGTTAATACAGGGTTTTAAACAAAAAATACTCAAAATGCGAAAAAAGCAAAATAAATACTTACGAAAAGTGGAGATAGACGGATAGTTGTGATGACCGCATTTAACCTTAAGACTAGGGAAATATTTATTGTTCTTAATAATTTATTTTCATTTTTACATGTCATATTTTTATTCAGGGGGTGAATTCTGGGGATAAAAAAACTTGGAAGTAATAAAAAAAAAAAAGTATCATTATTCGACTCAAATAGGTATAACTTTTAACTGTCAAAGAAAATACTTAATTTTTCTTACAGAAAGAACATTCCTTTTTACATTTCCTTTTTATTTAGCTTTGAATGCCCCCTTACATAAATAGGACATGCAATGAGGGTTCGTTAAGATTTAGATGGAAACGTATTATGTCAGTTGCAATCGAGTACTCCTTGATATTTGACATGACATTAATTTGACACCAAATGTCAAAATTAGACAACAGTCAACCAAACTTGTCTACAGTGCGACAAGGTTTGTCCGATAGATATTTAGATAGATACTCTTTATTGCAGAAATGGTCATAAACAAATTCAATCGGCCCATCCTATGTTTTGGCTGAAAAAAATAGACAAAGATAGTAATTTTAAAATTGTTACATTAGTGTCGTGGTACCCTTGTGATATATTTTCTATATTTAAAACTATTAGCCAATAAATGCAGATTTTATTTAACAAAACAGAGATCCAAGGACCAGACCAGGCAATAGTTATAATTTGGCGTAACTGACATCTAAGTTCCACCATCAAACAAATACCTCTCCAAATACCCTCATCACATGAGACATTTTAATAATTATAAAACGACACAAAAAGATTACATTGCATATAGCCTACACAGTAGGAAGTCAAATAAAATACTCTTACAAATAGAAAGATGAGCCAGTCACCAAGAAGTTTCCATTCCAATATGTTCTAAATTTTTTCCAATACTTTAACACGATGATATTTTCCTCCTTGATTTTATTAAAGTAATGGAAAATAAATTATTCAACTTGTCTAAAGCTTGATTTTGCAAGACTTGATTTAATCTTGACACCAAACATTTT
The DNA here is from genome assembly GCA_019059595.1 of Marasmia exigua. NCBI lineage: Eukaryota > Metazoa > Arthropoda > Insecta > Lepidoptera > Crambidae > Marasmia > Marasmia exigua. Next base: position 1,874,587 of record CM032485.1, on the reverse strand, counting down.
GGAAAATATTTGGTCATAATAATATGGCAACTTTGGTGCCAAAGAACAAAGGCACAATTACAGTTGTGGAAAACTGTTGCCTTTATTCTAACAAAGGTGCGATATGTTATATGTCAAAAACCGTTTTTTTTTTAAAGGAAAAATTTTGAATATGGTGGAAAAGAGCGTACATTGGTGACTATTCGAGAAAGAAAATGCGAATAAAATGCACAATACAGATCGATATTCTAAAAGGAATTATTCATAAACAGGTTAAAATTGAACAAAGAATAAGAATACATGGAAACTACTTTACTTTCCATTTATTTTAACAAATATAACCAAGACTTTAGTTATGCAGTTTTATTTTTGTTTGACTGTGACGTAAGTGTTTTATTTTCCTATTAAATGTTAATGAAACGTTTTATGGTGTTATAAATTGTCATAATCGCATAAACCCCCCAGATGGCGTGCTGTTGGACTGAGGTTTAACTTCAATAGCATCGGTTGTTTCGTTCCGTCAAATTGACATTTTGACAGATCACGTTCAAAACTAACTTTATAAATGTTACTTCTATCCAGTAGATGCTGTGCTATAGCATACCGTCTAATGGATTTTTCACACGCATCCCCATTTATTTTAATTCATTAGTAAAATTTATTAAACAAGTTTTATGAAAATTTTATTAATTTGGAACATTTATTTCCTTTATATTCTTATTCCATGTAAATAGTGACATCATAACGCGTACTTACGACTACATACAAATTACATTACATTTCCGAAAAACTTTTCTTTTATCGAAGCATCATAAAATTCATTGTTTTAATTCTCTTTCTGAATTAATTTCGATGCGCCTGCTAATTATCTAAATGCGAGCTAACATTGGCCCGTTTATTTTTAAAATTTTAGGTTAATTAGTATTTAAACTAAGTAGTTTCATATACATGAGACATGGCACTGCCTGTCTAAAGAGTTTGAATTCAGGCGAAGTATTTTCATTCTAATCGAGTTTTTTTTTCTAAATATTTTTAATCAAAATTTAAATTCGGTATTTCACCGTGCAGCCCTTACTATCACTTACACGTTATATTCAAATTCTACTTTAAAATATACATTAATCAATAGAAAATATTAACTTTTTGGCATATTTCATCGTGGTTACACGAGTATGTAACGTATATACAGAGACGTAAGGTTGTTTTTGCCACGCCTAAACTAAATATTGCAACCACCCTCAGTTAATTAGCCCAAATTAAGGAGCCCATTTAAAATTTGCCAGTATTTTGGTCTTTACCTAACTCCCAGTGAGAGACTAGGACAACAAAACACGATTTTGGCATCCCGAAACTGCGTTCATTTTGAAGTCCTTTTTGGGACACTTATCACTATAAAATTTTAATCATACAATAGGAATAGAGTGAAAAGTATCTCAAAAACGCTTTAATGAAATGATGCTGAAATTTTCGTTCTGATTAAAGGTTAATAATATATTTCGGACAGTATACAAAGTTACCATCATCCTTAATAATTATTAATAAAAACAGACATTAACATCTGTTTTACTATATTTTAACAACAAAATCCATCTTTTAATATATTCAATAACAGGGAATAATACTTATACTAACATAGCCTTCACTGGTGGCGACAAAATAGTAGGGAAATAATGACTAGTGGTTGAAAATGGAAACTTTTGACATCTGTCAAAAATAGACAACAGTGGCGCGATCTATGTGTAGTTATGAGTATGATTCCCTAATTTAATGACTTTAATGATGACAAATTATGAAGAAGTATGGGGGAACAAATACTAAATGACGCACTTTACGCCCAAATGGGTTATGTGATTTTGACTTTATATTGTTGAAACAAAGCTCCATTTTAGCTACCCCATCATTAATATTTAAGTTTATAGACAATATTATTTTTGTTCGTAAATAACATAAATAGGTAAGATTGTACCAAAACGTACAATCTGACATTGCACCATATGACTATGTTACTTTAACTTCTCGTGTTTTTTTTATACAGTGGTGGAGACTAACTCAGTAGGAAGCATGTGGCGTGAAATTTATTATACATTGTTGTAGATGGTTCCGTTTGAAATTGGATACGGGACATTTGCCGTAATAAATATGGTTACTAAGTTATAGGACACAAGTCGTTAGGTAACAGAAACTGGTCCATATGCAGTAAGTTTTACGAGGAAAATGCACAGAGAGTCGCACAAATATTCAGTGTTTATTTTCAGAGGTATAAAAAATTGTGATAGGACAAGTACGGACGTCGCTGACTTCTCTAATCAGACAATTCCATACCATTTCACACTAGCAGATTTTTTTACAAGCGTTTATTTAACTTGCAATGTACGATAACAGAGAATAAAAAGGTTCGTCATCTTAAGGTAAATTTTAACTTGCACGGCAAGAATCAGTTATACCAACATACCGTTTTAAACAGATCTGCCAACCTTCTTTAAATTGTCTTTACATCAGAAGGAATCAATGTTGCTACAAGCAAATTTGAATTTTCTGTTCTAACAGTAATGCATAATTTTCTGTGCAACAGGTATTACTCTGACAAATTTACGAAAGGTAATAATTGCTCATACCGTATTAAACGAATCAATTTGAAAACTGACGAACCTTTTCGTTTTTTTACTATACTACATAGGTATAGTCAATATCATATTTGTTCGGGAGAAATCTTGCAAGCAAATCTAGAATACAAGTTGTATGGAAGATTGCCGCTACTGAAAATAGACGTCTCAAATTTGATCAACCAATTGTCCAGAAATCTAATTAAAAACAAAACCACCCACAACCTGCCAAATCGAACAAAATACTTAGAAGAATTCATGCACCTTGCGAAATACCGAGAACCCTCATCATTTCTTCGCCTTAACCGTGACGTAGGTTGGCTCCTCCCCCTCCTTGGGCGGGCGGCGCGCGTGCGCGGGGCGGGGCTGCGCGTTGGGCTGCGTGTTGTGCGCGTTGTGCGCGTTGTGTGTGTACTGTGTGTTGTGTGTGAGCAGGAGGGGGAGCGGGCGTCGGTCCTTATGCACTGACGCGTAGATGGGCGGCGGAGGCGGGTGCGAGGCCGTGTCTCATGTTTGCAACGCCGTGTTTATCTCGCGGTGGATTGTTGTCTAAAATAAATAAATATATTTATTTTTTATTATTTATTTATTCTTTATTGCACAAGAAAGTAAAGTACAATTGGCGGACTTAATGCTATACAGCATTCTCTACCAGTCAACCATTAGGCGATGCAGAAATATGTATGACGGCTAACTAAATTTATATCCATAAACATACATGTGAGTAATATATAATATGATTAAATATACATACATAACCATACAATACAATAAACCTACTTATACTACAATTAACTCGTAAAAAAAAAAACAGAAGCGACGAATACCGAATATATTTATATAACATCTCGTATATTGACCTGATTCTGTACTACACGGGACAGTCACGAGAGCATGAGACCTATTTTTGTCTTACTTGTATGACTTAGCGTCATCGCATGCGCCTACTAAGTCACATACAGCCGATTTTCCTTATTTTTAAATCATTCGATTTCGATGTGCTAATATAATACGATACATTGACATTCTAACCCTTCCATGCAGAATTTTACAAAAAACTGATAACTTCCGCATTGCATACAGAAAACCATTGACTATTTGTTAAATATGATAAATCTTTGCTTTTTTTCACAAAAAAAACTATGAATCAAGTCAAAACCAGAGTTTTAAAATTATAATAATTTTAACAACTATTTTGACATTGCTTCTACCTCTCGCTTTAAGACAGTCGACCAAGGAGTGGGTGCGTTGCTGACGAACGATTTAAAAACCGGAATTTCGTATGTCGAAGGAAAATCAGTAAAAATCGTGCGCTCGTCTCTTAACGTGCTTTCCAAGGCAGACTCACAGACTTCGGGCTGAAACTGAGAATTTCTTAAAAGAAAAACTCAGGTACAGGGATAAATAATTTACCTATCCTTCAAACAGACATAGATCCTAGAAATCTCGCCCAGGGCGCTAGTAGTGTTATGTTCCTTGGGGAAATATGATTATTTTTATGCCCTTGAGAAGTTTCTGGGGTATTCAATAAGTCACGGAGTATATTTTGCGCAACATATAGGCAGGATACTCACCAGCTCCTCAAGTTGTCGGGCAAGTTGATCGTTGAGGGCCTGTATCACTTGCCTCTGGCCGTCCTGCGCAGCTAGAGCCAGCTCCAGTTGGCTCTGAGCCAGTTTAGCCTCTGCGTCCTGTAAAGTAAGGAACAATTTTGCATCTGTTGTAAATTGATTAGGAGTTCAGTTCCTACTACGGTCATAAAACTTATTGGTCCAGTCCACACACCCACCATGAGGCCACATGAAGCTTTAGGAGCTAGAGGGGAAGTTGAACAGGCGACGATGGTAAGAGATTGCCACCGCCCATGGATGAAAAAATCGCATGCATAACCATGACATGGTAGGTAATCAGAAAACCGTTTTTCTAAAGACATCTCATACATTCACCTGATTGACTCCGCGTTCGGCAGGTGCCATTCTAAGGTTTTAAATTAGTATCTACTAGCTTTTGCCCGCGACTTCGTCTGCGTGTAATTCGAATAAAAGCAAGGTCTTATAGATATCTTTATAAATTATAGCCTATGTGTTATTCTGATCTATAAGCTACATTACTGTAAAGTTTCATTAAAATCCGTTTAGTAGTTTTTGCGTGAAAGAGGAACAAACATCCATCCATACATCCATCCAAACAAACTTTCGCCTTTATAATATTTAGAACACCGGCGTTTTATTGAGTGACTGTGACTTTAGACTGACTTCGGACTGTTGACTACCCACTTAATTTTTACCAATAAGTTTTTAACACAATACTGAGAACAGGAAAGATACCGAAGAGTCTTTGTCATTCAAACATCATTTTGCTACATAAAAAAGGAAATAAGGCCGACATTAATAACTACAGGCCTATAAGCCTTATATCAAATATTTACAAAATATTTATTAAAATTATACTAAATAGAATAACTCGTGAGTTGGATTTGCATCAACCCCCTGAGCAAGCTGGTTTCAGGTCAAAATTTTCAACCACAGATCATCTACAGACAGTAAACCAAATAATTGAAAAAGTCAACGAATTTAATAAACCCTTATATATCGCTTTTGTAGATTATACTAAGGCATTTGATAGTATAACACACCATTCAATATTTTCGGCACTCTCACAACAAAACATACATCCAACGTACATAAAGCTCCTCCAAATAATCTATCATAATAGTACGGCAAATGTCAAACTGCACTCCCTTGGTCCTACTTTTAGCATATTAAAAGGTGTCAAGCAAGGCGACCCGCTTTCACCCAAGCTCTTCACAAGTGCTTTACAAGGAGTATTTAAAAAGCTGGAAAGCACCTGGACCACGAAAGGTATCAATGTGGACGGGATTCAGCTGACGAACTTACGCTTCGCTGACGATATCGTTTTGTTTTCGAACACATCTGCGGAACTCGAAACCATGCTCGAAGAACTGAGCGCGGCAAGTCTTGAGATTGGACTGAAGATGAATAGGTCAAAAACAAAGCTTATGACCAATAGCACGAATAGTAACATAATGGTTGATGGGCAGTTAATAGAATACGTCGATGAGTACATCTACTTGGGCCAGATAGTCTCCTTCCACAATAGGCAAGAAAAAGAGATCGAACGCCGAATCCAAAATGCCTGGAAGAGCTTCTGGTCCATGAAAGCGTACTTGAAGGGAGACCTCCCTCTGACACTTAAGCGCAAACTCATCGACGTCTGCATTTTGCCCATCCTTACTTACGGTGCGCAAACCTGGTCGTTGACAGAAAATCAGAAGTCCAAACTCAAGATTTGCCAAAGAGCTATGGAGCGCAGCATTCTGGGGATCAAAAGATCAGATAGAGTGCGCAACTCTGACATACGCTCCAAGACGGGAATCGCGGATGTGGGACGAAAAACTGCGAAGTTAAAATGGGAGTGGGCGGGCCATGTATGCAGAATGAACCCTAAAAGATGGACAAAAATCGTCACCCTATGGCAACCGACCGATGGACGTCGACTACGCGGCAGGCCCAAAAAAAGATGGTGTGACGATTTCAATACGTATGTCCAAGAATGGCAAGTAAAGGCATTGGATAGGGAGGAATGGAGAGACTTGGGGGAGGTCTTTGCCCAGCAGTGGGACTTTACAGACTAAATAAAAAAAAAAAAAAAAAAAAGTTACTTGACTTTGGCAAGACATCTTCGGGTAGAGCCATAATATAAAAAAAGAATATGTCATTCATTTCGCGATTCTCTATCTCCAAATATATTGTAATACGTGTCACTGGATGGCGCCACTGCGAAAGCCAATAATAGCGCATGCTGTTTTAACTGTTGTGCGTGCCTATTGTATTGTTACACATTCAATATTTTTATTTTTCCTCTTTCCGTGTCAACGTTCTACACTGGCCCCTCTGTTTTCCTTTTCATGGTCCTTCGAGCCGCCTTAAGTAAAACAGGAAAGATTATAAGACCTGTAAGAGCTTCAGGTACTGGAAGAGACTGGGAAGAAGTAGTGTCGGTTCGACCGATGTGATGATCTCTTGTTTCGGAAGCCCTCACATTTGGCCAGCGTATCCAGTGGAGTAAGTCCTACCTACTTCTTCTTCCTAATAGGCCGGGAACGTATCTGCACTCCATCTTGTGTAGCTGATGTCGATGGGCGGCGGTGATCACATACTATCAGATGACCCACTTGCCCTTTTGCCTCCCTATCTAATCTATTTATAAAGAGGTAAATCCTACAGACATCGGCATCGCTTATAGGTAATCCGAAAACACGAAACGCTTGCGCGATGTAATCGACACCAAGCGCCATCTATTGGTATGAAGTGGAACTAATGTCCCTAAGTGAAGTGAGGGCGTGACACTAGTCTCATATAAAAAAAGTATGGGTGATATCTGACCTGTTCGCTCTTCTTGGACTTGGTAATCTGCGCCAACTCCTCGTTCTTTTGCGCAAGCTCCGCCTCCACCTGCGCCACGCGCTGCCGCAGCTGTTCCACTTCATTCGCTTCAGCTCCTGGAAACCGAAACATCATGATCAATGTTTACACCATAGAGTAACGAATATATACTGAGATATGAGATATTTAGAGGAAACCGACCAATACTCAACGGTTTTGTCGAGAATCAATCGATTAAATTAAATATCAGAAATCATTTTAATTGCCATATAATAAAATTCCCTTATATTCTTCCTGGACCTTTCGTTTATTTCCCGAACTTTTTTAAAATTGCTAATATGGGCAGGCGGATTTAGGTCATCGTTTCGGAAACACTATCGCGATGTAAAAATGCACAGTGACATCTACCGAAGCAACGACGAACCATCTGCTTGATTGCTTTTTAAAGCTACCTCTGCTTTTTACAAGCTCCATCTAACAAAAACCGCAGAACTATTTTTCCCATACTAAGGAAAAAAGTACTAAGTGAAATGACCCTAGTCCCCAATACTGGGGGCACAGGCATACACTCAAGCGGAGGTTTTTAGTGGCTAAGTATATTGGCTCACCAGACAGACCGAGAGTTACTCAATGGATTAGAAGCGCCTTCCATACGGAGGGTCGTGGTTCAAATCTGCGTATGCGCCTCCGGATTTTTCTACCATTAGCTCGCGTCGATGAGGGAAAACATCTTGAGGAACAGTTATTTACGGGATTTCTAACATGTACCTTATTTTAGAGTTTCCGATATTTTGGAATAAACTTACTAACTAGTAAAGTTAGTGACCAAGAAAGTTTAAAACAATATATTGCGAGGAACGCTGCACGTCTCGAATAGATTCTCGACAATATTTGAGATCATTATTCTTGTTAAACCTACTTGGGTTCCATAGACAAAGTCCACACTCTGGTTTTAAGAAGACATACTACTTGTCATTCTATGGATGTTCAATCAAGACGAAAGTCTTTAATGCGTGTGTGTTGCCAGTGATCACATATGGAACCGAAACGTGGCCGCTTACAATGTGCCGATTATGGAGGCTCAAAGTCACCCAGAGAGCAATGGAGACTATGCTCGGATTCTCCCTGCATGATCGTTTTAGAAATGATGAGATCCGCAGGAGAACTAAGGTCACAGACATAGCCCAAAGGATTGCATGCCTCAAGTGGCAATGGGCAGGGCACATAGCGAGGAAAACAGACGGCCGTTGGGGCGGAAAGGTCCTCGAGTGGAGGCCACGTACAGGAAGTCGCAGCCGTGGCAGGCCGCCTACAAGGTGTACCGACGATCTGGTGAAGATCGCGGGAATCCATTGGATGCGGGCGGAGCAGGACCGATCTGTGTGGAGAACATTGGTGGAGGCCTATGTCCAGCAGTGGACGGTTATTGGCTGAAATGATGATGATGATGGGTGTTCAATTGTCTGCTTACTTAATGTTTACTTTGCCCCACAACCGATATAAATAAATATATTCTGAATGTGAACCCGTGATCCAGTTGGTCTGATCCCCCTGTCTATGAATTGCGAGGGTCAGCTGGCAGTCGCTTTATTGTAATTACCAGACTTTTATAAATCCTCAATCATGGTCCAAGCGTACCCCGGGCTTTAAGGCGACAACTTTGGACAAAACTGAGAAGTACACGCTAAGATGAGGAGGATGGAAACAGCACTGTTTTTCGCTGTGTGAGTTTTATGTGTGTGTGTGGGTTATAGTTGGCAGAGCACTTGGGACTCTAGGATGTCGCGGATGTCTATGGGCGGCGGCAATCGCTTACTTTTTTTATGTGATAGATAGCAGACCTTTTACGACACCTCGGTAAGAGTGAGAGTGGCCTATTCTACTCTGCAAGATCATCAGCACCCGGAGAAGGAAAACTCTGCATTTATATCAAAACCCTCGCCAACCCGTCTGCCAAGCGTGGTGAGTATGGCAATTACCCCTCATGTGATTGAGGGAGGCCCGTGCCCCGGCAGTGGGGACTTAAATGGGCTGATGGTGATGTGGTGATAGCAGACCAGCAGACGGATCACCTGATGGTAAGCGATTGCCGACGCCCATGGACACCCGCGACACCAGTGAAGTCGCAATTGCGCTGGCAAATCTTAAACCCACTTTCCCCGGCTTGGGCCTCCGGTACCCTCACTCACGCAGCGAAACACAGCACAGCGCTGCTTCACGCCAGTTTTCTGTAAGGCCGTGGTATCACTCCGGTCGAGCCGGCCTATTCTTGCCGAAGCGCGGTTCTTCCTTGGTGAGTTACCTTTCCCCGCGTAATGCCGTGCGCGGGCCACCTCCTCCCTATACTGGTGCAGCTGTCTCTTCCACTCGTCCACGTTGGCGGTGCTCTCCTGCAGGGCTGCCGTCAGCCGCAAGTTGTTGCTTTTCAGGGTTGCCAGCTCCACTTCCCACTTCTTCGCGTTCGCCGAGCTGTGGGTAGATGAAATATGCTGGTTAATATTAAGTTGAACGAAAAACTTCATAAGTGCGCACACACTTATGAAGTTTTTCGTGTGCAGTCTCTCTTTTCTGACTCTCATATTAAAATGGAACACCATTGTGTCACGACCGGACAAGATTTGGGCGCAGGATGAACAGCTTAACATCCTTTTATGCCATTTTATGGTCAATTATGTTAATCTCTTTTTAATACAATACTTTGTACCGTATTTATGCAATTAAAAGATTTTTCCGAGGCACGAGCGCTACAAGACCGCTAACTTTCTGACTCCGAATATACTGAGAATTTCTTAACCGAAAATCAGGTAGAGAAACGCTTGGAACAGTGGTAGCGAACGCTACCTTTGGTCCAAGGGTTGCGGGTCCAATCTCCGCACAGTACAAACATTTGTGTGCATGATGAACATCTTTGTTTGTATTGGTCTGGGTGTTTTCTATGTATTATAAGTATATATTTACAAAGAAAAAGCATTATGTATGCTTATATGCATAATCAACAGTGGGATTGCAAAATCCCACTGTTGATTCTGATATCCGTAACACAGGTGCTTGAGCTACCTATCTCGGAGTCAGGTCAATGTATGTGATGTTGTGCAATATATTTTTTTTTTACATTATCGCGGACAAACGAGCAGACGGCACACCTGATGGAAAGTGATCCTACCTGAGGTATCACATATGCGTTGCCGGCTCTTAAGAAAGGAGTAAACCCTTTTCTTGAAGGTCACCAGGTCGTATCTGTTGGGGAACACCACGGATGACAGCTGGTATTTATTAAAATTGCGATTTAATTAACCACTGCGCCACCGACGCAGTCGCTATACTTCCTACACCTCCCGGAAAAACATTATCGAGAATATTTAGTTTTACACCTAGTTAAATCCATTTATGTAATAACTAGATATGTAATATGTTAATTAGCGGTAGTGTTTTCACAACAATTAACGTTTAGACATAAATACTATTCCAATAGGTGGAGAATAGATTTTACGATCGAAAGTTATTCGTCGCGTGCGCATATTGACCGGCATACTCGATTAGAGGAATTTTAACTATATCACGAAGAAGAAAAGATTTAAATTCAACAAGTTGTATTCTAGTTGTAGATGACAAATTAATTTTGATAGATTACATGTCTTTGTTTGTTCATAATAACATAATCATATTCTTAAATTCTGCATAGTTACACCAATAACCTCTTATTACAAAAACTACTCTTTAATCCTAAACTAGCAAGTTCATAATGGACAACATTTCATATTTTTAACATGTCCATATTGTTTTTTTATATGAAAATAGACATAAAATTAACAGACCCATATTTTTTCTTTTTTCAAAATTCGTCCATTTTCATGCATAAAATAATTATTGAAATTCTTTATATTCTAAATAGACATAAGCGCCAAATGACGTCATCGGACGGCTGAATACAGCGATATTCCTTTGCTTATCATTTTTTTAATAAAAAAAAGGTACTACTGTCAAAGGTAAACAATACTAGTGTCAACATTGTCAACGTCATTCATTCATTCAACGTTGACAAGTTGTCTTTTTTTTTGACAGTTGCATGTCATGGGTTTGGCATTTCGTAAATTTAAAACTATAATGTGCTAAGCAAAGAAATATTTTACATTCTGCCGTCCGATGACGTCATCTTACGTTTTTTAGTTTTTAATTTTTTTCTCAGTAAATAAGCAATATAAAAAATTAATAAATATATATTCGAGCAGCGGAAAAGTAAATAAAGAATTGGTATTTTTTGTTTCAGAGCTTAGCAATTTTGAAATGTTGTCCATTATTAAGAAATAACGTTAATTCTTAATTTTTTATTGCAAGTATATAATTCCTCGACTAACCATAGACCACTTAGTACCGCAGTATAATAAATAACGCATTTAAAAATTTCATCTCGTGTACAGGTTATTTACTTAAGAATAAATTGCAAAAGATTGCTATAAAAAATATCGACTACCGCAGGATAGTGTCAAAATTGTTCGAATCATTCAATCATTCGTTCAGTGACGTTTCGTTATACATAACCTTGTTTTATTGTCTGAAAAAAAGAGAGAAATGTATATCAATAAATAACGAATTGAATATCATATTGAGTATAGTAGATTTTGATACATTACTTTATAATATCATAGGCGAATTTGAGGGGCCATCAGTTACGGAATTTTATTGGTGGGTCCCCTGGGGGGGGGGGGGGGGGGGGGGGGGGTGAAGGACCGCAGCGCGCCCACTTTTATTTGATGTTTGTAGCGCAAACATAGATATAAACGTTTTTAAATGAAGACTACAATCTTATAAAAAAACCTGGCAAGAAGCAAGTAGTGGAGGATTGACCGAAGTGGGATCTCTTGTTTCAGCGGTCAAGAATCTATTTGGGTGGCTGAGCCAGCGGAATAACAGTAGTAATAGTAACATTTATCGGCAGGCAACCCAGCACTTGCGCAAGCGCGTACAAAGTGGAGCAGCGCACAGGGAAATCATTTAACCGCGGCGATTGCTGAAGTGTCCGGAAAATGACCGCGAGCGCAGTTACGAGCGGTGCGCCCGCGCATACATAGATATAGTCTCGAATTTCTATCTATATTCTTCCTCCTCATCTCAGCGTTTAATGGACAACATTTCAAAATTGCTGAGCTATGAAACAAAAAATACCATTTCTTTATTTGCTTTTCCGCTTCTCGAATGTATATTTATTTATTTTTTATATTGCTTATTTACTGAGAAAAAAATTAAAAACTAAAAACGTAAGATGACGTCATCGGACGGCTGAATGTAAAATATTTATTTGCTTAGCACATTATAGTTTTAAATTTACGAAATGCCAAACCCATGACGTGCAACTGTCAAAAAAAGACAACTTGTCAACGTTGATTTAATGAATGACGATGACAATGTTGACACTAGTAGGTATTCTCAATATTCTTTACCTTTGGCAGTAGTACATACCTTTTTTTATTAAAGCTATGATAAGCAAAGGAATATCGCTGTATTCAGCCGTCCGATGACGTCATTTGGCGCTTACGTCTATTTAGAATATAAAGAATTATTTTATGTATGAAAATCGCAAAATTTTGAAAATAGAAAAAATAAGGGTCTGTTCATTTTATGTCAATTTTCATATAAAAAAATAAATATCGACATTTTAGAAATATGAAATGTTGTCCATTCCCAGTTGTGTCCTAAGCTGTCGCTTCGGAGCCTGGAGTACGCTAGGACCATGATCCAGGATTCAGGAGGTCTGGTAATTACAATGATCACCTCGCGTCGCTTAGACAGGAAACCAGACCAACTGGATCATGGTTTCACTTTTAGAATATGTATAGCAGGAATGAACTTTTATTGATGACGTTTTTCAGCTATCAGTTTTGATATATGAGGTAACAGTTTTTGTTTTTTTAATCCGTCTATACCTGTCCCACTGCAGGACAAAGGCCTCCATCATAGAAATCAAGTCATCGCTACTATGATGGTTACGTACGTATGTGTTTTTTTACTACACCTATTTCTTTATATCAGCCTTCATTTTAGAGTGCGACCCAGGACTTTTTTCCTATATCAAGTCTTTGACAAACCTCACGCCGCGTGAGCGACTTACATCTGCAAAAATTTGATGGTGATAATGGCCGCTTAAAGCCCCATAAGCAAACGAAGAAACGAGTACCTACACTTTTATGTGTTTTAAAAGTGTATCGTGCCAGTTTCGACATGGCTTACTTGGCGTGTGCATGGAAGGTGTGCCGATCTCTAATGATCATCTGTGCCACAGTAAACTAAATAAACCCATACATTGATTCCGTACTTAATAGTTTAAGCACGTGTTACGGATGCAAAGTCAAATAATATAATATGTGTTTCGCTGCAAGGTACCGGAGGTCCAATCCGGGGGTAAGAGGGGTTTAAAGGTTGGCAGCGCACTTGTGACTGCACTGGTGTCGCGGGTGTCCATGGGCGGCGGCAATCGCTTACTATTAGGTGATCCGTCTGGTCGTCACCCACCTATCACATAAAAAAATACAATTATATTAGAAGTTGAAAACCAGCGCTGACCGAGGGTGTACACTCGAGGCAGCATGAGCTGAACTTCGTCCCTTTGTCTCAAATTTGTTCTCCTTTCTCAACTAATGTACTTATAATTATGTTTTTAAGAGACAATAAACGATTTTATTTTATTTATTCATTTACACCCAAACACTGATCTGATCAAACAAATGTTTTTCCGGAATGAGAACCGAACCCACGAACTATGGTGTTTAAGGTCGAGTCATTACGCATTGTTACAAATGCGCCATCGGGTGGTAATGTATTATTCGATATTTTGACATTTACAATTCGATTTTTTTCTTTTGTTACATGATAAATGGCAGACGAGCAGACGGTTCACCTAATGTTTAGCCATCTACTGCCGTCATATATAGACACACAGCAACACCAGCGGAGTCACAAATGCGCTGCCAACTACTCCCCTTCCTCCCGGGTCTCGGGTACTCTCACTCACTCAGCGAAACACAGCAGGCTACTTCACGCCTGTTTTCTGTGAGGCCGTGGTATCTCTCCGGTTGAACCAGCCCATTCATGCCGAAGCGTGATTTGATGTTTAGTGCTCCTCCGAACGAATACATGTTTAATTTTTACATTATATCAGGCAAACATACTGGGATAGAGGCATCTGTCGGCTAGCCAGTGCTAGCGCCATCTAGAAGAAAATGACCAATACTCAACGGCTATGTAATACGGTCACCTTCGAGAATCAGTGAGGGAGACAATTAAAAAATATATCAGAAATAATTTTAGTAGCTATAAATCAAAATTCCCAATACCATCTCGATCTCTGGTATAGCTCCTATACTTTTTTAAAATTGCTAATTTGGGCAGGCGGTATCAGGTCATTATTTCGGAAACACACTTTACTAGAGCCATGCAATGTAAAAATGCATAGTGACATCTACCGAAAAAACGCCGAATCATCTGCTTGATTGTTTTTTAAAGATAAATCTGGTTTTTACAAGGTTCATCTAACGAAAACCGCTGAACTATTTTCCCCATACCTGATCATAAATGACCCTGGTTGACAGTGCGATAGTGCAAACACACCTTCCTGTCCTCCGCTTCACTGTGACACGCGGCGGCAGCAGCTCGCTCGTTAGCCGCGGCTATGACTCAGCGACTCCGCTCACGCTTCATACATCGATACCATCAAGGAATCGACTTCGAGCAAATATTTCACACCTGTTGAATATATACCTATTTCCACGTTTCGGGCTCGGCCACATACATATTGCGAAATTAACTATGTAGTTTCACATTTTTTACGTTATATGTGGCAGACGAGTAGACGGATCACCTAATCACCTGCAACACCAGTGGAGTGATATTTTAAAACTCCCTTTGTATAAGATATAAGAACAACTTGTATAACAACCCGACTGTCGAACTTATGTCTACAACGCATACTCTCTCATTTCGGCCACATAATGCAAAGAGGTATTGATAGCTGTGGCCGTGTGGTCCCGGCAGAGTAGAATAGGCCACCCTCACTTTTACCGAGGTATCGTAAAAGGCGACTAAGGTAAGGTTGCTGGCATGATCATCAGCACCCAGAGAGGGAAAACTCTGCATTTATATCTTAACCCTCGCCAACCCGTCTGCCAAGCGTGGTGAGTATGGCAATTGCCCCTCATGTGATTGAGGGAGGCCCGTGCCCCAGCAGTGGGGATTTAAATGGGCTGATGATGATTGATAGCTGTTCGAGCTACGTCGCACAGACCAACTCAGCAACGACCTACATGCAGCGCGCCTGACCGATGGACCGTCTTCGTGCACCGTCGGCACTCTACACCGACGGCACACTAGCAAATACCTTTGAATGTGTTATTAAAGATAAATATTGTATATAAACTATTTACTTTCGAACATTAAACTGATTTCAACCGTCTATGTTGGGTCTCATTTCTCCCGCTGCGGCCAAAACACCTTTAGCCGCACTATAATCAGTCGAGTGAGCCTGCTCGACTAGCAGCGGTTTCCCCTTCTACCTACTGTCATGACTCTTCCCGCTTGTTACCCTGGGCGACCCGGAAGCAAGCTCCCATCATCTTATCTATATATGTATTTATTACTATGGATAGGAAGGGCTAGTACTTGAATCAATAGAGAAAGTTTCAATGACTAATATCCCCAGTAATCAGAGACCGACTAGAGGCTTTACACCTCGGGCCTGCGGGACCCTCACTAACTTGGCGAAATACAGCGCAATCGCTGTACTGTGCTTCACGCCAGTTTTCTGTAAGGTCCGGTCATTCCATTCACCACTGATGCGCAAACGTAGCTTACATCTGGCAAAGTACCTACTTTTTGAGCCCTAATCAAGCTAGGGATCTCAGTGCCAAACAACTACGAGTAATACACTTTCTGAAAAGTATAGGGTTTGGATATGTAGCATCACAATGGCGATAACAATAGATCAAACTGGTCGCAGTGATACTGGCCTGAATAGGCCTTCATAGCACCCCGCTTAAAATTAAAAAAGAAAACATTCCGGTAGCCAGTCTATTCATGCCGACGCCTGACTATCTCACGGTAAAAAAGGTTAAGTCCAATCTAATCGCTAATAAATTTCAATATAGGTGATTTAACGACTCAAAGATACTATTAAGCCAGTCAGCTAAAGTAATGACTGTAAACATAAAAGCCTAATAAATATAATAGCAAATAAACGAATAATGATTTATAATAAAATTATAATAGCAAGTCGCATAACGTGTGATGCGCCGGCGTCCGATGCGTAGATGATAATTCCACTTATGTAACACGATTGCAAAGTACACGACATCGCTGAAGCTGTCTTCTTATATGTGACTAGTGGCCCGTCCTCACTTCGATTCGGGATATTAGTTCCACTTTGTACCAATAGATGGCGTTAGGTGTCGATTACATCGCGCAGGCGTTTCTTGTTTTTGGATTATATATAAGCGTTACCGCTGTCTGTAGGATTTACCTTTTTGTAATTAGTATAGTTAGAAAGCAGATGAACCGAAGGACCACCTGATGATAAGATAATATTGCCGCTCATGGGCATCGCTAGGGAGAGCCCGTGGGCCGCTGGTGATAAAGCCCTTCCGTAGCAAATGAAGAGACGCCGGGGGACCCCTCGTAACAAATGATTGGCCGCCAGGGATTACTTCGTTGTAAATAATGAGCCACTGGGGGACATGGCCTCCCCTAGGAAAATCCCTACATACGCCAATGCTCTTACCCAAAAGCAGCAGAAGAGTCATAGTGAACCTTCAAACACGACCTGTGTGGATCAGTATCCACACGGGTCGTCAAAGACACTTAGCAATCCTATCAGAATACACATATCAAGATGTATTTAAAACATGTCATACCGCTGACATTAATTCATAATTCAATATTTCCTAAACACATGAATACTAAACTATCCATCATATATCACTTTCGCTGTTTCCTTGCTAATTAGCATTGTTAACGATGATAATGATGATAAGTGATGATCGCGGTTGGTCCGGACTTCCACTGTGTAATTAGGCATCAGACGCTTCCACGTGGGTGTTACAATGTCACTAAGTAAGTGAAAATTGTGCTAGTCAGTAGCGGCATATAGCAAGAACGGTGAGGAAACCAGCACGTCTCGGAACTCAGTTTCTCAAAAACATTTACTTCTATAAAGAGGTAATCTTACAGACAGGCGGCAACGCTTATAGGTAATCCAAAAACATGAAGCGCTTGCGCGATGTAATCGACACCTAGCGCCATCTATTGGTATGAAGTGGAACTAATGTCCCTAAGTGAAGTGAGGGCGTGACACTGGTCTCATATAAAAACTCCCCGAAACGAAAAGGCAAAGGAAAGAGCAATTGAGCATTTCCTAACCGCAAAACTCAGATACAAAAACCGAGTCGAGGCCTCAAGCGAAGCTGTCGCTTTCAGGTGCAACCCACTAGCAACGGCAATACGACAAAAAATATTTTACTATTTTTATATGTTTTTAGAATAAAGAAAGAAAAAAAGATGACCCGTATTTTTTAGTTTTCATTAAAGGTGTTTTTATAAAAAAAAAAGATAGATAAAAATGCAGGAAGTGACGTAGTCCTCAGGCTCTACGTAGGTGATGTCTTTGCTATACAATAAAAAAAGTTGACTCTCTCTGTCATTATTACTGTCATTGTCAGACATTTTCTTTTTTCTTAAGTCAACGTGAGTAAAGGCGTCACTAATTAATCATGCCGAGCTGTAACGTCACACGGGGATTTTTACATTTTATTTAATTTATCCTTAAATATCTTTTAAGAAATTTTAAACATTTTTTCTTACAAGCCTATAAGACTAATCTAGAAAACAATATTTTTCATTTTGAAAAAATAATTATGTCGTGTTGTGAATTGTCCTTCTTGTACCGGGAAAGGGTGGAGTATTTTTTAAAGTTTTTGTCAGTGTCCACCTGCGGTGGACAGCAAGAATAAGCCAAGCAGTCACAAACGCAGTGGTCAAAAATTTCTAAATTGCGGAAAAACACCTTACCACATACCTTTTCTCAGAAATGGATTCGTAGCTACAGATTTGTACTCGATGTTAAGCAGACATGAAATCAATTTAGATGAGGAAGCTATACACTATAAAGACCAAGATAGATAAAATATTAATTTTCATATACAATCAACATTGAGTACACATTGTTTACACATTAAAGAATTCATAAAGTGTGGAATTCCAGATAATATTTTATACGCAACGAATATAAAATAGAACATTGTCACAGTATGATAAGACAACAGTAAAGTGACTAATTTTTAAGCTAAGCAGAGCTGTTTTGACATTTTGAAAAAAAACATACAACATTTTCGAAAAAAGAATGCTTTATACTAGAATTCATATATATAGGAGCTAAACGCGTAAATAAACAAGAACAACACACACACAACAACTACAATGGTAGTACTTCTTACTGCTTGTCGTTTTGACCGTGTTACAATGGCCTTTGTACGAAGAGAGTCGCCAAAAAGTGATTCAGTTTCGATTCAGTCGGAAAATGTTCCATTGTGCGTAAATGTAAATTGACTGACTTCAACAGTTGATTTCCCACGTTTGACACTGGCAAACTACCCACACATACAATGGCATGTAAAGGGTGCAGTACTCGCCAAAAAAAATACGTTGTACCTAAAGATGGTTCGCGAATGATATTTTTACATGATGGTGAACACGTAATAAAAAACATTGTAGATAAATTGAATACTTTTGCCTCACTTAAGACCGCGCTAACGCGATCTCACTTGTATAAAAATGTACCTTGCGTGAAGCCGGTTCTCATCGATTTATAAGACGATATCATCACATCAAAAAGTTACCATGCTGTTCCTCCAAATCGCGGTACTGTTACAAGTATAGCAAATCACAATCATAACCAACGCCATCTCAATTAGATAAAACTTTCATTACATAAGTCACGTTACGGTCAATACGCGTGAATTGGTCCATTCGCGTGATGGCCGGATGGAACACTTGCGTGATGTGGGACAAATCGCTATAGGAGTCGGCATTTTCAAAAAATATTTGTTAGATCATTTCAAAGAGACAAATATTTAAGTACTACCTTCTTCAAATATACAAATTACTCATTTGTTGACTTAAGTATTAAGATATTTAATAAGCTACCACAAAATGTTATTAACCTATCATCGTATAAGTTTAAGTCTCATATTAAAACCTGCCTAATGAAGAAATGTTACTATAGTGTACAAGACTATTTAAATGATAAGGATTTTTGGTCATGTTAATCGATTAGTCTTTTGAGTTGTTATTCATAGTAGTCTGCATACTTGGATAGTTGTATTTTTTTTTCTCTTCTCAATTCAAACTGTAACGTCATGAATATTTGAAAAAAGTAACTACTGAGTTTCTTGTAGAAATAGACATTCTGAACCAGCGGTAGATGATAATATATGTACCTATTTTGACATTCATAAGTGTTCTGTATGGACCTAAATTGAATAAAGATTTTTTTATCTTTATCTTTAACTCACAAACACTGAGAAAACATAAGAGTTCCACACAAAGATGTTTGTAATGGGCATCAAACCCCTGATGTGTGATAGGCAGGCATTTTATATAAATTAGAATCAAAAACAGTCCTAAAGCGTTTATTTCACATTACGTCCATTTTCGACTATCACATACAACATACATCACTGGCAAATTTGACACAGTATAAGGTAGAGTGGTGAGGTAGACATGTTAAAGCCGTTTTGAATATTTAATCTGTATGGTTTTTTTGTCTTACTGGAGATGGTAAGTTCAATCTTTTTGTAGCTTTCTCGCTAAGTGCTAATTAACAGACTAAGAGACGTCAACGGCTAAAATAACTGCTCTATTTTATGTGATTGAAGCTAACACCTATAATAAAGCAAAAGAGTATAAGTGTACTAAGTACCTTAATGAGAAAAGAAATCGTTACACGTGCGGAAAAGAGACCTTTCATTTCTTTTCATATAAGTTAATGACGTTTTAAAAATAACCAGAGCACAATAAACTTGTAAAAATATGGGATTATAGGCATAATTCGCATGGGTACCAAAGGGGAGTGAGGGGTTGAAAATAGGCCACGAAATACTACGACGTACGTAGAACGCCTTTATAAAATAGAATGTTACACATACATAACTCACCACTCTACACTATACTGTGGCTACACATGCCGCCCCCCTTTTTGCCAGTAGCCCACCCCGGCCGCCGAGAGGGGGGCCAAGAATTAACTATTTCTTGGGTATAAGTTAAAACTCACATGTCAAATAATTTACATTCTCGTTCTAAGTTCGAAAGTGACAGTGACAGTTTTTTTGTGAAAAAAATGGAGTTCTTTTTTGTGAGTAGATTTTTTTGAAATATTTTGTTGGTGATCTTTTTTGAGTATTTTGTTGGTGGTAAAAACCAAACTTAATAGTCAAATCAATTAAGTTATTATTACATAAACCGAATATGGTTTATATTCGGACTGATTATTAAGAACTGAATTTACTAAATATGTTTTTATAAGAAAGAATTTTTCCATGGTCCGGATTACTTGAAAATAACGTTTTAACTGGTGATTGTTGTATTCTTCTTCACACATTACAGGTAAAAGATACTAAAAGGTTCATCAAGTTATAATTAAGTTACAACAATAATTTATGATGTTTATATACGTTAATATTTCAAGTTCAGAATGACATATCAATGTTGACTAGCAATTTTACTAGTAACAAGTTAGAACATAAAAAGGTTTATAATAATGAAGTAAGTTATGAATTTTATGTTTCACTAATTTAAATTAATTTAAAGTTATTTTTAAGCAACATTTTAATACCTTTAAAGAAACACACAGCAGCCATAATTTATTGACATTCAATTAGAATTGAATTGATTTCATCTAATTTAATTTGAATTGACATGTTTATTTTTATTAATTAAATTTACTCCTTATTTTATTGTATACTATATGACGTTAAGTGTTAATTACATGGCGCAAGCGTTTCGTGTTAACGCTGGGGTGACGAATTCGATACATAAAGGCGACGGACGGATGGACGACGAACTTTGAAAGGCGGAAAATAGGATTTTAAATAGGCCTTTGCCCTGCAGTGAGACAGTACAGGCTAACAATAATAATACATTTAAAATATCTTACAAGACATCATACATTGACCTGATTCCATACTAAGTAATTAAGTAACTGTTAGCGATTAGACTAGAAAGATCAGAAAATACAGAGCATATTTCAAACGCAAAACTAAAATTAAAATAGTGTGCCAAATAGGCTTCCACTCAGCCTGTGCCGTGGCGATAAGTATCACCAAGACCCTGGATTTCAGGGGCCACCCATTAAGGTAGATGAGAGCGAGGCTCTAGCAAACGGTGACGGCCATAAAACATAAGTTTCAAATAGCTACACAATATACAATATATAATTCTGGCCGTGTGGTCCCCGGCAGAGTAGAATAGGCCACCCTCACTCTTACCGAGGTGTCGTAAAAGGCGACTTAAGGTAAAGCTGCTGCCATGATCATCAGCACCCAGAGAAGGAAAACTCTGCATTTATACCAAAACCCTCGCCAACCCGTCTGCCAAGCGTGGTGAGTATGGCAACTACCCCTCATGTGATTGAGGGAGGCCCGTGCCCCAGCAGTGGGGACTTAAATGGGCTGATGATGATGATGATGATGATGATACAATATATTATTAATACAATATGATTCTCTATCCTATTCCATCTCTTCTTACGACTACCATAATTTGTCCTGTCATCTGCAGTAAGTAGTATATATGTATAGTATATGGTACTATAGGTAGTAGGTAGGTACATTATTTTGATTTATCTCGTAGGGTTCGGACAGTACAGCGTTTGCAATGTAAGCGCAAAAAAGATGTGTTTATTTACGACATCACTAAGAAATCAGTGTTTCTCTGCATGTTATACTATAACATACTTAAAAACCATTCTCTTGAACGACTACGTATTTAAAATACCGCATCAAAATCTGTTGCGTAGTTTTAAAGATCTAAGCATACATAGGGACATGAGGACATATTGACCTAAGCGAACGCTGGGGATCCCTGCAAGGTTGAGGTTCCAGCCATTCGCACTAAGCACTACGCGAACTCTTTTTTTAAAACCAAACAGGGGACCTCACGGCGAACTATTATTTGATGCTAACAGCAAAAGAGTGGAACTCACAGCAAACTCTTTTTTTTCAGCCAACAGTTCCACTCTTTTACTGTTAGCATAAAAAAAAGTTTTAGCGTATTAAGTTTAAAGATCTTTTTTGATGTAAACAGTCAAAGAGTGGATCTCAATGCAAACTCTTATATGATGCGAACAGGCAAAGAGTGAGAACCTTTTTAATGATGAGGTATTCCTAAACAATATTTCAGCTATGGCGGCCAGTTTCAAATGATAAGCCATCGTATTTTAGTGCACAAGTTTGTGAGCAGACACAAGTGACTCCTTCTTTTCCCTTAACCGCATATATCGATGGGAAATTAGTGAGACACGACTGAAGATTAATCAGGCGCAGAACCAACGACTTAACATGCTTTTAGAGGCATGGGTGTACAAGACAACCAACTTCCAGAGTTCCGGCTGACACTGAGAGTTTCCTAACAGAAAGACTCAGAAAAATTTTTAGCCCGATCAGAGGAACGAACTCAAACGCAGCCGCTATAATTAAGTGCGACCCACTAGCGACGAACCGAGCATCGAACCCAGGACACCAAGCGCAACCGTTGCTTCACAGTGCGAACTATGAGCGACGACCGGAGAATCGAACCTGGGTCACCAAAGGTAGCCGTCGCTTTACAGTGCGACCCACTAGCGACGAACCGAGGATCAATCCCGGCACACCAAGCGCAGCCGTCACTTAACAATGTGACCCATTAGCCACTGTTCCATCGAGGCAGAACGTATCTACATAAAAACCAGTTCCTTCAACCACTTCCACTTTTTTCCATGTGACAATTAGCTTCGTGCAAAAACTTCGTTTCCACGGCATTCGTATACATTTGCCCATCGTAGCGTGTAAGACGGATTAGGCGTATGAACAACTTATTTCCGCTCGAAGCTAAGTTAACTAAATAAGTATTTCCACAACAGGAAAACGGGTCAGATGTTGGAGGGGCGAAAGTTTAGCACGGGAGCGCCTAAACTTCACCCGTAACTTATTAAGGCGACGGGTAGGGTCAACTAGCGACGCCAATTGATTTTTAATTGTTAGCAACTAAAACGGATATCTTTTTAACAATTTCGAGGCAAAGATCTCTCGGAAAACACACCTTATTTAATATTTAATACTTATACTTAAGTTTTGGGTTTGCTTTTGTTCTCGAAATTTGTTTTACCGCCAAAAAGGGCCACGGCGTCAATCCAAATTTCGAGTGCAAAAACAGACTCAAAAGTTATGTCTAAGTTTTAAATAAATAGCATAAGTGTTTTCCGAAATTGTTAAAAAGATATCCGGTTTAGTTGCTAATTATTAAAATCGATTGGTGTCGCTATACCCTTCACCTTAACGGGCCGATATGAAATCATCCAAACATGTAAGAAAAAAAATTCTTACACATCTTTAGATTTACTAATCGGTAAACTCTTGTGATACAATTAGGTAGATAGATAATCTTTATTGCACAACATAAAAAACTTAAAAGCTAGGTATACAGAGATACAATGTACAATTTAGGCGGTCTTATCGCTATTATTATAGGTAGATAGGTGAAGCTTCTGATAATGTTTTTAAATATAAACTGGCCAAATATGCTGTCGAGAGAAATACTTCTAAATTTTCTAAATTTTAATAGGTTTTGCTGTTTTCTTATTTGAGAAAACCTGTTTGATTAAGCTCGGACGAAACAAATATAGTTTTACAAGCAAGCAATGGTCTCATGCAAGTGACTGTATGAGAATAAACATCTTTAAACCTAGATAGTAGATACCTCTATTCTATTGCACAAAATATAATGCTTAACTAATAAGCATTAGGTAATGGGCATTTAGAATGGTCACACACACTTCCCCACCAACACTCTACGCTCACAGACACCATTCCCCGAAACGAACCCTAAATAATTTTAAAACAAATTGATACGACAAAAAGCCCCTAATAAATTAGCCGGATTTCAGAACACAGGTACCCTATGGGATGGGAATTGTGATTCCCAACCCGGCGTGTTTGTTCAGTGTCTGGAATCTGGATATGGTGAAGGGTAGCCCGCACTAGCTACGACAATTGATTTAAATTTTTAGCTACTAAACCGGATCTGTTTTTAACAATGGCGGACTGTCGGAGACTCGACAAACCTGTATACTATTTATTTGATAATTGTGCACTACTTTTTGGTCTGTTTTTGCACTCGAAACTTTGGTTAACGCCAGTGAAACAGTTTCAAGTACAAAAACAGACCAAACGTTTGAACGGTTGAGACGCAAGGGTCGCGGGTTCGATTCCCGCACCAACACAAATATTTGTTTATAAAACAGATATTTGTGTTGGGTCTGGGTACTTTAGCTGGTTCTGGTTTCCATGGTACAAGGCAAAACCTTAGTTTGGGACCAGGACAATGTTTGTGATGTTGTCTCAATTTATTTATTTATTTTACTTATTTATTCATGCATGATCACTAAACAAATAGCCCTCGCCATGTTTGCCGAGTGTCCGACGGTCTTGTTGAAAATATATCTGGATGAGAAGTTAAAAATTTAGATCTGTCTGTTGTCTGCTATTCGTATCAAAAGTGCTTAAGCTACTTAAATAGAATCAGATTTCTTTGTAAGATCTAGCGATCAGTGGAATACCTAGCCAAATTTTGAAAAGAACCTCTTCCACTATAAACTGTCCACCAGTTAATCTTTTATTTATGAAATAGGGGGCAAACAAGTAGACGTATTACCTGATGGTAAGTGATTACCGGCACTCATGGACACCTGCACATCAAAGGACTCATAAGTGCGCAGCCGGTCATTTTAAAAAGGAGTAAGCTCTTTTCTTGAAGGTTTGCAGGTTGTTTCGGTCTGGAAACTCCGCAGCCGATAGTTCACTTTATAGTTTTGTGGTACGATGTAGGTACTTTCGTGTTATTTAGTGATCTGCAACCATTTTCCTCACCATATCTCGCGTGTCGATCTATAACTGTCACGTCACGTCACGCAATATTTTCACTTCTTTCCTACAGCGTCTTCAATTCGGTTGACACATAATTACATTGTACTCTCCGTCGTTTGCATACTGAATGCATTTGCATATAACTTATGAATATGGAATATTGGTAAGCGGTTAAGTAAACAGGGACGTTAACCTGTGTAGTTACGGAGTAAATTTATGTATACGTACGATAGATAATGACGTATATTTATAAAAAGGCAAATCCTACAGTCGGCAGTGGCCACAACGCTTATAGTTAATCCGAAAACACGAAACGCTTGCGCGATGTAATTGACCCCTAAAATTTAAAAAAGCTTGTGAGTTGAATTCTCGAGCTCGTAGAGATCCTGAGAGACTAGTTCTGGAATGTGTACCTAAGTCGACAAAGTATAACCGAAACTGTGTAGCAATGTGTGTCAAAATATACAATAAAGTACCGAAATACCTGAAATCTCTAAATACTAGTAGGTTTTCAGTAAAACTGCGTGAATGGCTTAGAGCAAAAAACTATTGTAGTGTAGATGAGTTTCTTAATGACAAATGATTGTAAAATCGGAAATAATTATACAATATTATTTAATTCAAAATAGTGTGAATTTGCTTATGACACGTAAATGTACTAATTTGTTTAAAGTGATTAATTATTTGATTTATATTTTCTACTGCATGCCTTTATAACTTTGGCAAATTGTGAAAGTCATTGTTAATGTTTCCACCTACTGTACCACATTTTGGGCAATAAATGATTTTATGATCGTCCTACGTCAATCTCAACGTTTTACGAACCTAAACGCAGTGAAAGCTTTGTATGAGGCACTAGTAAAAAGTCATTTGGAAGGTAGTGCATTTATCTGGTCACCCTATGAAGACAAATATAAGTCTATGATTGAACGCATACAGAATAAATTTACCAGATTTCTGTATTTGAAGTTATATGGCGTATACCCGTTTTACCCACTGATGTATCCTACCCTATTCGTGCTCGGAATGGTGGGATATAACAAATTAGAGGCTAGACGGGGTCTAAACCTAGCGGTGTACCTGCTAAAAGTTCTTCGGGGGCAGGTGTACCACCCAGGCGTGCTGCAGAGCATGGCGCTCTGCGTGCCGGACAGGTACGTCTGGCGCCGGCGGCGGCCGCCTCTATTCGCAGTCCCGCACGCACGGACCAATATATTAAAGGAAGCGCCACTAACACGAGCATTGCGCACATTTAACGAGGTCGCTGAGACAGTCGACGTGTTTAGCTGCTCTTTGACTGAATTTACAAAGGCTACTTTATTTATAACTAGCTTTTGCCCGCGACTTCGTCTGCGTGTAATTCGAATAAAAGCAAGGTCTTATAGATATCTTTATAAATTATAGCCTATGTGTTATTCTGATCTATAAGCTACATTACTGTAAAGTTTCATTAAAATCTGTTTAGTAGTTTTTGCGTGAAAGAGGAACAAACATCCATCCATACATCCATCCAAACAAACTTTCGCCTTTATAATATTAGTAAGGATTTGTTATAGCACAAAATAAATTAGGTTAAAAAAGTAATCTACACTATCGCATTGGGGAAACCTGTAATGTTAGTTGTAAGATTTTGTATAAATAAATAAATAAATAAATGATTTATGACCTTTTATCTACCGAACATTCCCTGAATGCTATATGATTTGAACGTTTTCATAGCGGCCAAATGTCCGGCTATCCGAAAAAAAGGCAGACGCTTCATTGTAATTATTAGGTACAACAACGCCAACTTCCAGAATTCGGGCTGAACATTGAGAATTTCTCAAAAGTAAAACTTAAGTACCAAAAATTTGGCGCGACCCGGGGATCGAGTCCGTGACCATAAGCTCAGCCGTTCACTTTATGGTAATCACACCCGTAGGCGCTACAAACAGCCCTCTATGCAGGGGATGCTTCAGCGCCGAATCAGTCACACACGTAGTCCTAGAGTGCAATGCGGTGACCAGACAACGCGAAGAAATCGTCGGAGAGGGGAGGTCACTCCGCGAAGCCTGTGAAGCTCCCAGGAAGATTCTGGGCGGAGTTGGGCTGGCTAGAATAGCCAGGACCCAATACGCACAATGGACCAAATCGGAGTCTAAGTGCGGAAAAAGTAGTCCATTTTACATTACACTATACTTTAGGGTGTCCCACATGACCAACCGGGCACACTAGCGACACCAATCGATTTTAATTTTAAGCTACTAAACCGGATCTATTTTAAACAATTTCGGGGTTACAATCTCTCGGTTTGCAGAGAGATTAAAGCGGCCACTTTTGGCGTGAATCAATTTTTCGCGTACAAAAACGGACCCAATATTTGTGCATGGTTATTTAATAAATAGTATAAGTGTTTGCCGAGAGGTTGTAATCCCGAAATTGTTTAAAATAGATCCGGTTTAGTAGCTAAAAATTACAATCGATTGGCGTCGCTAGTGTGCCCTACCCGTCACCTAAAAGTGCGACCCACAAGCCACTTCGCTACCGGGGCGGTCATATGAGGAAGGCATCATTTGTCACATGTTACTGTACGGACCTGTACAATGTTGCACATTTGCATCAAGACTCGGTCGATCACAATCTGGCGTGCGTGCTGATCCGTTTGGCTATTTCCTGATATCATAGCAGTAGCTCCAATTATAGTTTCCGCGTCTAATGTACATCTGACAAAGTTCCCGGTAGGCCACTTTTCGACCTTAATGCGATGAAATAAGGTCTAAAAGTGGCCTTTGAACTTTGTCAGATGTACGTATGTTACTACAGTGGCGAGCAAAAAAATCGACTCAGTTGGCTTAATTTAAAGCCGTCCCGTAACGAACGAGAATATACCTGTCGCATCCAAAAAAAGGCAATACACGGCGCGTGTGAAAGAGAGGGAAACTCCGATTCGGTCGTAACGCCGTCTGTACCTATGAGAGCCCTAGTTAAATGCTTATTTATTTTATTCTGTTCTTGTAGCGGTACAACTTACGATTCTTGAGATACAGAGCCCGTAGACAGACAGGCGGACAACAAAGTGAAATCTTAATAATCCATACTAATATTATAAATGTGAAAGTATATTTGTCTGTCTGCATGTGTGTTTGACTGTCTTTCACGGCAAACCGGAGCAACGGATTGACATGATTTTTAAGTGGAGATAGTTGAAGGGACGGAAAATGACATACGCCGTGTGGTCCCCGGCAGAGTAGAATAGGCCACCCTCACTCTTACCAAGGTGTCGTAAAAGGCGACTAAGGTAAAGCTGCTGGCATGATCATCAGCACCCAGAGAAGGAAAACTCTGCATTTATATCCAAATCCTCGCCAACCCGTCTGCCAAGCGTGGTGAGTATGGCAATTACCCCTCATGTGATTGAGGGAGGCCCGTGCCCCAGCAGTGTGACATAGGCTACTTTATGGAAACGAAACGAAACGAATTCCACGGGAGCGAAACCGAGGGCGACCACTAGTAGGATCATATTTTTTTCTCAAAAAATGTCGCATATACAAGTACATCTTCATCCCCTTAATTATACACACCATTAATCGTCGTACACTTGATAAATACGTTTAGTCCCCGCTCAAGAGTGATTGCGTCACTCCCCGCCTTCCAGGAGTTTCCCGTCAACTTTTCCGTCGGATGAAAAATTACAAGAACATCGTTTGTCGCACCTTTATTAAAAACTCGTCGAGTATTGATTGGGGTCTTGAGGTATTAATATTATAAAATTACTGAATTTGAATAAATTAGGCTTAACAGCATTTATTACTGTATAAAAATTGATTTATATTGATTATTCAATAATTGACAAGATGCTAACCACCTACTATTGTACACCTCGTCCTGCAGTTTATTAGTCTGGATTAAGTAACTACTACTCTTTGTGACCTATGAGGGGAACCTAAGTAGTCATGCTCACTCAAATGTCTCTGAGGTGGTGGCGTTATGTGGCGGGTCATTACATTCCCTCTAATATGGTTGAGTGAAATGATGGCTGACACATACGTCGTACTTGTAAACAGGTACCACCTTTGGGGACTGGTCTGCTTCGTTTTAGCTCATAATATTTATTTTATTATTATTTCCTTCATTTTGTTTTGTGTAATAATTAAACTGTATGGCTTGGTATGATGATGACACGACATTGTATGAAAGTTTGGCGATTAAAAAGAGTAACTGGCGAGTTTCTTGCCAGATCTTCTCGACCAGAAACAACTTTCCGAGCCGGTGATGGAATCGCATTATGTTTATTTATTTCATTTGTATATTTTATGTATCAACGCATATATGTATTAACTTGTAAATTATACATAAGTACTTATAAATAGTTTCAGGCCATTCAAATGTATGACGATTTGTAAGTGCTGTGTACAAGCCTATGCAAATAAAGAATATTTGACTATTGACTATTGGTCGTGGCCATAGTAAAATAATGAGCATGATGATAGTAACGTTATTTATTGTTGCTTATAATGTGAAACCGGTAACGTTGCCATGCCCAAGCGACATCGTTTGTCATACCTTTATTAAAAACTCGTCTAGTATTGATTGGGTACGTTACCTGAGTATAATAGTGAGTAACGTTAATTAACGTTGCTTATAATGTGAAAATGGTATGCGCAAAGTATGGTAGGAGTGCTTCTCGCTGAACGCGGCTTCGTTTCGCAGCCCGCTAGAGTACGCTTTAGATCATGATCCAAGATTTGGAGTCTGGTAATTGGAATGATGAAAATGAAGAATGGTTAAATCGCTTGAAGTGCGATAAAGAGGCGAAAGCTCGAATATCTCGGCCATATTATACGAAATCTTAAGTACGAATTGTTGCAGTTGATTATCATCATCATCATCATCAGCCCATTTAAGTCCCCACTGCTGGGGCACGGGCCTCCCTCAATCACATGAGGGGCAATTGCCATACTCACCACGCTTGGCAGACGGGTTGGCGAGGGTTTTGATATAAATGCAGTTTTCCTTCTCTGGGTGCTGATGATCATGCCAGCAGCTTTACCTTAGTCGCCTTTTACGACACTTCGGTAAGAGTGAGGGTGGCTACTCTGCCGGGGACCACACGGCTGTTGATTATATAGTTATACTTATAAGGGAAGGGCACATTGCGAGGAAATCAGACGGCCGATATGGGGCAGAAAACTCCTCGAGTTGAGGCCGTGTATGGTCGTTGACGTAGGTGGTCGAGGTCGTGGCAGCCCCCCCACCAGGTGGACCGACGATCTGGTGAGGGTCGCGGGAATCCCTTGGATGCGGGAGGCACAGGACCGATCTGCGTGGAGATCATTGGGGGAGGCCTATGTTCAGCGGTGGACGTTTATTGGCTGAAAGGATGATATAGGGTATTTGACTAAGCTCGAGATTTAAAAAAATTTAAATATTTTATCAAAAGAATATAGGTAAAAAGCAAAAATTATTAATTAAAAATATAACGTCTAGCCGGTTTATGGTCATTCCACGATTCATCGGTATGAAATTATTAAAATATAATTATACCATTGAATAACCCATACAATTTGCACCAACTATTATAATAGAACCGTTGACATAAACCAAACATTTAATATAGCTACTGTGGCAGACGAAAGAAAACGCGCATAAAAATAGTGAAAGAATATAATTAAATTAATAAATAAAAAATACAAACCAAATTTCCAAGCAAGATTTTTACGACAAGAAAGAAACAAAAAAGCAATGACAACTTCTGTCAATATAAGTAAAAACATTATAAAAACTAAAGAGACCCAAGGAGTCTGTACTCGACAGCTACCATACAAAATTCAAATGAAATGCATACAAAATACTTGTTTATGACGTCACATCTTAGAAGCCATTTAGACGGAGCGTTTTTGGTTCACCCAAAATAATGTGATTTTAAAGTTTTGATATCTCAGGTAGTTTAAATGGGAATCAAGTATTTCTTTCAACGATGTTTCTATCATTGAGTGGCCTTTTGATTACAAAAATAAAAAGTCAAATACCGTATTGTAATGTATTTGCTCATAAGTTTGTTTAAAACATGACTCAATAAACATTTTATTTATTATTTATATATTTCATTTATTATTTACGGAAAGTTTATTAACTCTTACGCCGAGATCTTCAAGTTTTACACTTTCAAACTCTTAACTAATTCAGTTGACATTTGTACGCAAAGTCGTCTAAAATTCGCACGTAGGAAAGTTTTCTTATACTTACATCGTATGTTTGCAATTACAGAGACTAACTTGCGAAACCAAAGTTTCACAGAGCTTCGCGAATCCGTAACTATGTGACATAACGTTAAACAAATTATGCATGAGATATACACAGTGAATTCATTATCAGTATGACAATCTGCTACGTTGGGGTAAACGAGTTCTAAAGTGGAGACCGCGTCTCGGTAAACGTAGTCACAGGATAAATATAGACGTAGTGTGTAGGACGCTCCTAGGCCAGATGGAATGACGATTTGCGCAAGATGGCTGTCTGAAGCTGGATGCGAGTGTGTCTGTCTCTCCAGATGGTTACTAAGATCGATCCCCGGCTACTTTCATTCAGCTCATGTCATGTCACGGCATAATCGACAATCAGCAGACGAAAGCGGAAAATAACTGGACAGAGTGCGCATTTTGTGATGACCCTGCCTCACGCTCTTGTGGTTATGATGAGTTTGATTCTCGCCGTGGACAAACATCAGCGTACTGGATACTTGTATTTGTTCAGTTGGTTATAATATCTTTTTTTAATTATTTCTTGGAACCTGCATTGATTCTAACGTCTTCAGAGTGCTTCGGTGACTTTGGGGCGAGTTGCATGTTTGTAACCACATGAAACTCGCCCCTCGTGTATGTTATTTTTATGTACGTATACAACAACTGAGCGCAACTGATCTCATGCCCTCTTATTACAAAAAGCTGCTCTGATACCGATTTGAATCTAGCAACTAACTAGCAAGTTCATGATTATTACGGAATAATGTTAGGTCTTAAACTTTTAAGACAAATCCTCGACTAAATATAGACCACTTAGTACCGCAGGATACTGTCAAAATTAATCGAATCATTCAATCATTCGTTCAATGACATTTCATTTTACATAACCTTATTTTGTTGTCTGAAGTAAAAATATTTTAGAATTGTTTTTAAGCAACATTAAATTATAATATTGACATAAGTAAGGGTTCCAAGTTATATGCATAGCAATTGCTTATATTTTTGGGAGTAAATCCAAAAAAATAATTGACTACTTTCTCACAAATAACTTTGGTGTAAAACGGAATGAACTGTCACAGGGATAAGTT
This sequence comes from Marasmia exigua, assembly GCA_019059595.1. Lineage (NCBI taxonomy): Eukaryota > Metazoa > Arthropoda > Insecta > Lepidoptera > Crambidae > Marasmia > Marasmia exigua. Next base: position 1,842,135 of record CM032485.1, on the reverse strand, counting down.
AACATGGTTACTGAATCGATATTTTGAGGTTATTATTTTAGTACTCATTTTAAACTAGGGGTCGGGGAGGTTTAACTTAAGTATTATAGTTGATATACTAAATACCGTTAAACTTTATTTTGTAATAATGTTTACTCTAGTTCTTCAGTTATTGCCAGTATTAATCCCACTTCTTATTTTAAACCACGTTTTGGAATAAGAGGGATGGAGATCTAGTGTCCAACAAAATTCTATTTACATTTTCCTTAATAAGACTTTGTCGGCGTCGAATTTCATAATTCCGGGCTCGGTCTTAAAGTTTGGTATAATAAACTAATAAATCCATACATCATCTAATACCTACATTGACCTGATTCCGTACTAAGTAACTCAAACTTTTGTGTTACGGATATCAGAGAACATAAATACATTACACCTAGACAAATTCTAAACTATGCGCTATAAATTAACCCTATTTACACTATCCCTGATGATGTATAAAATAAAAAAACTGAGGCAACTTCACATACATTGTCCTGGTCCCAAACTAAGCATTTCCCTTGAAGGTAATAAGGTACAGAAACACCGAAGGTACCACAAACACCCAGACCCATAACAAATATCTGTTTCATCAACAAACATTTGTATTGGTTCGGGAATCGAACTCGACCCTTAGGTACGTCTCAACCGGCGTACAAATCACTGCGCTAAACAGGTCGTCAACGTCATTGGGTCACTGTTCGCCCTTGCACTGTGCACGTATGTAATCAATATGTAATTTTGCCGACTCTAGTACATCGAGTACCAGATGTTATTGAAATCGCTTTATCATCCGAGTGAAACTGACGCTATGTTTTCACTAACTCGATAATTTATGTCACAGGCTTATTAGATAATTTGTCGATGTTAAATTCATACATCAACTTCACATTCTTACTGGTTCTTTTAAGTAGAAAATGATGTCAGGAATCACCGATATATTACATATTTTGACATTCATAAGAGTTCTTCAGATATGTTTTATTTAATTTTTATTGATTACGGCGACGGGTAGCCTTAACTAGCGACACCAATCAATTTAAATTGTTAACTACTAAACCGGATCTATTTTAACGAATTTCGGAGCGGGAGTCTCTAAGAAAAAAATTATACTATTTAGTTAAAAATTGTGCAATACTTTTAATCTGTTTTTGTACTCGACATTTTGATTAAAACAGAAGTGGCCGTTTTTGGCTGTAATTCAAATTTCGAGTACGAAAGGAAGCTTTAAATATAAAATAAAATTAGTGTAGGAGGGTTTTCCGAGAGGCTGCAGCTTCGAAATTGTTAAAAATATATCTGTTTTAGTTTCTAACAATTTAAATTAATTGGCTTCGCTAGTGTGCCCTAACCATTACCTTAAGGTGACACTAGCGACGCCAATCGATTTTAATTTTTAGCTACTAAACCGGATCTATTTTTAACAATTTCGGGATTACAACCTCTCGGCAAATTATACTATTTATTTAATAACCATGCACAAATGCTGGGTCCGTTTTTGTACGCGAAAAATTTATCAACGTCAAAAGTGGCCGCTTTTGGCATGAATCAGTTTTTCGCGTACGCCCGCATTGTTATTTAATAAATAGTATACCTAAGTGAGTGAGCCGTGTGGTCCCCGGCAGAGTAGAATAGGCCACCCTCACTCTTACCGAGGTGTCGTAAAAAGCGACTAAGGTAAAGCTGCTGGCATGATCATCAGCACCCAGAGAAGGAAAACTCTGCATTTATATCAAAACCCTCGCCAACCCGTCTGCCAAGCGTGGTGAGTATGGCAATTACCCCTCATGTGATTGAGGGAGGCCCGTGCCCCAGCAGTGGGGACTTAAATGGGCTGATGATGATGATGATGATAAGTGATTGCCGAGAGGTTGTAACCCCGAAATTGTTTAAAATAGATCCGGTTTAGTCGCTAAAAATTAAAATCGAATGGCGTCGCTAGTGTGCCCTACCCATCGCCTTAAGTGGGGATCGAATCTTTAGCATACGAAGCAGGGTCATTACCAAATGCTATCGAGTCATGCATCGATATCTACACATAGATTTGAATTATTCAGAAGGTGGCTTCGAACCTACGAATCCTCATGTTTCGAAGGCGATATTCTTATCTAATGAGCTTCCATTTTTATAAAAAGTGTATCATTATATCTATGTAATCCAAGATGTAACAGACTGAGTAATCAATTTAGAAATTTCTTAATTTAGTTTAATTCTTCATTGTCATGCACTTGTCCACGATAATATCAACAAATCCAGCAATCAGTCTAGGAAAAAGCAATTTCATGTACAGCTCCGTAAAATTTAAATGGTTTTCCGTGATTCCGCGGTCGGGTAATTCGGCCGGCGGCGCGGGCGCACGCGGAAGCTATACGTCACGTTTGATGCGGTTGTTACGTCAGACCCTCGTGTGTGATTGGTGGTTAGGGTTGGGCGCGTGATTGGCCGGATTATGATAACTGGGTAACGCCATTAGTGGTGGCAGAAATTACAAAGAATCTTCCAACCACTGCAGGTTACTATAGTAATGGTTCAGAGAGTTGCCACACTGAACGCTGCGCAGCCGCGTCGTATAACAACTACCTTGGTGGTTCCGGTGGCGTAGTGGCTTGTAGGACGCACTTTAAAGCAATGACTTCGCATGGGTTCCCGATATAGACCCTCAGGTCGGGGAAAAAAAATGTAGCTGAGTTTTTCTTTAAGGAATACTCAGTAAGTACCCAAGTCCTAAAACGAAATAAAAACAACTTTTCTAAAAGAATTTCTCCCGTGTCATGATTTTCCAGTAGGACACAAAAATACTGACAAAAAATCGTCATATCATTTCAGAAAGCCCTGTCCCTCCTTCTCCTGACATCGTCAGCACTAGCCCAATTCGAGGAGTACGGCTTCGACGGCGAGCTGGAGGGCTACCACAAGAAGCCAGTGCTGCATCACCACCAACAGAGCCTGGGTGATCACCACGATGACTACGATTTGGATTACCATGTGAGTTTACCACACGTATAACAAAGGTAAGTGTAGTTGCGTAGTTAGCAGGGATGACATCCTAGGAGGCAGATATTAACACCCCCAAATTGTAGCCTCTAGGGAACACCTCCTCAGGCAGCTGATTTCACTGTTTAGCAGTACGAATAAGGAAACAGGATTCAAACCTTTTTTTGCAGACTTTTTGTATTTCTACCATGTACCGGTGTCGAAAACGAAAACCAACAAAAACCACCCAACGAAAAGGAAAGAGATAAACGAAAGATATAGGTCTCTCTACACACATCTACTGACAATCAAGGTCAGGGGTCACCCTCAATGGGTGACCCCCGGGGCAATACTTCCGCAACTGTATAACAGAGGAACCACACCAACTCAATCATGGTTACACGTTTCAAAAACAATTCGAAACGTGCAGGTTTCCTCACGATGTTTTATGGTAAAAATACGCATATGCGTACCTATTTGAAGAATCCAGAGATGCTTGCTCGAATTCTAACCTACAAAGTCTCAAGTGGACGTCACGTTATTATTCATTGAGCTACCATCGCTCCAGCGATGAATATTTCCAGCTCAGACTAAAATACAATATCTAAAACTCTTATCGTCGTCAGCCCATTTAAGTCCCCACAGCTGGGGCACGGGCCTCCCTCAATCACATGAGGGGTTATTGCCATACTCACCACGCTTGGCAGACGGGTTGGCGAGGGTTTTGATATAAATGCAGAGTTTTCCTTCTCTGGGCGCTGATGATCATGCCAGCAGCTTTACCTTAGTCGCCTTTTACGACACCTCGGTATGAATGAGGGTGGCCTATTCTACTCTGCCGGGGACCACACAAATTCTATGCCCCAAGCATACAACAGTGAGGAAATAGCCAAGCAACATTTCGGGGCCGCGATTTCCTCCTCATCCCGACCGGGCCCGCGCATACAGGGGTACTCCTGAACTGATCTGGGTCAGCGGGCGAGGGGCAACCAAATTATTAATAACACTGTCTAGACTCGAGGTGGGTAGCGGATTTAGAGAAACACTTTAAGAGCCGGCGAATAACGTATTTCCCATATATCAGTGTTTTTTAATTTGTAAGTCCAAAAACCGGGCCGGTCACAAGCAGTGTATAATGCGCGATCTTTTTCCTTGCGCAGGCGCACCCGAAGTACGCGTTCGACTACTCCGTGAAGGACCCGCACACCGGCGACGATAAGGAGCACTGGGAGACACGGGACGGGGACAAGGTTAAGGGTACGTACTGAATCTCCATCATCAGCAGTCTGTCATAGTCCATTGCTGGGCTATTGCAGGCCCAGTGCTGCACTATTGGCCAACGCTTGACCACAATCTCACCTGATGGAAAGTGACGATGAAGTCTAGGATGTAACGCGTTAATTTATAAGGGACATACTCTTGCTCGGTCCAAGTGGAGGCCTAAAAAAATTTTGCTGTATTCTGTAGGACATGTCAATCTGAGTATTTATTACTTTGGCACCAAAGCTTTTAATTTGAGTTGAATTAACTAACAAATAAATGACGATACGTTTGGAACAGTGGTAGTGAACGCTTGTATGTATTTACAAAAGAAAAGTATTATATGTATTTATATGTATTCCCACTGTTGATTCTGATATCGTAACACAGGTGCTTGAGCTACCTATCTCGGAGTCAGATCAATGTATGTGATGTTGTGAAATATTTATTATTTAAAAAAAAAAAAATGTTTTGTCAAATATTGACATTTCTGGGGAACAAGTCCGAACAGAATACAGCAAATTCTTCTGGCTGGCACCAAAAATCCATGAAAGTGCGAGGAGCTCCTTTTAAGTAAACAATGCACTTAAAAATTTATCGACAGTCTTCGGGGTGGGACTCGAATCCACGATCATTTGCTAACCGAGAAATTGCTTTACCGACTACCAAAACTTACCAAGGTCTACGGTAGCTTAGTCGGTAAAGCAGTCCCACCCGAAGACTGTCGATAATTTTTTAAAGTGCATTATTTAGTTAAGGTGGACAACGAAAAAGGGTAGGGCACACTAGCGACGCCAATCGATTTTAATTTTTAGCTACTAAACCGGATCAATTTTAAACAATTTCGGGGTTACAATCTCTCGGCAAACACTTATACTATTTATTAGTAGTAGTAGTTGGGTCCGTTTTTGTACGCGAATAATTGATTCACGCCAAAAGTAGCCGCATTTGGCATGAATAAATTTTTCGCGTACGCGTCAGACCCAACATTTGTGCATTCAATAAATAGTATAGGTGTTTGCCAAGAGGTTGTAACCCCGAAATTGTTTGAAATAGATCCGGTTTACTAGGTAAAAATTAAAATCGATTGGCGTCGCTTGTGTGCCCTACCCGTCACCTTAACCGAGAAATTGCTTTATCGACTACCAAAACTTACCAAGGTCTCCGGTAGCATAGTCGATAAAGCAGTTCCACCCCAAGACTGTCGATAATTTTTATAAGTCAATTACTTAAGAATAAATTGCAAAAAAAATGCTATACCCAACAAATATCTCTGGACAGGCAGCTACAGGGCGATGAAATAATACGACGAAAAATGTTCTTTACAGCGATAGTACTTTCAAGTAAGGTATAAATGTGGTCGTCTGTACAATCGAGAGGCGTCGATCCTTTAGGCTGGTAAGATGGCAATTGAAGCTAGTTTCGGGCGGCGAGTCGTCGCGGTTCGACAGACGATTGAGGGGACTGGGGGGCGAGCGGCGTAGCGAGCGCGGCGCGGTTGGTCACGGCGTTAACAACCTCGTTTATAAATTTCGTAATTTTCCCTCAGGAACCTACACCCTCCTCGAGACGGACGGAACCAAACGCGTCGTTGAATACGAGGCGGACGATAAGAACGGCTTCAACGCTGTCGTCCACAAGATCGGGAAACCCAAGGAACACCACGAAGAACACAAACCAGTCAAACACTTCCAGCCGGAATACCATCACGAGTTCAACAACTTCGAGGACGGAGGCTTCGTGCCCATCGCTGGGGGATTCGGTCACTAAATGAACTCCCCAAGGTCTAAATGGGGGTTATCGCGTGCGGAAAATCCGAAACATGACGTACTATAGGCCTGAAGTCCATCTCATCATCATCATCATCATCAGCCCATTTAAGTCCCCACTGCTGGGGCACGGGCCTCCCTCAATCACATGAGGGGTAATTACCATACTCACCACACTTGGCAGACGGGTTGGCGAGAGTTTTGATATAAATGCAGTTCTGATGATCATGCCAGCAGCTTTACCTTAGTCGCCTTTTACGACACCTCGGTAAGAGTGAGGGTGGCCTATTCTACTCTGCCGGGGACCACACGGCGAAGTCCATCTACAAGGTATTTTTAGACGTGATATGTTAATAAACAAGCCGTAGGAGAGCCATTCTTCGGCATGAATGGGCCGGCTCGACCGGAGTGATACCACGGCCTCACAGAAAACCAGCGTGAAGCAGTACTGTGCTGTGTTTCGCTGCGTGAGTGTGGGCCCCCCGAGGCCCAATCCAGGGGGAAGGGGGGTTTGAAGGTTGGCAGCGCACTTGTGACTCTACTGGTGTCGCGGGTGTTTATGGGCGGCGGCAATCGCTTACCATCAGGTGATCCGTCTGCTCGTCTGCCACCTATCGCATAAAAAAACAAACAAATAAATCAGCCAATGATGTTGAAGTTGGACGTCGGTTCACAGGCACGCCATCTAGTGGATATTTTACACGCGATATTCCTATGGAGTAATAAATAAGGGCCAATTTCCTTTGGCGATATTTTTAAGTATGAATCGAAAGACGAAAATCTTTTAAACTTAGCTCATACAGTTCGCGTGAGACCAAATTTTTATCGTTTACAAATAATTTATTGTTTTCCTAAGAATGTTTTAAATAGAAGCTATGGTATTAAAATCATTAGTATACAGGGTGTATCCGGAAACACAGGCGAGTAGTCGTCAAATTTCATTATTTCGAAAACCATTTAAATGAGACACACACACACATAAACGATGACATAAATTCCATATAGGCTTTACAAGTCATTCCTTATTACCAATACACTCTGTATATTAATGGTAGATTGTATGAGCTAAATATAGTTAATAAGTTTAATAAGCTTTAACCGCTGATCATGATAACTATTAAGTGTTTTAATTCTAAAGCAATTTACTAAATTTAAACACTTTCTTTTAAAAGATTATTACAGTTATAGGGTGTACCGTATATATTCAAAAATGTAGCAAAGTATGTTAATGATGAGTA